>CM058047.1:59817896-60172896 GCA_030169165.1 Centaurea solstitialis
CAGCCGGGGTGAATATTTTTCAATACAGTGCACCTATATTCTCGTCAGTCAAGGTGGGTATGTCAAACCAAATAGCGCTATCCACGTGTATCATAGGCCCAATTTGTAAGGGTTAATAGTAGTGCAGGGGACATTTTCATTTATTGCTCACTATATCATGTTTCAACATATCGGAAATTTTATCTCATAAAACATTTCATTTCATTTTATTTCGATACCCGAATTCATTTCATTTCAATTCATTTCGATACGCAAAGCATATTCCCATTTCATTTCATTTTAAATTACACAAAACATTTCATTTCAATAATTCATTTCATTATCATACTCACATTTCAATTTATTTCATTTTATAAAAATATTTCATAACATTTCAAATAAACGATTCATTTCATTATGTCACTGTAAATCATTTCATTTCGATAATTCATTTCATTTAGCAACAAGTTCACAAATAAACACATTTTATTCATAGACATGCTTTTCACCCCAAAACTTCGTAAAAACGGTAAAAACGGGGCTGTGAATACTCACCTCGGGTGTTTAGTGCGGATTTGAAAGGGTTGATGCGTGACCTAAATCCCGGCTCCGAACTAGGGTCGTCCTATCAAACACGAAATTTTAACGTAAGTTCTAGGTCTAACGGTCCTTATCTAAAATCGTACCGAAATCCATATAATGCCATTATATTACTTTTATAGTCCAACTTAATAAAATTTCATTTTGTCACAAATAAAAGTCTTCCAAACATTTTAGAAGTTCAAATTTTATAAAATTGGGCTTTTAAGAAATTTTCAGAATCTGTCAAAATTTTTGAGTTGTAAAAATTGCCATTTTGAACTTAGGTCCTCTAAATATTGAGTCTTTAAATTTTTACCCTCTGAATTAGGGGATGTTAGGAACAACTCCACCAAATTTCACAATTTTTAGAGTTCTTTTACTATTTTTAAACAATTTTACAAAATCAGTGGTAAAGGCTGAAATTCCAGAATACCTTTTGGTAAAGTTTAACTCATAGATTATTCAATACACCACTAATTCACGAATTTCAAAAGGGATTTTCTAACCAACACACATACCAAGCTAATGAGACAAGATTCAAATCATTAGAGTGATTTTTGAGGGAGATATGCCTCTTTGAAGTTGTGCATGTGGTTCTGCCATTATGGGACAGATTGCACTATCAATTCATTTTCATTGGTTAAACCCTCAAAACTACTCTAAATGACTTGATTTTGGATTCTATAGAAAGCTAACTCAGAATACTTGAGTTTAGAATCAAAAAGTTTGTAATTTGGATGATTTACCAAAGAGTTATGCATGCATGAATGTGACTTAAGTTTCTGACCAAGTGCTGTTGCACACGAAAATGTTTTTGGATGATGTGAGCTCAAATCTTAGTGTTTTTATGCAAATCCAGTGGGGTTTGAACCCTAACACCTTAAATTTCATCCCATAAAAATTTCATAAAGAAATGAATACAACAAGACCCTTTTTGAGTCGTGAAAAGTGCATGCAAAATTTTTGACAGAATCTGTCTCCATACTAACATCAAATCCAACAATAAAACACATGAAATCATAACTCTTTGGGGTTTTTCTCACCATTTTACCCCCAAATCAGATTGTATACATGAAAAACAAACTAACCATGATTTGATACCATCAAAGCTCATGCATGAACTATCAAGTAAGTCTAGCCCAAGTTTGATGGTCAAAAACAACATTTAATCAAGAATTTTGCATCCAAATGGTGTTCTTATGGAGAAATCATAGACTCTCACCTTCATAGATTGTTTTTCCAACATTTCTAAGGTGGAATCTCTTTCCCAAACACCATAAGGATTTAGAATCCATAGAAGGAGGTTTAACCTCAAGAAAACATGAAAATAGAGCTTGAAAGGGTTGAAAAACGAATCTAAACTTAAACCTAACCTTCTTACCTTTGAGATTGTGATAATGTAAACTTTGAATGTGTTTTTAATCTTCAAGAATCTGAACTTGAAGATGATTATGGGGCTGGATTTTGAGAGAGGAATGAGAGAGTTTAGTGTGAGAGAAGTTTAGAGAGAGAGAGAATTTTGAAAAATGGATGGAAATGATGATGATGATTTATTTTTGTAGAGAAAAGAGGAGAAGAGAGAGGGATAGGGGGGGGGGGGGGTGGCCGGCCCCTAGTGGGTCCCACCTCTCTCCTCTCTTTTCTTTTATTTTTTTTTGTACTATCTTACACTGCTTTTTCGATACGGTACCGGGTTCTTCGGCGTTTTTTGGCAAAAACCGACTTTTCGAAGGTGGTTTTAGATTATTTAGGTCAGTTTACTCATATTTTAAATAAAATAACTTAAATTTTCAAGATTTATTTTGAATTTGGCATTTTAGGATTATCGGGTGATTTCGGGCCGGTTCGGGCTTTTCGGGCAGTTTTCGGAACTTTTAGGTTTTAACCTAACTTTTTCACGCAAACTAACCTAGATTATCCAGGCAACTTAAATTCTACCTTTTTCATCTACGGGAATGCTACTGAGTGAATTTAACGAGTAGCTAACCTGAGTGTCAAAAATTGACGGATGTCACAGTTACCCCGGTTGAAAGAAATTTCGTCCCGAAATTTAATTCTTACCGCTACTGCCGGGGTTTTCTGTGAAGAGATGCGGGTACTTGCTTTTCATGAAGGCCTCCCGCTCCCAAGTAAACTCTGGTCCGTGCCTAGAGTTCCATTTCACTTTGACTATCGGTATCCTGCTGCGTCGGAGTTGTTTGATTTCTCGATCGAGAATTTCGATTGGTTCCTCGGAGACGCGCATTTGCTCATCAATTTGAATCTCCTCCAAAGGCAGGACTACTGTCTCCTCCGACAGACATTTCTTTAGGTTGGACACGTGGAACGTGTCATGAATTGAGCTCAGCTCTATAGGTAAGTCCAACCTATAGGCAACAGGTCCGATCCTTTCTATGACCTCAAATGGTCCAACAAAACGAGGGTTCAGTTTCCCTTTCTTTCCGAACCTTATTAACCCTTTCCATGGTGATACTTTTAGCAGCACCTTATCACCCACTTGGAATTCCAACGGCTTTCGCCGATTATCGGCGTAGCTTTTCTGGCGATCCCTGGCTACTTTCAGCTTTTCTTGAACCATCTTGATTTTGTCGGTGGTCTCCTGCACGACATCAGGCCTAAACAATCGATTCTCTCCTACTTCCAACCAATTAAGTGGGGACCTACACTTGCGTCCATACAGTGCCTCGTATGGCGCACACTGAATGCTGGCGTGATAGCTATTGTTGTAGGAGAACTCGACTAAGGGTAGATGATCGTCCCAACTACCTCCAAATTCCAACACACATGCTCGCAGCATATCCTCTAATGTTTGGATGGTTCGCTCAGTCTGTCCATCGGTCTGAGGATGGTAAGCCGTGCTTAGATCCACACGAGTGCCCAAAGCTGCTTGAAGCGATTGCCAAAATCGCGAGGTAAATCTGCTATCTCTATCAGAGATGATCGATATCGGGACTCCATGTCGCATGACAATCTCACCGACATACAACTGCGCAAGCTTATCAATGCTATAAGTCTCCTTGATCGGCAAGAAATGCGCTGATTTCGTGAGTCTGTCAATGATTACCCAAATCGTATCATGACCCTTTTTAGTCTTGGGTAGCTTAGTCACGAAATCCATCGATATCTGCTCCCATTTCCACTCCGGGATTTCCGGTTGCTGAAGAAGTCCGGACGGTTTCTGGTGCTCTGCTTTAACTTTTGCGCAAGTTAAGCATTTACTCACATAGATGGCGATATCTCTTTTCATACCGGGCCACCAGTAATGCTCCTTCAGTCCCTTGTACATTTTATCAGATCCTGGATGTATCGAATACTTCGACTGATGAGCTTCATCCATGATCATCTTTCTCAATTGCTCCACCCTCGGAATCCAAATTCTTCCCTTGAAGTAACACACTCCATCCTCTCTCTCCTCAAATTCCTTTTCTATGCCGTGAAGAGTTTCCTTGTTTAGGTTGTCAGCCTTCAAAGCTTCCTTTTGTGCTTCCACTATTTGACTTTTTAAGCTGGTCTGCACTACCAATCCCATTGCTCGTGACCTTATGGGCTTTACCCGCTCCTTTCGGCTTAACGCATCAGCAACAACATTCGCTTTCCCTGGATGATACTTAATCTCGCAGTCGTAGTCGCTGAGCAATTCCACCCATCTCCTCTGTCTCATATTCAACATCTTTTGATCAAGTATGTGCTGGAGGCTCTTATGGTCCGTAAAAATGGTGCATTTGGTGCCATAGAGATAATGTCTCCATATCTTAAGGGCAAACACCACTGCTCCAAGCTCCAAATCATGAGTGGTGTAGTTCTTCTCGTGAACTTTCAGCTGTCTGGATGCATAAGCGATGACTTTCTCGTTTTGCATCAGAACACATCCCAAGCCTTGATGTGAAGCATCGCAATATACCACGAAGTTATCTGTCCCTTCAGGTAATGCTAGAATAGGTGCGTTGCACAATTTATGCTTTAGCACTTGGAACGCTTCCTCTTGCTTCTCTCCCCAAATAAACTTCTTATCCTTCTGCGTTAAGGCTGTCAGCGGCTGCGCGATCTTGGAAAAGTTTGCGATGAACCTTCGGTAATAACCTGCCAGACCAAGAAATTGTCGAATTTCCGTCGGTGTTTTCGGGGCTTCCCATTTCTTTATAGCCTCGATCTTAGCTGGGTCAACATGTATTCCATCTCTATTCACTACATGTCCTAGAAAGTGAACTTCCCTAATCCAAAACTCGCACTTTGAGAATTTGGCGTATAGCTGCTCGGCCTTTAATAGTTCCAATATCAGCCTCAAATGATGCTCGTGGTCCTCCTTGCTCCTAGAGTAGATTAGGATGTCATCAATGAAGACAATCACGAACTTATCTAGGTATGGCCGACATACTCGGTTCATCAAATCCATGAACACTGCCGGAGCATTCGTCAAACCAAAAGGCATGACTAAGAACTCGTAGTGACCATAGCGGGTTCTAAACGCTGTCTTTGCGATGTCTTCCTCACGAACTCGCATTTGATGGTAACCAGATCGAAGATCGATTTTGGAGAAGTACGTTGCTCCTTGCAGTTGATCGAACAGGTCGTCGATGCGCGGAAGAGGGTAGCGATTTTTAATAGTGATCTTGTTCAGCTCTCTGTAATCGATGCACATACGAAAAGATCCGTCCTTCTTTTTGACAAACAACACAGGGGCTCCCCATGGTGATGAACTGGGTCGGATGAATCCTTTGTCTAATAACTCCTGAAGTTGATTTGACAGCTCTTGCATCTCGGACGGTGCTAGTCGATAAGGCGACTTTGCTATGGGACCTGCTCCAGGAACTAAGTCAATGTGAAACTCCACTTGTCGTTGCGGGGGCAATCCAGGTAATTCTTCCGGAAATACCTCTGGAAATTCTCGCACAACTGGAATATCCTGAATTCGCTTCTCCTTTGCCTTTGTATCTATGACGTGTGCCATGAACGCTATGCATTCCTTCCGTAGATGACCTCGCATCTTCATAAATGACACGATCTTGATGTCTCTCTTTGGCCTATCTCCATACACTTCGAGTAGTCCTCCATCGGGTAATGGTAATGCGACTATCTTCTCAGCACAGCATATTGTCGCTCGGTGTTTGGACATCCAGTCCATACCGACAATTATGTCAAAGCTCCCTATCTTAATCGGGATCAAGTCTATGCTAAAATCCTTTCCAGCTAAATCTAGAGTGCATTTTCTGATTACTTTGCTAGCCTTAACTAATTCTCCGTTGGAGTATTCGATTACATGATCCTCTTTCAGATTCTGTGACTTTTTATTTATCTTAGGCCTAAATTCTAGCGACACAAAGCTCATATCTGCTCCGGAATCAAAAAGCACAGTAGCAGGATAGTTGTTGAGAAGAAACGTACCTGTAACCACGTCTGGGTTTTGCCTTGCTTCCTCCGTCCCAATAACAAACGCTCTCCCCCGAGCTAGTCCTCCTCGGTTTCCTTGGTTTCCTTGGTTCCCTGGATTCGCCGGCTGTGCCTGATTTGCGTAAGGTCTCGGATTCAACTTAGGACAAGCATTCCGGTAGTGATTGAAGCTTCCACATTCAAAACAGGCTCTCTTTCTACAATCCTTGTCAGTATGGCCTCCCCTGCCACATCTGGAACAGACAACACATCTCCCGGCATGAAGATTCCCACATTTGCCACACCTCTGAGACATTCCCTTTTCTTTTTCTGCTACTTGAGTCTGCATTCCGTAGCTCCTAGTCACTCTTCTATCCTTTCCCGTCTTCCCTCTGAATTGCGGTTTGGTAGTCTCCTCCATCTTCCTTTTTCCCTTTGCCTTGTCACTCGCAAACGTTCCTGACCGGATAGCGTTGTTGGTAAGGCGGTTTGCTAAATTAACTGCCTCTTGTAGGTTCTTTGGATCAGCTGCCGTCACGTTCCCTCTGATCTCAGGGGATAAACCCCAAACATACCTATCGACTCGATTTTGTTCCGGCGTCACCAAATGGGGTACTAACTTAGCCAACTCGTGGAATCGGGTAGTGTATGTGGTGATGTCGTTTCCTCTCATCTCATGGCGCCATAGTTCAGCTTCCAACTTTTGGAGTTCGCTTCTTGGACAGAACTCCTCCTTCAGCATCTTCTTGAAATCCTCCCAGGTGATCTGACCGGTTGCGTCACGGCCACGGACTTGCACCTGGGTGTTCCACCAAGTCAAAGCTCGCCCTTGGAGCAGACAAGCAGCATACTCGACCTTGTTCCTTTCCAGGCACTTGCTTATGTGAAGGACTGATTCCATACTTTCAATCCATGCTAATAATCCAACAGCCCCCTCTGTTCCATGGAACTCTTTGGGGTTGCAGCTTCGGAAGGATTTGTATGTACAATCCCGTTCCCTTGACCCTTGATTGTTGTTTTGATTAGTGTTCAGCCCAGCAGCCACCTGGCTGACTATGCCGGGTAATGAAGCCATCACTTGCTCCGATACGAGCCTTGTCAAGTCCGGGTTCTCTCTTCTTGGAGGCATGTTTCTAGAACAACAGCATGCCCACAAGTTTTAATGACAATTTCCGTTTTCTAAGTGTATTCGCAATTCTACTTATTTTTCGCAATTTAAATGTCATACTAACTCACGCTATCATTTTATCCTAGCGTTCTTAGACATTTCAAGCAACCATAATAAGCACGTCAATTGTATAGTTAATTTCTAACACATAAGTGAAGCATAGATAAAATCATGAAGCTTTCCTTCATTTAAGCACAATACGAGTCATAATATCATCAAAATAAATTCATAATACGATAATATCCATACAATCATCCATCATAGATCATAAGTAGTTCAAGTCTAGGCATACTGCCTCAAAAATAAGAGTTTTCATCCAAAAGATCGATCACCGACTCCACCTCCTAGGTCCTAACCCTCCAAACAGCCCACAGAAGCAGGAGCACCACCACGGTCACCACCAAATACACCACCGTATACAGGTGGTGGAGTGATGCCATGGTGTGGCTGAGGAGAGCCACTATCCTGGTCAACTGCTGGCTGTCCGCTCCAGCTACACCCAGGAGGGAGTCTATCATGTGGTCATGGTGGTCCAGGAGGTGCTCATGGATGTCCTGGCCTCGGGCTAGTCTAGCGACCTCCTGTCGCTCGGTCGGGGTCATGCCCCTCATGCAAAGGACCGGGGCACGAGCCATGTGCGGGTATCTAGGAGCTGGGGCTAGCGGTGGTGGTCGGACATCGGGCGGTGGTCGGGCGACGGGCGGCGGTGGAGGCACTCGAACGATCGGCGACGATGGTCGGTAAGGCGGCGGGGATCCGGACGATGAGGACGACGGGGACGACGATGACCCACCCTGGCCCCTGACCCGTGATGGTCCCGCCCCATCCCCGGTGGGAATGCGGAAGGTCATCCGGGTAGGCAGAGGCACGCTCTTCCGAGCGGTGCGCCTGCCTCTGAGACCATAGCGCGTCTCAGGCCCAAAGGGTCGCGCCGGGCTGGCGGACCGGGCAGGGACCTGATGAGAATCAGCGTCACTGTCGCTATAGGGATCCCGCTCTGGCACGGTGGTCCGAGATCGGGAGTTACCGTTCTCGCTACCGGGGTGCTCAGGGGACCCGTGAGATCGGTACTCGGATGGGTCTGTCTCGTGAGACATGATACTGCGATAAAAGAATTTAGTTAATTTACGGAAAAATAAAATTTTTCTGAAATAAGTAATTTTGTACATGTCATATGCAAACTCACACAATTTCACATTTTTCAGGAAATTTTCAGAAAGTTTTAACTTTTAAACCCTAACAGTATGATCGATTTATAAGTCTTATCCTACTTATATCGTGGCTAGGCGTAGGTGATCAGGCTCCGCATATCTATGATATATTAGAATAACACCTATACTAATCATACTAGTATCTAATTATCCTATTCCTTGAAATCTTAAAAGTTTTAACTTATTTTGGAAAAAGCGGGTTATAGTACTTGGTTTTTATGAAAAAAAACCGATGTTCTCTATAACCTAAGGCTCTGATACCAAATCTGTAACACCCCGCTAAAGCGGAAACACGAGGTGCGACAGTCTCGATTTCAAAGCAATAGGAGATAAACCACACCAATCATTCATATTATAAATTAAAATAGTTTAAAAGTATTACAACCCAATTCATAATTTAAGTTTACAGACTTAAACAAAATAAACACTGTCTTGATTGGTGACACAACATTCCACTAAAGACCTGATCAAACTTTTGGATTTCCTGAAAAGCATGTTAAACAAGTGTCAACTACAAGAGTTGGTGAGTTCACAGGTTTTTTTATAAGTACAAAACAGTTATGTACAATATCAATTTCAATAAAACATTTATTCGCAACATTTTGTAAACAGTTTGGTGAATCAGTTCATTCACCCCAAAAATAGCAGTTTGGTATCAAACAGTAAGTAAATTTTCCAAGTGATGTGTTAATTACATGATATGCATTAGTGAGTTACTACAATCCTTCATTTTATGACATAGCTACGCCCCTATCCAGCCTTGCCGGGGGAAAACTATTTCCAGCCGGGGTGAATATTTTTCAATACAGTGCACCTATATTCTCGTCAGTCAAGGTGGGTATGTCAAACCAAATAGCGCTATCCACGTGTATCATAGGCCCAATTTGTAAGGGTTAATAGTAGTGCAGGGGACATTTTCATTTATTGCTCACTATATCATGTTTCAACATATCGGAAATTTTATCTCATAAAACATTTCATTTCATTTTATTTCGATACCCGAATTCATTTCATTTCAATTCATTTCGATACGCAAAGCATATTCCCATTTCATTTCATTTTAAATTACACAAAACATTTCATTTCAATAATTCATTTCATTATCATACTCACATTTCAATTTATTTCATTTTATAAAAATATTTCATAACATTTCAAATAAACGATTCATTTCATTATGTCACTGTAAATCATTTCATTTCGATAATTCATTTCATTTAGCAACAAGTTCACAAATAAACACATTTTATTCATAGACATGCTTTTCACCCCAAAACTTCGTAAAAACGGTAAAAACGGGGCTGTGAATACTCACCTCGGGTGTTTAGTGCGGATTTGAAAGGGTTGATGCGTGACCTAAATCCCGGCTCCGAACTAGGGTCGTCCTATCAAACACGAAATTTTAACGTAAGTTCTAGGTCTAACGGTCCTTATCTAAAATCGTACCGAAATCCATATAATGCCATTATATTACTTTTATAGTCCAACTTAATAAAATTTCATTTTGTCACAAATAAAAGTCTTCCAAACATTTTAGAAGTTCAAATTTTATAAAATTGGGCTTTTAAGAAATTTTCAGAATCTGTCAAAATTTTTGAGTTGTAAAAATTGCCATTTTGAACTTAGGTCCTCTAAATATTGAGTCTTTAAATTTTTACCCTCTGAATTAGGGGATGTTAGGAACAACTCCACCAAATTTCACAATTTTTAGAGTTCTTTTACTATTTTTAAACAATTTTACAAAATCAGTGGTAAAGGCTGAAATTCCAGAATACCTTTTGGTAAAGTTTAACTCATAGATTATTCAATACACCACTAATTCACGAATTTCAAAAGGGATTTTCTAACCAACACACATACCAAGCTAATGAGACAAGATTCAAATCATTAGAGTGATTTTTGAGGGACAGATTGCCTCTTTGAAGTTGTGCATGTGGTTCTGCCATTATGGGACAGATTGCACTATCAATTCATTTTCATTGGTTAAACCCTCAAAACTACTCTAAATGACTTGATTTTGGATTCTATAGAAAGCTAACTCAGAATACTTGAGTTTAGAATCAAAAAGTTTGTAATTTGGATGATTTACCAAAGAGTTATGCATGCATGAATGTGACTTAAGTTTCTGACCAAGTGCTGTTGCACACGAAAATGTTTTTGGATGGTGTGAGCTCAAATCTTAGTGTTTTTATGCAAATCCAGTGGGGTTTGAACCCTAACACCTTAAATTTCATCCCATAAAAATTTCATAAAGAAATGAATACAACAAGACCCTTTTTGAGTCGTGAAAAGTGCATGCAAAATTTTTGACAGAATCTGTCTCCATACTAACATCAAATCCAACAATAAAACACATGAAATCATAACTCTTTGGGGTTTTTCTCACCATTTTACCCCCAAATCAGATTGTATACATGAAAAACAAACTAACCATGATTTGATACCATCAAAGCTCATGCATGAACTATCAAGTAAGTCTAGCCCAAGTTTGATGGTCAAAAACAACATTTAATCAAGAATTTTGCATCCAAATGGTGTTCTTATGGAGAAATCATAGACTCTCACCTTCATAGATTGTTTTTCCAACATTTCTAAGGTGGAATCTCTTTCCCAAACACCATAAGGATTTAGAATCCATAGAAGGAGGTTTAACCTCAAGAAAACATGAAAATAGAGCTTGAAAGGGTTGAAAAACGAATCTAAACTTAAACCTAACCTTCTTACCTTTGAGATTGTGATAATGTAAACTTTGAATGTGTTTTTAATCTTCAAGAATCTGAACTTGAAGATGATTATGGGGCTGGATTTTGAGAGAGGAATGAGAGAGTTTAGTGTGAGAGAAGTTTAGAGAGAGAGAGAATTTTGAAAAATGGATGGAAATGATGATGATGATTTATTTTTGTAGAGAAAAGAGGAGAAGAGAGAGGGATAGGGGGGGGGGGGTGGCCGGCCCCTAGTGGGTCCCACCTCTCTCCTCTCTTTTCTTTTATTTTTTTTTGTACTATCTTACACTGCTTTTTCGATACGGTACCGGGTTCTTCGGCGTTTTTTGGCAAAAACCGACTTTTCGAAGGTGGTTTTAGATTATTTAGGTCAGTTTACTCATATTTTAAATAAAATAACTTAAATTTTCAAGATTTATTTTGAATTTGGCATTTTAGGATTATCGGGTGATTTCGGGCCGGTTCGGGCTTTTCGGGCAGTTTTCGGAACTTTTAGGTTTTAACCTAACTTTTTCACGCAAACTAACCTAGATTATCCAGGCAACTTAAATTCTACCTTTTTCATCTACGGGAATGCTACTGAGTGAATTTAACGAGTAGCTAACCTGAGTGTCAAAAATTGACGGATGTCACACCTCCTTCCATCAGATTTCATCTTCTCCAATCCTATTGAATCCATAGCTTATCAGGTAAGATTTCTTCTCTTTCTCTTCATTTTCTCCTTCGATTTTCCATGGCTTACCTGCGATCTCCATGGTTGCGATTTCCATGGAAATCGTGATTTCCATGGCTGTGATTTACATAGCTCCTATGGAAATTGCGATTTAGGGTTTCGATTTATACATAGCTCTTCGATTTTATGCTTCAATTTTCTGCTTGATTTGTATGGCTTCTAGATTTGGTGCTTAAAAAATGGCTTATTGATGGTGCTTGAAAATAGCTTATGTATGGCTTTATGGTGTTTAAAAATGGTTTATTGATTGCTTTATGGTGCTTGAAATTGGCTTATGTATGGCTTTATAGTGTTTAAAAATGGCTTATTGATTGTTTTATGGTGCTTAAAAATGGCTTATTGATGGCTTTAGGTGCTTACAAATGGCTTATTGATGACTTTATGGTGCATAAAAAATGGCATATGTATGGCTTATTGAGATGGCTTTATGGTGCATAAAAAATGGTTTATGTATAGCTTTTAAATGGCTTATTGAGATGGCTTTATGGTGCATAAAAAATGGCTTATTTATAGTTTTAAAATAGTTTATTGAGATGGCTTTATGGTGCATAAAAATGGTTTATGTATGGCTTATTGAGATGACTTTATGGTGCATATAAAATGGCTTATTTTTATAGCTTTAAAATAGTTTATTGAGATGGCTTTATGGTGCATATAAAATGGCTTATTTTTATAGCTTTAAAATAGTTTATTGAGATGGTTTTATGGTGCATATAAAATGGCTTATGTATGACTTATTGAGATGGCTTTATGGTACATAAAAAATGGATTATGTATGGCTTTAAAATAGCTTATGGTACAAATGGCTTATTGAGATGGCTTTATGGAACAAATAGCTTATGTATGGCTTTATGGTGCTTAATAAATGGCTTATTGATGGCTTTATTGTGCTTTGTGAATTTTGTAGTTGTTTTGGTAAAAAAATTACACAATTTAATATAGTAAGATGTTGTGAGGCGAATCCGTCGAGAGAAAGAAATCTAATCCGATAAAACGTACGATGAAATAAAATGAATAACAAGACAATTGATGACGCAGGAAAAACCTCGAGGTCGAGGAAAAAACCTGCGGCCGACTAAAAGGGTATAGCCGACGTTGCACTAATTATCACCAATAAGGGGTGATATCCTCGAGAATTACAGTGTGTATCGTACGATTACAATGAAACAGGATGTAAATTACAAAGAGTAATATATAATCTGCAGAGAGTATTTTCTGGTTTCAAAGTAATCAAGTGTCTTCAAATGATGTCTTCGAATTCCTTTTATAGCTGACCAGAGTGTAACAGTCGTCCCATAATTGTGCATTTAATGTAACGTCTATAACCGTAGCTAAGATCTTGGTCGTAACTGCCGTGCATTAAATGAGAAGCGTATCTTGGTCCTTAACGGTCACTTGATCTTCGATGCTTGTTGTTTATCTGTTACAAATGATCATATTTAAGATATATTTAACCGTTAGTGTTATATCGTGTGATATCGTACGTTTCTAGGTTATATCGTACGATATCTTATATAAAGATCGTTCGATATTTGGTTGTTGCCGATCGAGGGTACACGTATCTCATCTCAGGACCTTATCTTAATACAGGATTATCATCCTGAAAGATTTCTTATGATTTTAAGTCGATCATCGTGCGTCGTGCGATTTTTCACCCAAACAGTTTGCCCCCGAGATTTAGAAAAAATTTTATTCTAAATATTTCTGAATCTCTTATCTGCAAAAGTCGATCGTTAGTTATGATAGAGAATAATCAATTGTCATTAAACGAACTTCATTTAAATCAAATCGAATATGAAGCGATTTTAGTGACGTCGTCGTGATGACGCGTTTACAACAGCTGTCGTTTCAACGGTTGTAATTGGACGCATGTCGATGTGTGATTGGACCTGCATTTCTTGGAGAGAAATTTAGTTACCATATAATAAACGATTTCAATTTGAATTAGATACAAATCTTCAATATTGTTTGCGCAATCTATTCCAAAATCAATCCTTTATTTTCGGCAAGGATTTAGTCGACTTTCAATATAAGGTATTCCCTTCTCTCTGATTTTCATGCGTTTAAAGATCAAGGCTGATAAGAACCCTAGGAATTTCGATTTGCTGCGTTTTATTCGTCTTAGAAATAGCTTAAGTCGTTTAGGGTTTTTCGAATCTATGGAGGTTAGGAGTGCTATTAAGGATTCTGTAGAGGTTTTAGCCCTTAAAAGGTTATCTGGGATGCCTGACGATGATATCTTAGAAGTTGCGGGTGAGATTAGGCCTGCGGATGCTCCGGCGGGTTTCTTTGCTCTTTTCGAATACCCGTTCAAAATAGGTTTTAAGTGGCCTTTCAGTCCTCTGTCTCGAGCCTTTATGACTCGTTTCAATCTTTCCCCTGGTCAACTAATGCCCCAATTCTGGAGGGTTATTCAGGTGATTGAACGAGTAACGAAGGACTGGGGTCGTCCTGCGTTCACCGTCAACGATCTTCTTACAGCGTATTCTGTGAAACCGACAGATTACTATCGTTATGGTTTGTTTCCAAAGGGTAGAGGGGATGCTATGTTAGTACATGGTACTCAGGTGCATGATCGTGGATGGAAATCCCGATATGTGTTCGTACGATCGTCTTCAGTCTTGGAGGAGGGTGGATGGGTTGCGCCAGAGTGGAATTCATTAGGTATAGGTGTTTCTTTTGAGAGTGTCTTTTTTACAGTCTTTTGTTTTGCTTATCTAATGTTTGTCTATTTTTGCAGAAATTGATTTCTCATTCGAGGCTACTGAAGAATCGAAGGCCGCTGTCGAACGATTTTTATCATATAGCATTGGTGAACGATTCTACTCTACTCAAAAGGCGAAGGAGATCGTGATAGAGAGTGGGGAGGAAGTTACACCAACGGACCCTGAAGTTCAAGTGATCTCAGAGGAAGAGATGGAAGGTAAATCGTACGTTTAACATATATCGTACGATATTATTTTATTACTTGCTTCTTACATATATTTTAATTTTGCAGGATCATCGAAGAAACCATCGAGGCGGGTGGAACAATTGGAGGCTGCCAGGAGGGCGGCTTTGAAGAAGAAAGAGATGGCTGGAGGTGAGCCTCCAGCGAAGCGTACGAGGTCCTCATCTGAAGTCCCTGATCCATCGCATGAAGCCAAGCAAAAGGCGGATGATGTGATCAACGTTTCTCCGATCAGATCTGCTCCTCCTGAGGATCAATCGAAGGGAGTCAAGGCGACAAAAACTCCTGCAAAGACGTCGAAGAAGACGTCTTTCGATGTTGGTTCGTCTTCGATGAACATAACCCTGCCTAAGGGTTTTCTGGAAGGGGATGTCATGAAGAAGGAGGACATCTTCCCAGCTATCGAACAGTTTCTACTTCCTTCGCAAAAGGAACAGTTTGCGAAGCTGAGGTTTGAGTAAATTGATGCTGCTGCCGTCGGTCTTTCTTTTCTGGTAAGTTTTCTTCTTAACGTACGACTAAATTATTTAGATATCGTACGATTATATTTGACACTTTTGTTTTCCAGGGTTTTCAAGCTAGCCTTGGTCTTCATTCTAGGATGGAGACCATAAAGGGTGATATGCGAGCCAAGATGGCTAGCGAAAGGGCTGCTCTAAAGGAAGTTGACAAGGCCAAAGAGAAGGTCTTCCAACTTACATCCGACTTGGAAGCTAAACAGGTCAAAATTGATGACTTGGAGGCGAAGCTCGAGGAAGTGGAGCACGTGAGAGAGGAGCAGCGGGCTCGTATGAGGATCGTTCTGGATCGCTCTTCCAAGTTGGAGGAAGATTTGAAGGCGATGCAACTGGAAAAGGCATCGAGGGAGGAAGCCTTATCTTCTGAGATCCAGGATCTGAAGGACGAGGCGGCGTTAATAAGGGTTGTAGCTCGTGCGGCCCTTATGCGTCGTGTGATAGCCGGGACCCTTACCACTGGAATCGCCAAAGAAGAATTGGAGGCGTTCTGTGAGCTTATGGGTTCTGAGGATCTCCTGGATGCGGATGATCTTAAGGATCTGGATGAAGAGGTCGGAGAGAAGCCTGTCGAGGTTGCTGTAGTTGGAGAGGAGACTCAAGATGAAATGGTCTCTGGATCCACTCCAGCGATCTTGACTACTGAAGAGGTTCCTCCTAAGATCGTGGGATCTACAGATGCTGCCGAAGGATCGGGCGGTGATGCTGGAGTTGTAGGATCCGATGCACCTCTTAGTACTTAGTTTTATCTTGTAATCGTACGATTTTTGTTAAGTACTTTTTGTTTGGTTTAAGCACTTTTGGAATGAATGATTTTAGTTTATCGTACGTATCATCTTGTGTTTTAGAACTTAGTTCTTTTTAGAAATGCTTCTTTATTTTATATCGTGCGACTGGCGTTTTGTCTTGCGCGCATGCGTATTATGATCGTGCGTTCTAAGCTTAGATTATTCGTGCGATACATGTGATATACGTGCGATGCATGCGGTTATCGTGCGATACCTGCGATAAGAAAAGAATGGCTAAGGGGTGGCCGTTGGTTTGACCAACGGCGCTCTGACGCCCAAGTCAGTAATTGTTTATAAGATAATAATAGAAAATGAAAAAGGTTCAGAAGTAGTACCTCTTAAGATGCATTGCATTCCAACTTCGTGGAATCTCTTTACCTTCGATGTTTGTAAGTTTGTATGCACCATTCCCAATAATCTTAGAGATTATATAAGGTCCTTCCCATTTGATGGAAAGTTTTTCTGCGTTTAGCTCTTGAGTATTCTGAAATACTTGTCGTAGGACATAGTCGCCTACTTGAAAGATTTTTGCTTTAACTTTCTTGTTGAAATGTCGTTCGACCATGGCTTTTTGTAATGCCATTTTCTGGAATGCCTTTTCTCTAAGTTCTTCCAATGCATCTAGATCATAACATAGGTTTATCACATTTTGGTCCATCGTACGATGCCTTGCGATTGGAAGTTGAGATTCGATCGGTAGTACTGCTTCACATCCATAAACGAGGGAGAAGGGCGTTTGCCCTGTTGAAGTCCTTGGAGTCGTACGATTTGCCCATAAGACCGAAGGTAATTCTTCGACCCATTTCCCCTTTGCCTCCTTTAGTCTTTTTCGAATCGAATTAATGATGACTTTGTTACTCGATTCTGCGAGACCATTGGATTGAGGGTATCTAGGCGTCGAAGTGATTAACCTAATTCCACGTTCATCGCAGAACTTACGAGTCCTTTCACTTATGATTTGCGAACCATTATCGCACATGATCTCCGATGGTACTCCAAACCTGTATATAATGTTAGTTTGAATAAAAGAAATAACTTCTTTATCTCTTACCTAGGAAAAAGCAGCAGCCTCGATCCATTTGGAAAAATAATCGGTGAGAACAAGCAAGTAAACCTTTTGTCCTGGAGCAGGAGGTAACTTTCCTACGATGTCCATCCCCCATCGCATGAATGGCCATGGGATTAGGACAGAATGTAGGGGTTCAGAGGGTAAGTGGGACATACCTGAATGTCTCTGACAGGCATCGCATCTTTGTACGTACCTCATAGCATCTTCTCGAAGAGTAGGCCAGTAATAGCCTTGTCGTGAGATTCTATTTGCGAGACTTCGTCCTCCAGAATGGTTTCCACATTCTCCATCGTGCATCTCTTGTAGGATCTGATTCATATGCTTATGACTCGTTATGCATCGTAGGATCAATCCAGATGTGGATTTGCGATATAGTCTTCCTTCGAAGATTGTATACCGCGAAGCCTTCGTTTTGGTCTTTCTAGCCTCCATTTTGTCGTCGGGAAGTCTATCATTCTTTAAATAATTCCATATATCGAGCGACCAGTTGTAGACTTCTTCGACCATTTGTACTTTTTCTTTTGCTTCGATGGAAGACGTCATAAGATGAATTATTGGGATGTTTTCTAAAGTTGGTTCATTGAATGCGGATCCTAGATTAGCCAAAGCATCAGCTTGTACGTTCAGATCTCTTGGGATTTGTTCTATCGAAAATTTTTCGAATCGTGCGATGCTTTCTCTAGCGATCTCGAGATACACCATCATTTTCGAATCTTTTGCTTGAAAATCGCCATTAATTTGATTCACCACTAGTAATGAATCACTTCGTACGTGCAGACATCGTGCCCCCGAGTTGTAAGCTATATCCAATCCAGCGATTAAGGCTTCATACTCTGCTTCGTTATTGGTAGCCTTGAATTCGCATCGTATTGAGTACACCATATTCCCCCGTGTGATGATTTCAGGACAATTCCTAATCCCGATCCCCTTATGTTGGAGGATCCATCGACGTATAAGTTCCAAAGCTGATTGTCTTGAATCATCACATTGTTGATTTCATCGTGCGATGGTTGCTCTATTCCTGGACAAAACTCCGCCACAAAATCTGCTAGCGCTTGAGATTTTATTGCTGTCCTGGGTTTGTACGTGAGATCAAATCCACTTAGGTAGATACTCCATTTGGCTAATCGACCTGTCAGTTCAGGTTTACGAAGTACGGTCTTGAGAGGATAATTTGTTACGACAATTACATGATGTGACTCAAAATAATGCCGTAACTTTTTAGCTGCTGTTACGAGACCTAGGAGTAATTTTTCCATTGATGTATATCTGGTCTCGGCATTGAGAAATGATTTACTTATATAGTAAATCGGGTGTTGCTGCTGATCATCTTCTCGCACGAGAACTGCACTTACTGCATTGTTGCTAACGGCTAAGTATAGTTGCAAGCTTTCGCCTTCGATTGGTTTTGTTAACAGCGGAGGGGAGGCCATGTATTGCTTTAGATCTTGCAACGCTTTCTCATGTGCCTCCGTCCAGTTGAAACCTTGATTTTTACGTAGTACATTGTAGAATAGGTGGCATTTGTCAGATGATCGTGAGATGAATCTGTTTAGTGCCGCCACTCGTCCAGTAAGCTTTTGTACTTCCTTCACGTTTCTCGGAGATTGTATCTCTATGATAGCTTTGATTTGCTCTGGACTCGCCTCTATCCCACGTTGAGTGACCATATATCCAAGGAACTTCCCAGCACGTACCCCGAAGGAACACTTCGTAGGATTGAGTATCATTTTGTATTGTCGTAGGATATCGAACGATTGTCTCAAATGATCAATGTGATCATGTGATCGTTCAGATTTTACCAGCATATCGTCGATGTAGACTTCCATCGTTCGACCAAGATGTTCTTTGAACATCATGTTTACGAGTCTTTGGTACGTTGATCCTGCGTTCTTGAGACCGAAGGGCATCACCTTGTAGCAGTATATTCCTTTGTCCGTCATGAAGGCTGTCTTCTCTTGATCGTCCGTGTGCATCAGGATTTGGTTGTATCCAGAATAAGCGTCCATGAATGTGAGTAATTCATGACTCGCCATTTTCCATTCTTCTTTTGTACGACCACCACGTTTGCCAGCCAATCAGGATATTTTACTTCCCTGATCTTCCCTGTTTTTAATAAGTTATCTACCTCGTCGTTTATAACCTTGTTGCGTTCTGGTGCAAACTTGCGTCTTTTTTGTTTCACAGGTTTGAAAGTTGGATCCACGTTTAGCTTGTGAGATATGATGTCGGGATCAATCCCAACCATGTCTTCATGCGACCACGCGAAGCAATCTGAATGTTCCTGCAAAAAAGATATTATTTTGCTTTTTATATCAGGGGTTAGTGTTGCTCCCACGAAGACTTTTCGATCAGGATGTTTTGGATCTAGTACGACTTCTTCAAGTTGAAGGTCATCGTACGATCGTACTCCATCCTGGCTCTGTAATTGCTAGATATCCTGGGGTTTGGTCTTCATCGTGATTTTGTAGCATTCACGAGCGATCTTCTTTTCACTGATGATTTCTTGTACCCCCCAAGGAGAGGGAAATTTAATCTTCTGATGATAGGTTGATGGTACGGCCTTCATATCATGGATCCAGGGTCTTCCGAGTATCGCATTGTATGCCGACGGACAATCTATGACATTGAATTTAGTTTGCTTGTTGATTCCTTTAGCGAAAACTGGCAGCATTATTTCTCCAAGGGTACTGTCGCTTCTCCATTGAAGCCTACCAGGGTTGTAGTTCGTCGTACGATATTGGATCTATCGATACCCATAATCTTGAGAGTATCTGAGAATATAACGTTGGCTGAGCTACCTCCATCAACCAATACTCTCTTGGTCAAACAGTTTCCAATGGTTAACTGTATGACTAGAGCATCATGGTGTTTTTGGTTAACGCCCGATAGATCGTCTTGATCGAACGTTAGTTTAGCCGCATCGAGTTCTCTTTCAGCTGCAGTCTTCGAATCTTCAGGAACAGGATATCCTTCAGGTCCTTCTCGTGCGTGTCGTTTGGCCGCAGAATATGTCAAGCCACATACTTCTGATCCACCAGTAATGCAATTGACCACTTTGGTATGGATCGGAGATGCTGGCCTTTTTGCTTCATCGCCGATAATACCTTTTAGGTGCCCATTCGTTTTGAGGTAAGCAATCTCCTTTTTGAGGCTGATGCATTCGTCCGTCGTGTGTCCATGATCACCATGGAACTCGCACCATTTAGTCTGATCTTTGTCTTTGCTGGGATTCTCCGGCTTCTTGGCCATCGTACGTTTGCATCGATCTTCCGCAGAGAATCCACCAGTTCTTTGGATGTACCTGCAAAATTGTAAGTAGATAAATCGGGATATCTAATTCTTCCTGTACCGTTGCTCGTGCGAGTTTTGGATTCCTGTCGAGAGTTTCCAATTTTATTTACTCTCTTAGGTTTAAAATCATGCTTCTGTGCGCCCAGATTTTTCTTTTCGTTCGAATGTTTCCGTCTGAAGATGGCGCCGTCTTCAATTCTCATGTGGGCTAACGTTCGAGCTCGTACGTCGTCAAAGTTCTCTGGTGGATACTTCGTGAGATCTGTATATAATTCCGAAGAATTATCGAGCCCACGTTTGTATGCTTCAATTGCGGTTTTTATGTCGCAATTCTTGACTTCGATCATTTCTGCATTAAACCTGTTAAAATAATCACGTATCGTTTCTCCAGTTTTTTGTACAACATAGTACAAGTCACTTGTTTGTTTCTCCATCTTGCGACTGCTTGCGAACTGCCGAGTGAATTGGTTTACCAATTCAGCAAACGATTCGATACTTTTAGGTTTTAAGTTGATAAGCCATTGTAATGCGGCTCCTGTAAGAGTAGATCCAAAGCTTTTACACATGCATGCCTCCTGATATTGGGATGGGATCGAGGCAGTCCACATAAGTTGTTTGTATTGTGCGACATGTTCCACTGGATCTGTTACCCCGAGTACTTAGTTGTAAAGGCAGGAATGTTGTATTTCTTTGGTATTTCCATGAGAGCGATTTCATCAACGTAAGGTGAGGCTTGGAATCCTGTCTTTGGTTCGACTTCAACTGGTACGGCTGCTCCAGGAAGTTTTGCGAGCAATGCGAGCATTGCTTTAGTTCTGTTCCTCCAACATCTTTAATCGTACGTCCATGAGGTTTTCGGTAGGTGTTACTCCAATATTTCCTTGATAGTTGGATTGAATTGGAATATGGGTTACGGTAGTACTTATTGTTGGTATATGTGGTATTGGCTCTGGGATTGAATAGAAAGGTCGAGGAACACCTTGGGGTTGAGCGTAGGTAAATGCAGGAGGTGGTCCCGATGGAAGAGGAGGAAAAATAGGTTGAGAGTTGTTATTTTGAGGTGGACGTACGTTGTTTTGGGATGTTTGAGGCATTACTGGTATTTGAGAGGCTTGAGGCATTGGAGGTGCTTGTGGTGCTCTGAATTGATTCTGTTGAAAGAGAGGTGGTCTCGGAAGAGGTGCTGATATCGCAGGATTGGTTTGAGTAGTTTGGGGATTCAGAGCTCGTAGTCGTGCGATTTCTCCATTGGCTTCCATGTTTTGATTAGCCAACTGCTGAATTTGTTGTTGAGCAGCTGCTAGTTGTTGTTGCAGAGTCGGTTGGAAGTTGTTCTCCATAATCCTGCAAGGAATACTCAAGAAAACTCGAAAAATTTGATTAGTAAGCGGAGTTTTATCAAACGAGATTTTCTCAGAACGGGGCCCCACGGTGGGCGCCAAATTGTTTTGGTAAAAAAATTACACAATTTAATATCGTAAGATGTTGTGAGGCGAATCCGTCGAGAGAAAGAAATCTAATCCGATAAAACGTACGATGAAATAAAATGAATAACAAGACAATTGATGACGCAGGAAAAACCTCGAGGTCGAGGAAAAAACCTGCGGCCGACTAAAAGGGTATAGCCGACGTTGCACTAATTATCACCAATAAGGGGTGATATCCTCGAGAATTACAGTGTGTATCGTACGATTACAATGAAACAGGATGTAAATTACAAAGAGTAATATATAATCTGCAGAGAGTATTTTCTGGTTTCAAGGTAATCAAGTGTCTTCAAATGATGTCTTCGAATTCCTTTTATAGCTGACCAGAGTGTAACAGTCGTCCCATAATTGTGCATTTAATGTAACGTCTATAACCGTAGCTAAGATCTTGGTCGTAACTGCTGTGCATTAAATGAGGAGCGTATCTTGGTCCTTAATGGTCACTTGATTCTCGATGCTTGTTGTTTATCTGTTACAAATGATCATATTTAAGATATATTTAACCGTTAGTGTTATATCGTGTGATATCGTACGTTTCTAGGTTATATCGTACGATATCTTATATAAAGATCGTTCGATATTTGGTTGTTGCCGATCGAGGGTACACGTATCTCATCTCAGGACCTTATCTTAATACAGGATTATCATCCTGAAAGATTTCTTATGATTTTAAGTCGATCATCGTGCGTCGTGCGATTTTTCACCCAAACAGTAGTTATGGATCGGAATCACTTGGTTGCACTTGTTGCCGTTTGGAATACTTATATTCAAATACTCGTGCATTTGCTTTGCCTTATTATGTGGTTAATTGAATTAGAGGATACAAATAGTGAAAGAGAAACTTTAGGTCAAAGAACCTTTACTAGACTTCAAGTTAGGTCAACCGAAATACAACGTATTACACGTGAAAGCGATGTGAATTGTATAAATGAGTTGCGAATGGATAGAAATGCTTTTGCAATGTTGTGTGATTTGCTTAAAACTCGTGGTGGATTACTAGATGATGGAAATATCACAATCGAGGAGCAAGTTGCTATATTTATTAATATATTAGCACACCACACTAAGAATAGGACTATCCAAGTTAGGTTCTATAGGTCGGGAGAAACAATAAGTCGATATGTTCATCGAGTGTTACGTGCTTTATTGCGCTTGGAAGACGTGTTGCTTGTCAAACCAACTCCTATATAAGATGATTGCACAGATTCCCGATGGAAATGGTTTAAGGTAAATTATTGTAACACTTTTTATACAATACATACCATTAACATTGGTAGCTAAAGGCTTTTTTCTTATATTTTTTCTTTTTTGTATAGGGTTGTTTAGGAGCAATAGATGGAACTTACATTGAAGTAACTGTACCAGAGTTTGATAAGCCAAGATACCGAACAAGAAAAGGACACATTGCAACCAATGTATTAGGAGTATGCACTCGTGATTTAAAATTTGTGTATGATTTAGCGGGGTGGGAAGGTTCGGCTACCGACTCTAGAGTTCTACGAGACGCAGTTACTAGACAAAATGGGTTGAAAATCACGCCCGGTAACTACTACTTGGCCGATGCTGGATATATAAATGGTGAAGGTTTTTTGGCACCATATAGGGGCACTAGGTATCATCTACGAGAATGGGAAGACGCTAGTCGTGCACCTACTACCAAGGAGGAATACTTTAATATGAAACACTCACACGCTAGAAACATTATCGAGAGGTGTTTTGGCATCATTAAGAAACGTTGGGCTATATTACGAAGTCCTTCTTTCTATCCGATAAGATATCAAGGGCGAATGATTTTAGCGTGTGCTTTGTTACATAATTTTATTAGGACATACATGACCACTGATCCTCATGAAACTTCAACAATCACTGATGAAGATATGCCTATCGGGGAAGACCACTCCTAGTCGTCTGAGTTCGTCGATGTAGTAGAGGCAAGTGATGAGTGGTCTCAATGGAGAGATGATTTAGCCCAAGAGATGTTTGAATCTTGGATGTTAAATCGTAATAATTGAGATAGTTGTTTTATTTGTAATGTTTTTGTTTGTAATGTTGGATGTTAAATTGGATTTATGTTTGTAACCTTGGATGTTTTGAACCATATTTCTTGTATTTGTGTTTGTAATCTTGGATGTTTTGAACCATATTTTTTGGATTTGTGTTTGTAATCTTGGATGTTTTGAACCATATTTTTTGGATTTGTGTTAATTATTATTTTTTAGAATTGTGAAAATGGCAGACCGTCGTGTATGGACGCCGGATGAGGAGGATTTGTTGATAACAATTCTTCAAGACATTGTCATCAATGGTGGGAGGGGTGACAATGGAAGCTTCAGATCAGGTACATATGAGACGGTTGTCTCAAAGATGCGTGAAAAAATGCCCGGTATTAGCATAAACTCAAAGCACGTACAAAATAAAATAAAGCGTCTAAAAGATAAATATTCTGCTGCTTATGACATGCTAAATACGAGCGGATTCGGGTGAAATGACGCAAATCAATGTGTAACTATAGAAGCTCCCGAGATTTTGGAGGAGTACTTAAAGGTTAGTATTTAGATGTGCAAACGTTTTTTTTGTTAGTTTTCTTTTATTAATTATTTGTTTGCTTATTGTCATAGAAACATCCCAACAAGAACTATACGGCTAATAAGCCATTCCCGGCTTACGAGCAGTTGAAGTTGGTGTTTGGTAAAGATCGTGCAACGGGGAACATGGCCGAATCTGCGGCTGACGCGTTGGAAAGTATGAACGCGGAAAATGATGATGATTTTGAGATCCCACCTAATGTCCCACCCGCTCCAAGTCCTTCCAATGCAACTTCTCATGCCTTCGTTCAAAATGAAGGAGAAGCAACAAGCAAAAAGAGAAAAGGACAACCGAGCTATCCAAAATGTTTGAAACAACCACTAATAAAATTGATGAAGCAACAAATCAAATGAAAAAGTTGGTTGCGGTCATATCGAATTCTATACCCGAGATGGATAGCTTAAGCGATGAGTTGAAGGGGCTTGGACTTGGTACGATGGAGATCATACGAATGGGTAAGTACTTTGGGGACAAACCATCCCAATATCGGTTTTGGAAGACTTTGGATGCCGCTACAAAGATTGAATTTGTGAAGTCAATTTATGATGAAGACAAAGCTTAAGAAGTTAGAATATGATGTAAACGCTTGTGTGAAGTTTTTTTGATACTCTTAGATGTAAAACTTTTGATACATCTTTAAACTTTTGATGCACTTGAATGTAAAACTTTTGATGCACTTGAATGTAAAACTTTTGATGATATGATTTTTGGTATAATTATTGTGTTGGTAGATTTTTGATACAATTGTTGTGTTTCTCAAGTTTTATAAATCATGTATGCATATATAAAAAATAGTGTACATAATATAGATCAAGTGATTTAAATATAATTTGGTTGATATCTATCATTTACAATCGTTATATAATATAAAATACCATTAAACAGCATAAAAGGACAATTTGGTCATTTTAACAGTTTTGTCCTGTCCTGTCCAACTTACCAAACGTAGGACAGACAACTTAGTCCTAGGCATGGGAATGGGGCGGGTTTGGGGCGGGGACCTCGATCCCCATCCCCGTCCCCGAGCCTTCATCGTCATCCCCGTCCCCTTCCCCATCCCCACCGGGGAATTTTATCATATCCCCATCCCTGTACCCACCGGGGAACGGGGATCCCCAACGGGGAAACGGGGAATTTATATCCGTTTATATAATCTATTTTAAGTTAAATGTTTTAAGATACGATATGTGTTTAAATCTCATATATGTCCAATAAAAACTAAGAATGTATAGTGTAATAATTTATAGACGTAATCGTATAATAATTTATAAACGTAATACCAAACAAATTAAACTTAATCCTAAATTATTTTTAATGACACACGTTCCAAAACGTATCAATTAATAGTCAAAACCATCAATTAATATTAATAATTTATCGAAATATGAACAACCATATAAGGATATAATAGAAAAACAATATATAACTTAAATAATACTTAATTATATACGGGTACGGTATGAGGCGGGGGCGGAGTGCTAAACCCGTCCCCATCCCCATCCCCAGTTTGAGAAAACGGGGATCCCCATCCCCGTCCCCAATACCCGGTTTACCGGGGAATCCCCGTCCCCGATCGGGGCAGGGTGGATCCGGGTTCCCCAATGGGTCCGGGGACAATTCCCAAGGATGCGGAAGGGGGAGGATCGGGGAGGACCTCATCTCCATCCCTCACATCGAGCCTTTAATCTCATCCGTCCTTCCCATCCCACCGGGGAATCATATCCCATCCTGTACCACGGACGGATCCCCAACGGGAACGGGAATTTATATTTATATAACTATTTTAAGTTAAATGTTTTAAGATACGATATGTGTTTAAATCTCATATATGTCCAATAAAAACTAAGAATGTATAGTGTAATATTTATAAGACGTATCGTATAATAATTTATTAAAGTAATACCAAAACAAATTAAACTTAATCCTAAATTATTTTAATGAACACGTTCCAAAACGTACAATTAATAGTCAAAACATCATTATATCATAATTTATCGAAATATGAACAACCATATAAGGTATATATAGAAAAACAATATAACTTAAATAATATTAATATATACGGGTACGGGTATGAGGCGGGGCGGGGAGTGCTAAACCCGTCCCCATCCCCATCCCCAGTTTGAGAAAACGGGGATCCCCATCCCCGTCCCCAGTACCCGGTTTACCGGGGAATCCCCGTCCCCGATCGGGGCGGGTGGACCGGGTTCCCCAATGGGTCGGGGACAATTCCCATGCCTACTTAGTCCTGTCCTGTCCTGTCGTACCAAACATATGACAGACAACTTAGTCTTGTCCTGTCCAGTCCTGTCCAATCCTGTCCACTCCTGTCCCGTCCCATCTAGTCTGCGTACCAAACGCTACCTTAGGATTCTTATGGCCATTTCAGCGTATTTTAACTACGAGATCTGGCAAATGGACGTCAAGACAGCCTTTCTGAACGGAAAGTTAACAGAAGACGTCTATATGGAACAACCAGAAGGGTTTGAAGACCCTAAGAATCCTAATAAGGTGTGTAAACTGCTAAAATCCATTTATGGATTAAAGCAAGCATCTCGAAGCTGGAACTTACACTTTGATGAGCGAATCAAAGAATTTGGTTTCACCAAAAGTGAGTTCGAGCCATGTGTCTACACTAAGTTCAGTGGGAGCATAGTAACCTTCTTGGTCTTGTACGTAGATGATATTCTACTCATAGGAAACGATGTTCCAACTTTACAGAGTGTAAAGAGTTGGTTAAGCAAATGTTTAGCCGCTTACATACTTGGCATAAAGATCTACAGAAATAGATCTAAGTGGCTTATCGGACTTAGTCAAAGTACATACATTGATAAAATCCTAAAGAGATTTAGGATGGATGAATCCAAGAAAGAATTTATCCCGATGCAACATGGCATAGTGTTAAGTAAAACACAATGTCCTATTTCTAGTCAAGATCAGGACAGAATGAAATCGATTCCGTATGCATCAGCAATTGGATCGATCATGTATGCCATGTTATGTACCAGGCCCGATGTTGCTTACTCAGTAAGCGTTACGAGCAGATATCAACAGAATCCAGGAGAACCTCACTGGGTAGCTGTCAAGAACATTCTCAAGTATCTGAGAAGAACAAAAGACATGTTCTTGGTCTTTGGAGGATCTGAGGATGAAATTAGCGTCACAGGATATTCTGATGCTAGTTTCCAGACCGACAGAGATGATTTTAGATCACAGTCGGGTTACGTTTTTACCCTGAACGGAGGCGCGATCTCGTGGAAGAGCTCGAAGCAGGACACGATTGCAGATTCAACTACATAAGCAGAGTACATTGCAGCATCTGATGCGGCAAAGGAAGCTGTCTGGCTAAGGAATTTTCTATCGGATCTCAGAGTGGTTGCCAGTATCTCTAGACCGATCGATATATTTTGTGATAACTCGGGAGCTGTGGCGCAAGCAA
Organism: Centaurea solstitialis; assembly: GCA_030169165.1. NCBI lineage: Eukaryota > Viridiplantae > Streptophyta > Magnoliopsida > Asterales > Asteraceae > Centaurea > Centaurea solstitialis. The sequence continues at coordinate 59,845,788 of CM058047.1, forward strand.
AGGAACCTAGAGAGCATCACAAGTCAAGACACGTGCTCAGGAAATATCACCTCATCCGAGAGATTATTGGAAGAGGAGATGTAAGAATATGCAAGATTCCAACAGAAGAAAATGTCGCAGATCCACTGACAAAGCCACTAGCAAGGGTGAAGCATGAGGCACATGCAAGTTCCATTGGGATGAAGTACCTGGACGCCAGTAGCTAGTTTTAGTTTATTAAATTATTACTATAGTTTAATTTTGAAACAATGTAATCATGTAAAGTTTTATTTCACAGTGTGTTGGAAATAAATGGAGGTTTTATTTTCATGATTGTTCTAAATTAGCTATTTTTCGCATATTTAAATGTATCCATGATTCTTACAAAGTTTTGTATGAAATCTAAATTTCCGTAGCCACTTATTGAAATGGGAATTTCAATAGGGAGTTTAACGCTATTATAAATACTTGATGATTTATTCAAAGTAAAGAATAAAAGCACAAGTGATGTGACCAAGTATTTATAAATACTCATCAGAGTGTTTGAGTATTGGAAGTGCCAGTTATCAAGTCTGCTTCATGGAGCCTCAGTCATAAGCATTGACTTGATAGGTTGTCCTTAGACCTGAGATACTTGGTTTGGGAACATGAGGACTGCTGTACTCTTAGCACGTCCTAACGCTGCACCGTAACAGGGCGGCCATACGGGACATGACTAGATGTAGCGGAAGCCGTGGATCCAAATGCAAGTAGTCAAGAAGGGATTTGCACCTCTTTACTAAAAGAGAGATATTTCCGGGCCCCTTGACGATTAAGATTGGCAGAAATCGCATGGCCACGCTCGGATAGAATAACAGGTGTTATTTAGTAATATCCGTTACTGCAGGCAATCGAAATCAGAGTCAAGAAATACTTGATTTTTAGAAATGAATCCTCCACTCCATGTCTTAAAATCATTTTAGAAATATCGTGTGCAAAAGGAATGAACCTGTGTACAATTTCAAGAATTGTATCTCTGGATGTAAGAGATCTTATAACCTGGTTAACCTAAGTGTCTGGCTAGGGACCTCTTTAGGCTAATGGTAACAGAACAGTTACATGTCTAGCACAAGTGGGAGTCTGTTGGATTGTGTGCGAGACAGTAACAGGGTTACCGTGTCCAATGTTATAAGACACTAGTAGGTCACACCGCTGCACACCAAAATGAGAACGTTTGGATTACATGAGAAATAATTAATTGATTATTATTTAATGAGAGAATAAAAATAAATAGTTAGTTAAACTATTTATTCATAATTAATTAATTAGATGAATTAATTAACTATTTATGGAAATTATTTGAGATAATTACCAAAGAATTTTATATGGAATAAAACTCTGCTAGGTTTATCCATATAAATAAAGGGTTAAGGGTTTATCAGAATTAATTCAGTTTTCAATCCTACAACTCAGAAAAAACTCTCTCTCTCTCACTCAAAACCGGCGCCGATTTCCAAGAGGAGGTTCGCGTTCGTTTTTCGGGTAATCCTTGGTGGTGGTCTAGCAACTATCTCAATCGGTGTCAGTAGCGGTGTATCCCCTACAAGCTTTCCGGAAAACTAATCGCATAAGGTAAACCATCAAACCTCGCTAAATTGTATCTGTAAAGGTTAGGATTGGATCCGTTCTTGGGAATTGTTTTTTTGTTTTCCGCTGCGCATTTATTCGCATCAATTCCCAACAGAAACTCCAAGAGGTCCTTGCATCAGAATTCGAGTTAAAAGATCTCGGACCCCTGAAATATTTTCTAGGGATCGAGGTGGCACGATCAAGACATGGTATAACCATGTGTCAGAGAAAATATATTTTAGATCTCCTGGCAGAAACCAGAATGTTGAACTGTCTCCCTGCCGATACCCCAATAGAAGTGAACCATGGGTTAAGAATTCATCCAGACCAAACACCAACAAACAAAGAGCGATATCAAAGGTTAGTGGGGAAGCTAATATATCTTTCTCATACACGCCCAGAAATTGCGTATGCCGTTAGTGTTGTAAGCCGCTTTATGCATGCTCCAAGTGAAGACCATATGAATGTTGTTCATCGCATTCTACGGTACCTCAAAGCAGCTCCCGGGAAAGGTCTATGGTTCAGAAAAAATCAAGCTCAGGAAGTATTAGGGTATACCGATGCGGATTGGTCTGGAGACAAATCTGATGGGAAATCAACATCAGGTTACTTCACCTATGTGGAAGGAAATTTGGTCACTTGGAGAAGTAAGAAACAGAAGGTAGTTGCAAGATCCAGTGAGGAAGCCGAGTACAGAGGAATGGTTCATGGTGTATGCGAGTTAATATGGATTAAGAGAATTTTACGAGACCTTGGAGTTAGTCAAAGTAACTCAATGAAATTGTATTGTGACAACGAAGCTGCAGTAAAGATTGCAAATAACCCGGTCCAACATGATAGGACAAAGCATGTGGAACTCGACCGACATTTCATCAAGGATCATCTTGAGAAAAAATCTATCAGTCTCCCGTTTGTCAACTCAAAAGACCAGCTGGCTGATATGCTTACTAAAGCCGTATGCGGAAGAGTTTTTCAAAGCTCTCTTAACAAGCTCGGAATGTTGGATATCCATTCTCCAGCTTGAGGGGGAGTGTTGACGAGAGCTCCAAAAGATAAGCCAAGATTATAGGATTGATTCAAATTGATTCTTTCCTATATTTTTCCTTCCTTGTTTTTCTCCTTTCCTTGGTTATAGGATTGTTTCCTTATGTCTTCCGTTTCCTTCCTGTATATATATTAGGCCTCTTAATGAAATGAAAAATACACAACAAAAGACTTAAACCATTATTTGTTCTCTTTCTTTCACAAACATGAATGTGCTCGGGAATGAGATTAGATGCATTTGGCAGGGCAACGTGTTCTAGAAGCACAATACATTTCAACAGTATTGGACCTTGGAGATGGGTGATCCGTGATTTCAGTAGGGACTTACCTGCGGCAGTGGTCTTGCATAGCGTTCTATTTGCAGCCTCGAGAACTCAGAATTTGGAGTGGAAGAATGTAGGCCAATTGCACTCTAGCGTTCCGAACAATGCAGCAGCGGTTTTGCATTACAAGATGTTCGTGTTCCGCCACTGGTTGCTACATGCATTCAAATCGATTAAAAAACACAACAATATCTACTCATTTCATGTTGGATAGTATTTAGGTGGGGAGATGATAGGGTGATATTTCTGAAATCAGATGTTTGACCGGATAAACTATTTGGATCGTGAGAGTTCACTTTCCGAATCTAATATTTCGACCCTATGCCTGGGTTGCACGAAATTCAGATTTGGGATAATCCAAGTAGGAACAATTTCTATCGAGGCACCGAATAGAAATTCACAACTAGATATTTATATCAAATCGTTGTCTAATGGTTACCAATCTCAACTGATAAATAAATCAGTATCCAAGATTATATATCAGAAACTATACAAGTGTTATCAAAGAAAACCTCTAGACTTTTGTTATGTGAATTCGTTGTTTGGGTGAAAAATCGCACGACGCACGACGACCGACTTAAAATCATAAGATATCTTTCAGGATGATAATCCTGTATTAAGATAAGGTCCTAAGAAAGGATACGTATACCTTCGATCGATGATAATTAAATATCGAACGATCTTTATACAAGACATCGTACGATATGACCTAAAAACATACGATCTCATACGACATCATACTAACGGTTAAATATATCTTAAGTATGATCATTTGTAATAGATAAATAACAGGTATCGAAGATCAAGTGACTGTTAAAGACCAAGATACGCTCTTCATAAAACTTCAACCGTTACATGCGAGATTTTAGCTACCGTTATAGCCGTTGCATTAAAGACGTAATTATGGGACGACTGTTATACTCTTGTCAGCTATAAAAAGAAGACGAAGACATCATTTGAAGATACCTGATTACCTGGAAAACCAGCAAATACTCTCTACAATTTACATATTGCTCTTTATAATTTACATTCTATTTCATTGTAATCGTACGATACACACTGTAATTCTCGAGGACATCACCCCTTATTGGTGATACTTAGTGCAACGTCGACTATCTCCTTTTAGTCGACCGCAGGTTTTTTCCTCGACCTCGAGGTTTTTCCTGCGTCATCAATTGTCTTGTCATTTTATTTATCCTATCGCACGTTTTATCGAATTAGATTTCTTTCTCTCGACGGATTCGCCTCACAACATCTTACGATATTAAATTGTGTAAATTTTTACCAAAACAATTTGGCGCCCACCGTGGGGCCCCGTTCTGAGAAAATCTCGTTTGATAAAACGTCCGTTTACTAATCAAATTCTTCGAGTTTTCTTGAGTATTCATTGCAGGATTATGGAGAACAACTTCCAACCAACTCTGCAACAACAACTAGCAGCTGCTCAGCAACAAATTCAGCAGTTGGCTAATCAAAACATGGAAGCCAATAGTGAAATCGCACGACTACGAGGTCTAAACCCCCAAGTTACTCAAACCAATCCTGCGATATCAGCACCGCTTCCGAGACCACCTCTCATTCAACAGAATCAATTCAGGGCACCACAAGTACCTTCAATGCCTCAAGTCTCTCAAATACCAATAATGCCTCAAGCATCCCAGAACAACGTACGTCCGCCGCAAAATAACAATTCTCAACCTATTTTTCCTCCTTTACCATCGGGACCACCTCCTGCGTTTACCTACGCTCAACCTCAAGGTGTTCCTCGACCTTTCTATTCAATCCCAGAACCAATACCACATATACCAACAATAAATACTACTGTAACCCACATCCCAATTCAACCCAATTATCAAGGAAATGTTGGAGTAACACCCACTGAAAACCTTATGGACGTACGACTAAAGATGTTAGAGGAACAAAACAAAGCAATGCTCGCATTGCTCGCAAAACTTCCTGGAGCAGCTGTACCAGTTGAAGTCGAACCAAAGACAGATTCCAAGCTTCACCCTACGTTGATGAAATCGCTCTCATGGAAATACCAAAGAAATACAACATTCCTGCCTTTACAACTAAGTACTCGGGGGTAACAGATCCAGTGGAACATGTCGCACAATACAAACAGCTTATGTGGACTGCTTCGATCCCATCCCAATATCAGGAGGCATGCATGTGTAAAAGCTTCGGATCTACTCTTACAGGAGCCGCGTTACAATGGCTTATAAATTTAAAACCAAAGAGTATTGAGTCATTCGCTGAATTGGTGAATCAATTCACTCGACAGTTCGCGAGCAGTCGCAAGATGGAAAAGCAACAAGTGACTTGTACTATGTCGTACAAAAAATGGAGAGACGATACGTGATTATTTTAACAGGTTTAATGCAGAAATGATCGAAGTTAAGAATTGCGACATAAAAACCGCAATTGAAGCATACAAACGTGGGCTCGATAATTCTTCGGAATTATATACAGATCTCACGAAGTATCCACCAGAGAACTTTGACGACGTACGAGCTCGAACGTTAGCCCACATGAGAATTGAAGACGACGCCATCTTCAGACGGAAACATTCAAACGAAAAGAAAAATCTGGGCGCACAGAAGCACGATTTTAAACCTAAGAGAGTAAATAAAATTGGAAACTCTCGACAGGAATCCAAAACTCGCACGAGCAAAGGTACAGGAAGAATTAGATACCCCGATTTATCTACTTACAATTTTGCAGGTACATCCAAAGAACTTGTGGATTCTCTGCGGAAGATCGATGCAAACGTACGATGGCCCAAGAAGCCGGAGAATCCCAGCAAAGACAAAGATCAGAATAAATGGTGCGAGTTCCATGGTGATCATGGACACACGACGGACGAATGCATCAGCCTCAAAAAGGAGATTGCTTACCTCAAAACGAATGGGCACCTGAAAGGTATTATCGGCGATGAAGCAAAAAGGCCAGCATCTTCGATCCATACCAAAGTGGTCAATTGCATTACTGGTGGATCAGAAGTATGTGGCTTGACATACTCTGCAGCCAAACGACACGCACGAGAAGGACCTGAAGGATATCCTATTCCTGAAGATTCGAAGACTGCAGCTGAAAGAGAACTCGATGTAGCTAAACTAACGTTCGATCAAGACGATCTATCGGGCGTTAACCAAAAACACCATGACGCTCTAGTCATACAGTTAACCATTGGAAACTGTTTGACCAAGAGAGTATTGGTGGATGGAGGTAGCTCGGCCAACGTTATATTCTCAGATACTCTAAAGATCATGGGCATCGACAGATCCAACATCGTTCGACGAACTACAACCTTGGTAGGCTTCAATGGAGACGCGACGAGTACCCTCGGAGAGATAGTGTTGCCAGTCTTCGCCAAAGGCATCAACAAGCAAACTAAATTCAATGTCATAGATTGTCCGTCAGCATACAACGCGATACTCGGAAGACCCTGGATCCACGATATGAAGGCCGTACCATCGACCTATCATCAGAAGATTAAATCATCAGTGAAAAGAAAATCGCTCGTAAATGCTACAAAATCACGATGAAGACCAAACCCCAGGATATCTAGCAATTACAGAGCCAGGATGGAGTACGATCGTACGATGACCTTCAACTTGAAGAAGTCGTACTAGATCCAAAACATCCTGATCAAAAAGTCTTCGTGGGAGCAACACTAACCCCTGATTAAAAAAGCGAAATAATATCTTTTTTGCGGGAACACTCAGATTGCTTCGCATGGTCGCACGAAGACATGGTTGGGATTGATCCTAACATCATATCGCACAAGTTGAACGTGGATCCATCCTTTAAACCCATAAAGCAGAAACGACGTAAGTTCGCGCCAGGACGCAACAAAGTTATTAACGACGAGGTTGATAACTTACTAAAAACAGGGAAGATCAGGAAGTAAAGTATCCAGATTGGCTAGCAAACGTGGTGGTCGTACAAAAGAAGAATGGAAAATGGCGAGTCTGTATTGACTTTACAGATTTAAATAAAGCATGTCCAAAAGACCCGTTTCCACTACCTCACATCGATGCGATGGTCGATGCAACGGCAGGTCATGAATTACTCACATTCATGGACGATTATTCTGGATACAACCAAATCCTGATGCACACGGACGATCAAGAGAAGACAGCCTTCATGACGGACAAAGGAATATACTGCTACAAAGTGATGCCCTTCGGCCTCAAGAACGCAGGATCAACGTACCAAAGACTCGTAAACATGATGTTCAAAGAACATCTTGGTCGAACGATGGAAGTTTATATCGACGATATGCTGGTAAAATCCGAACGATCACATGATCACATCGATCATTTGAGACAATCGTTCGATATCCTACGACAATACAAAATGAAACTCAATCCTACGAAGTGTTCCTTCGGGGTACGTGCTGGGAAGTTTCTTGGATATATGGTCACTCAACGTGGGATAGAGGCAAGTCCAGAGCAAAATTAAGGCTATCATAGAGATACAATCTCCGAGAAATGTGAAAGAAGTACAAAAGCTTACTGGACGAGTGGCGGCATTAAACAGATTCATCTCTCGATCATCTGACAAATGCCACCTATTCTACAATGTATTACGTAAAAATCAAGGTTTCAACTGGACGGAGGCACATGAGAAAGCATTGCAAGATCTGAAACAATACATGGCCTCCCCTCCACTGTTGACAAAACCAATTGAAGGCGAAAGCTTGCAATTATACTTAGCCGTTAGCAACAATGCGGTAAGTGCAGTTCTCGTACGAGAAGATGATCAGCAACAACATCCAATTTACTACATAAGTAAATCCTTTCTCAATGCCGAGACCAGATATACATCAATGGAAAAATTGCTCCTAGGTCTCGTGACAGCAGCTAAAAAGTTACGGCATTATTTTGAATCACATCATATAATAGTCGTAACCAATTATCCTCTTAAGATCGTACTTCGTAAGCCTGAACTCACAGGTCGATTAGCCAAATGGAGTATCTACCTAAGCGGATTTGATCTCACGTACAAACCCAGAACGGCGATAAAATCTCAAGCGTTGGCAGATTTCGTGGCGGAGTTCAGTCCAGAAGTAAAGCAACCATCGCACGACGAAATCAACAATGTGATGATTCACGACAATCAGCTTTGGACATTATACGTTGATGGATCCTCCAACATAAGGGGATCGGGATTAGGAATTGTCCTGAAATCATCACACGGGGGGAACATGGTGTACTCAATACGATGTGAATTCAAGGCTACCAACAACGAAGCAGAATATGAAGCCTTAATCGCTGGATTGGATATAGCTTACAACTCGGGGGCACGATGTCTTCACGTACGAAGTGATTCACTATTAGTGGTGAATCAAGTTAATGGCGATTTTCAAGCAAAAGATTCGAAAATGATGATGTATCTCGAGATCGCTAGAGAAAGCATCGCACGATTCGAAAAATTTTCGATAGAACAAATCCCAAGAGATCTGAACGTGCAAGCTGATGCTTTGGCTAATCTAGGATCCGCATTCAATGAACCAACTTTAGAAAACATCCCAATAATTCATCTTATGACATCTTCCATCGAAGCAAAAGAAAAAGTACAAATGGTCGAAGAAGTCTACAATTGGTCGCTCGATATATGGAATTATTTAAAATATGATAGACTTCCCGACGACAAGATGGAGGCTAGAAAGATCAAAACGAAAGCTTCACGGTATACAATCTTCGAAGGAAGACTATATCGCAAATCCACATCTGGATTAATCCTACGATGCATAACAAGTCAGAAACATATGAATCAGATCCTACAAGAGATGCACGACGGAGAATGTGGAAACCATTCTGGAGGACGAAGTCTCGCAAATAGAATCTCACGACAAGGCTATTACTGGCCTACTCTTCGAGAAGATGCTATGAGGTACGTACAAAGATGCGACGCCTGTCAGAGACATTCAGGTATGTCCCACTTACCTTCCGAACCCCTACACTCAGTCTTAATCCCATGGACATTCATGCGATGGGGGATGGACATCGTAGGAAAGTTACCTCCTGCTCCAGGACAAAAAGTTTTCTTACTTGTTCTCACCGATTATTTTTCCAAATGGATCGAAGCTGCTGCTTTTTCCCAGGTAAGAGATAAGGAAGTTATTTCTTTTATTCAAACTAACATTATATACAGGTTTGGAGTACCATCGGAGATCATGTGCGATAATGGTTCGCAATTCATAAGTGAAAGGACTCGCAAATTCTGCGATGAACGTGGAATTAGGTTAATTACTTCGACGCCTAGATACCCCCAATCCAATGGTCTAGCAGAATCGAGTAACAAAGTCATCATTAATTCGATTCGAAAAAGACTAAAGGAAGCAAAGGGAAGATGGGTCGAAGAATTACCTTCAGTCTTATGGGCAAATCGTACGACTCCAAGGACTTCAATAGGACAAACGCCCTTCTCCCTCGTTTATGGATGTGAAGCAGTACTACCGATCGAATCCCGACTTCCAATCGCAAGGCATCGTACGATGGACCAAAACGTAATAAACCTATATTATGATCTAGATGCATTGGAAGAACTTAGAGAAAAGGCATTCCAGAAAATGGCATTACAAAAAGCCATGGTCGAACGACATTTCAACAAGAAAGTTAAAGCAAAAATCTTTCAAGTAGGCGACTATGTCCTACGACAGGTATTTCAGAATACTCAAGAGCTAAACGCAAGAAAACTTTCCATCAAATGGGAAGGACCTTATATAATCTCTAAGATTATTGGGAATGGTGCATACAAACTTACAACCATCGAAGGTAAAGAGATTCCACAAAGTTGGAATGTAACGCATCTTAAGAGGTACTACTTCTAAACCTTTTTCATTTTCCTATTATTATCTTATAAACGATTACTGACTTGGGCGTCGGAGCGCCGTTGGTCAAACCAACGGCCACCCCTTAGCCATTCTTTTCTTATCGCAGGTATCGCACGATAATCGCATGCATCGCACGAATATCGCAAGCATCGCACGAATATCGCAAGCATTGCACGAATAAACTAAGCTTATAACACACGATTATAATACGCACGCGCGCAAGATAAAACGCCAGTCGCACGATACAGAATAAAGAAACGTTTCTAAAAAAGAACTAAGTTCTAAAAACACAAGTTGACATGTACGATAAACTAAAGTCATTCATTCCAGAAGTACTTAAACAAAACAAAAAAGTACTTAACAAAAAATCGTACGATTACAAATCAAAACTAAGCACTAAGAGGACGTCCGATCCAACGACTCCCGCATCATCGCCCGATCCTCCAGCAGCATCCTTGGATCCCACGATCTCAGGAAGAACTTCTTCTGTAGCCAAGGTTGCAGAATTGGATCCAGAGACCATTTCATCACGAGTCTCCTCCCCAACTGTAGCAACCTCAGCAGGCTTTTCACCACCCTCCTCGTCCAAGTCCTTGAGATCGTCAACATCCAAAAGATCCTCAGATCCCATGAGCTCGCGGAATGCCTCCACCTCTTCCCTAGCGATCCCGACGGTGAGGGTTCCAGCTATCACACGACGCATAAGGGCTGCCCGAGCAACAACCCTTATTAACGCCGCCTCATCCTTCAGATCCTGGATCTCAGAAGTTAAGGCTTCCTCTCTTGACGCCTTCTCGAGTTGCACTGTTTTTAGCTCCTCTTCTAGCTTGGACGTACGATCAAGAACGATCCTCATACGAGCTCGTTGCTCTTCCCTCATACGCTCAGACTCTTCGAGCTTCAACTCCAGGTCATCGATTTTAACCTGCTTGGCCTCTAGATCAGACGCAAGCTTGAAGACCTTCTCCTTGGCTTTGTCAACTTCCTTTTGAGCAGCCCTTTCGCTAGCCATCTTGGCTCGCATATCACCCTTTATGGTCTCCATCCTAGAATCAAGACCAAGGCTAGCTTGAAAACCCTGGAAAACAAAAGTGCCAAATATAATCGTACGATATCAAAATAATTTAGTCGTACGTTAAAAAGAAAACTTACCAGAAAGGAAAGACCGACGGCAGCAGCGTCAATTTCCTCAAACCTCAGCTTCGCAAACTGTTCCTTTTGCGAAGGAAGGAGAAACTGTTCGATGGCTGGAAAGATGTCTTCCGTCTTCACGACATCCCCTTCCAGAAAACCCTTAGGCAGGGTTATGTTCATCGAAGACGAACCAACATCGAAAGACGTCTTCTTCGACGCCTTTGCAGGAGTTTTTGTCGCCTTGGCTCCCTTCGATTGATCTTCAGGAGGAGCGGAACTGATCGGAGAAGCATTGATCACATCATCCGCCTTTTGCTTGGCTTCATGCGACGGATCAATGGTCTCAGACGTGGACCTCGTACGCTTTGCTGGAGGCTCACCTCCAGCCATTTCCTTCTTCTTCAAAGCTGCTCTCCTAGCAGCCTCCAACTGTTCTGCCCTTCTTGATAGCTTCTTCGATGATCCTACAAAAGAAAGGCGTATATGAAAAAACAAGTAACAAATATTATCGTACGATTTGTATCAAACGTACGATTTACCTTCCATCTCTTCTTCTGAGATCACTTGAACTTCGGGGTCAGTCTGAGTAGTTTCTTCCTCACACTCTACCACGATCTCTTTAGCCTTCTGGGTAGAATAAAAGCGTTCGCTGATGCTGTACGATAAGAATCGTTCGACTGCGGCCTTCGACTCTTCAGTAGGCTCGAACGAGAAATCAATCTCTGCAAAAAATAATCAAACATTAGATAAGCAAAATAAAAAACTGTAAAAAAGACATTCTCAAAAGAAACACCTATACCTAATGAATTCCACTCTGGCGTAACCCATCCACCCTCCTCCAAGACTGAAGATGATCGTACGAACACATATCGGGATTTCCATCCACGATCATGCACCTGAGTACCATGTACTAACATGGCATCCCCTCTACCCTTTGGAAACAAACCATATCGGTCATAATCCGTCGGTTTCACGGTATATGCTGTAAGAAGATCGTTGACGGAGAATGCAGGGCGACCCCAATCCTTCGTCACACGTTCTATAACTTGGATCACTCTCCAGAATTGGGGCATAAGTTGGCCAGGGGAAAGATTAAAATGAGTCATAAAGGCTCGAGACAAAGGACTAAAAGGCCACTTGAAACCTATCTTAAATGGGTACTCAAAGAGTGCAAAAAACCCAGCAGGAGCGTCAGCAGGTCTGACTTCATCCGCAACCTTCAACATTGCATTATCAGGTAATCCCGATAGTTTTCCTAAGGGCCATAACATCTACAGAATCCTTAATTGTACTCTTAACCTCCATTGATTCAAAAAACTCTAGACGATTTAAACTATTTCTAAGACGCTTAAAACGGAGCAGGTCGAAATTTTTAGGGTTCTTATCGGCTTTGATCTTAAAACGCATGAAAGAATGAGAAAAGAGTTTACCTTATAAAGGATTGATTACACAAATCCTTGCTGAAAATAAAGGATTTCGAATTCGATTTGCACAAACGATTTGGAGGAAAATTGTGTTTAATTTCGTATTAGAATCGGATTAAATATAGAAACTAAATTTCCTCTCCAAGTAATGCAGGTCCAACCACACATCGACACGCGTCTAATTACAACCGTTGAGACGACAGCTGTTATAAACGCGTCATCACGACGACGTCACTGAAATCGCTTCATATTCGATTTGATTTAAATGAAATTCGTTTAATGACAATTGATTAATCTCTATCATAACTAACAATCGACTTTTGCAGATAAGAGATTCAGAAATATTCAGAATAAAATTTTTCTAAATCTCGGGGGCAAACTGTTTGGGTGAAAAATCGCACGACGCACGACGACCGACTTAAAATCATAAGATATCTTTCAGGATGATAATCCTGTATTAAGATAAGGTCCTAAGAAAGGATACGTATTCCTTCGATCGATGATAATTAAATATCGAACGATCTTTATACAAGACATCGTACGATATGACCTAAAAACATACGATCTCATACGACATCATACTAACGGTTAAATATATCTTAAGTATGATCATTTGTAATAGATAAATAACAGGTATCGAAGATCAAGTGACCGTTAAAGACCAAGATACGCTCTTCATAAAACTTCAACCGTTACATGCGAGATTTTAGCTACCGTTATAGCCGTTGCATTAAAGACGTAATTATGGGACGACTGTTATACTCTTGTCAGCTATAAAAAGAAGACGAAGACATCATTTGAAGATACCTGATTACCTGGAAAACCAGCAAATACTCTCTACAATTTACATATTGCTCTTTATAATTTACATTCTATTTCATTGTAATCGTACGATACACACTGTAATTCTCGAGGACATCACCCCTTATTGGTGATACTTAGTGCAACGTCGACTATCTCCTTTTAGTCGACCGCAGGTTTTTTCCTCGACCTCGAGGTTTTTCCTGCGTCATCAATTGTCTTGTCATTTTATTTATCCTATCGCACGTTTTATCGAATTAGATTTCTTTCTCTCGACGGATTCGCCTCACAACATCTTACGATATTAAATTGTGTAAATTTTTACCAAAACATTCGTATATCTTTTTTTTCACGTTACTACGTCGTGTATATATATGTATAAAAGAGTAAGTTGGCAACTTGGCATAATGATTAAAATCCTTATCCAAATATTTACTGACAATCAAGATAATTTCTAGATCCTAAATATCTTCTCAAATCTTATCCATATATCTTCATTTAATAAAGGATCTCAAAATATATATCACAATCAAATATTTTGTAGATATCAAAGAATTCTTCAGATTCTTAAAATTATATATATGATACTCAACATACATATATATGGACGAAATATATATATATATATATACACACATTTTGTTTTCTTTCACTTGAAATAATTATAGATTTATAATAAGAGTAGGTATTATCTATCAGTTAGACAATAACTAAATCAACCTATTAATTATTTACAGGAATCCATCAGCTGGGTTTACGCGATGTAAATAACACGCGTTTACAAAACCTTTCCGCTGAAACCTTATTTCTGATATAACCGAAATCAATTTAGTTTTATACGAGTGTGCACTCCGCACCTCCTTGCTCGTCTAAATAACAAAGCTTGATTTCCATTGGTAACCTATAAATTCCATTATACTAAAATGAACTTGGTGACACTAAAATCACCAACAATCCTCCCCCATTTTAGGTAACCTTGAATTTATAAAACAAGACTTTGATTTGACCAAACTTATGCATACAAGAAAATATCGAATCGATTGAATTTCCATGTTAGTATATTATGCGTTCCAAACACTCGAGAATCAGGGTGTTCTAAGAATTGAACCCTTTAACCCATTTGAATGCCTGAAGATAATATACACATAAATTTAAATAAATATTCCAGTTAAAATCCTGACACTATTACAAAGCCGAGTGTCCAAATCCATTCGTGATCGTATAAAAAGCAAAGTCCCAGCTTTTCGAAGCTCGGCTACACTTCACGACCATATAGGTAATTCCTTTTCTCATGTACCTGTTTACACTTTAACAAAGGAATTATTAAGACAAAGTCAACCTCCCAACTACAGGCACCGAACACACTAACCTGGGATGATTTCATGTGTGTGTGTTCCATTTCTTAAGTGTGAGCCTTCCTCATTGAATTCAACCTCTAATGTCATATTAAAGGGGAATTGGGTATCTCACCATTAAGAAATTAAATGGACCTTAATCCCATCCCAATAACAAACTTGTGCACTAAGTCCCTGGCTAGACTCTTTGTCAGATGATCTGCCAAATTTTGTTGCGATTTCACAAACTCTACCGAAATTACACCATTCATTATCAAATCTCTAATCATACTGTGTCTAACACCTAAGTGTCTAGACTTCCCATTGTATACCTGACTATATGCTTTTGCCAAAGTGGCAGCACTGTCACAATGAATAGAAATAGGTGCAATCGGTTTTGACCACAATGGAATCTCATATATCAAATTTCTTAACCATTCCGCCTCTATACCGGCAGCGGCTAACGCAACAAATTCAGATTCCATTGTCGAGTTTGTTATACAAGTTTGCTTCTTTGAAGCCCAAGAGATAGCACCTCCCCCAAGCAAGAATACCCAACCAGTTGTTGAAGAGTGATCTTCCTCAACATGGGTTATCCAACTTGCATCAGAATACCCTTCTAAAACCGAAGGATATCCCAAATAACACAAACCATAATCCATGGTCCCTTTGAGGTACTTGAAAACTCTCTGAATTGCTTGCCAATGTTGAGTACTAGGATTACTGGTATACCTACTCAACCTCCCAACAACATAAGCGATGTCAGGGCGTGTGCTAGTCATAGCATACATTAAGCAACCTACAGCCTGTGAATATTCCAGCTGTGATACAGCCATCCCCTTATTGGGCATTAACTTCACACTGGGATCCATGGGGGTACTCACGGGAGAACAATCACTATAATTAAATTTCTTGAGAATTTTCTCAACATAGTGTGACTGCGTTAAAACAATCCCCTTGTTAACCCGTTTAATCCTAATACCAAGGATTACATCCGCCTCCCCCAGGTCCTTCATGGCAAACTTTGATGACAACAAACTTTTAGTTTCATCAACCTGAAGTTGATCAGTGCCGAAAATCAGCATGTCATCAACATAGAGGCAGATTATCACACCCGAGCCGGATGAATCAAACCTACTATAGACACATTTGTCAGATTGGTTTAACTTGAAACCATTTGACAAAATAACCTCATCAAACTTTTGATGCCATTGTTTTGGCGCTTGTTTTAGACCATACAATGATTTAACCAGTTTACAAACCTTATGCTCATTACCGGGCATAAGAAAACCTTCTGGTTGTTTCATGTAAACCTCTTCCTCAAGCTCTCCATTCAAGAAGGCTGTTTTAACATCCATTTGATGGATAACCAGATTGTGAATAGCAGCCAAGGCTATCAACAATCTAATGGTAGAAATTCTAGCCACCGGTGCATACGTGTCAAAATAATCAATACCGGGCTTTTGTCTAAACCCCTGTATGACCAATCGGGCTTTGAACTTATCAATAGTTCCATCTACCTTCATCTTCCTTTTGAAGATCCATTTGCAACCCAAAGTTTAGAACCTGGTGGCAAATCAGATAACACCCAAGTGTTATTCTCCAAAATTGATGATAATTCATCATCAATCGCTTCTTTCCAGAAAGCGGCATCTCGGGATTCCATAGCCTCCTTAAAAGACTTTGGATCTTCTTCAATACTATAACAGTAAGAGTATTGAAGTTCGACCTCATCCCTTGACCCTTCCACCAAATATAATTGGAATTCAGAACCGAAATTTTTCGCAATTCGGCCCCGTTTGCTTTACCGAACCTCCAAGGGTTTTGGATCCGATCCTTCTAAAGTTTCTGAAGTTTGACCTTCGTCAACATTAGAAATTAGATCCTTAGGTCTCGGGATCGATGAAAATCGTTCTTCATCGAAAATCGCATCACGCGATTCAATCACGGTATTAACCGACACCGACTCGTTAGGATCTATAACATAGAACCTATAAGCCTTGGAGTGTTGTGCATATCCAATGAAAATGCAATCAACTCCTCTCTCCCCCAAAGTAGATCTTTTGGGCTCGGTTAGTTTTACAACTGCCCGACAACCCCAAATCCGAAAATAATTCAAATCTGGAGTCCTTTTGAACCAAAGTTCATATGGGGTAGTTTTGTTCCTTTTGTTTGGAACTCTATTCAAGACATAACATGCGGTTAGCATTGCCTCTCCCCAAAACCCCTCACTCAATCCTGAGTAAGACAACATCGAGTTGACCTTCTCTTTCAAGACTCGATTTTTCCGCTCGGCAACACCATTTTGTTGTGGTGTATATGGAGCCGTCGTCTCATGAATAATACCAACTGATTGGAAGAAATGAGGATCCATGTATTCCCCTCCCCAATCAGTTCTGAGACATTTAACCGGAACGCCCAGTTGCAATTCCACCTCGGTTTTGTATATTTTGAACTTTTCTAAGGCTTCATCCTTAGAATGCAACAAATACACATAGCAAAACCGACTTGAGTCATCAATAAAGGTGACTACGTACTTTTTATTACCAAGTGAAGGAGTTGCATGAAAATCACAAAGATCGCTGTGAATTAATTCCAAAACATTTGATTTTCGACTGACATTTTGAAAAGGTTGTTTTGTGATTTTCGTTAACATGCAAGTCTTACACTTTTCAACACCAATGTCAAATGGTGGAATTAATCCAGCTTTTGACATCTCATGCATTCTTCTAAAATTAACATGACCTAATCTAGATGCCATAAAGTATTATCATTAATTTTAGAAGAAGCACTCGAAGATGAATTCATTAACAAGCAATCATTATCACTAGAAAAAGGAATCAACACATTCAAACGAAACATTCCATAGCAAAAATAACCAAAACCAATAAACGTGCCAAATCTAGATAAAATAAATTTATCTGATTCATAAACTTGCTTAAAACCAGCAGAATTTAAACAACCACCACTGACAAGGTTTTTACGAAGCCTAGGAACAAACAAAACATTACTTAAAGTAATTATTTTTCCGGAAGTAAAATTAAGATTAACTATTCCAACACCACAAACCTTTGTAGTCGACTCGTCACCCATCTCACAATGGAACCATCGTCGGTTAGTGTCAATTTCTCGAACCACCGACGATCTCTACACATATGACTTGTAGCACCCGAGTCAACCCACCATGTACAGTCATCATCCTGTACATAAAAGGATTCAAGGATTAGCGAACAAACATAAACCATAGGTTTATCAAGGTTAGAAAAAATCTGACCCTTTTGTGGAGTAGAGCCGTTAGGCCTGTTATTACCACCACCGCTGCTTCCAGCACCATTGTTCACCGTTCCTCTCTTATTGAGATTCACCCGACAATCACGTTTCAAGTGACCAGTCATATTACATCTCCAACAAACCAAAACATTAGGTTTCTTGTTAGGTTTGTTTCGGCCCTCAAACTTACGTTTGATACCTTTTCCCTTGTGGTTTAGATTAATCTTGTTTCCTTCAACCATGTGGACCGAATGTTGTCCAACATCAGGCTTAGCCTTGTTTTTGTCACTTTCTTGACCACGGAGAGATTCCTCAATCCGTATGTGGCTACCGAGTTGTACCAGAGACAACTCCTCTTTTTGATGTTTCAAGGTATGCTTGAAATCTTTCCAAGACGGTGGTAGTTTGTCAATTACACTCGACACAGCAATACATTCATCCATCTTCATGTTGTGTTGAGTGTATTGACCCAGAATGCGAAGCAATTCATTATATTGTTCCATGACCGGCCTTGAATCCACCATCTTATAGTTATTAAAATCGCTAACGAGAAACTTCTTACTAGAAGCATCCTCGGCGATGTATTTGGATTCAAGATCGTTCCAGAGTTGTTTCGCATTCTCCACGTTTTGGTATATGTCAAAGAGAGGATCAGACATACCGTTAAGAATGTGACCACGACAGATGTAATCGTCGTTGTCCCACTTACATCGTTTTCTGATATCAGCAGGTGTTTCGTCCTCCTTCTCTTCCGGCGCGGTAGAGCTCAGAACGTGCACCACGTTCAAGGTTGTCAACAGAAAGTGCATCTTCTTTTGCCAGCGTCTAAAATCAATCCCTTGGAACTTCTCCAGTTTAGTAAACTTAGTAGTCATATCCTTGGAGGATAATTCGGCCATAATTTCAGAAACAGAAACAAAATATTAGATTCGATTGTTGGATAGTATTTAGGTGGGGAGATGATAGGGTGATATTTCTGAAATCAGATGTTTGACCGGATAAACTATTTGGATCGTGAGAGTTCACTTTCCGAATCTAATATTTCGACCCTATGCCTGGGTTGCACGAAATTCAGATTTGGGATAATCCAAGTAGGAACAATTTCTATCGAGGCACCGAATAGAAATTCACAACTAGATATTTATATCAAATCGTTGTCTAATGATTACCAATCTCAACTGATAAATAAATCATTATCCAAGATTATATATCAGAAACTATACAAGTGTTATCAAAGAAAACCTCTAGACTTTTGTTATGTGAATTCGTATATCTTTTTTTTCACGTTACTACGTCGTGTATATATATGTATAAAAGAGTAAGTTGGCAACTTGGCATAATGATTAAAATCCTTATCCAAATATTTACTGACAATCAAGATAATTTCTAGATCCTAAATATCTTCTCAAATCTTATCCATATATCTTCATTTAATAAAGGATCTCAAAATATATATCACAATCAAATATTTTGTAGATATCAAAGAATTCTTCAGATTCTTAAAATTATATATATGATACTCAACATACATATATATGGACGAAAATATATATATATATATATACACACACACATTTTGTTTTCTTTCACTTGAAATAATTATAGATTTATAATAAGAGTAGGTATTATCTATCAGTTAGACAATAACTAAATCAACCTATTAATTATTTACAGGAATCCATCAGCTGGGTTTACGCGATGTAAATAACACGCGTTTACAAAACCTTTCCGCTGAAACCTTATTTCTGATATAACCGAAATCAATTTAGTTTTATACGAGTGTGCACTCCGCACCTCCTTGCTCGTCTAAATAACAAAGCTTGATTTCCATTGGTAACCTATAAATTCCATTATACTAAAATGAACTTGGTGACACTAAAATCACCAACATTTCATTTCAAACAAAAAAAAGAGTTTTAAGTTCCTAAGGCCTAGAAAAACTGTGATGTATGCAAATCTTACCTTTACATAGGTTTGATGAAAAACCTAAGAACATATGCAGAACATGAAAATTATTAGGCCATCCGCTGTGGGATGGAAAAGTGTTCGGGTTGGGGTTCGGCTTCATGCAAGCCGTCGGGTAAATCACTCAACACCGCCGCGCCCCCCCCATCGGCTTGTTCAAACGGTTCTCCCAAACCGAAGGATTTTTCGACCGTTGGAAAAACCAACGGCTATTTTATTTTTTTTTTCTTTTCTTTTTTTTTCAATTTAATTTCCTATATATATATATACAACCTTCATATATTCCACAACTCTCAATCAAACACAACCTTCGTCTCTTCCACTTTTCTTTTCAAAAAAATGTCTTCATCGTCATCATCACGATCATCATCGGCATCATCCTCATCAATTTACCACCCGGATTACGATTACGACGCTGACGATTTGTTGGAGGCCAACCACTTGGCGGCGATAGCCGCCGTGAACGAAGCGGTCAAACTAATTGTCGGTGACGAAGCAACTTCAAGTCGACAAACGAGGAGGACGCCAAAAAGTCGAAATCGTATAGTGGCACACGAGAAACTTGTTAACGACTACTTTTCAGATAATCCGGTGTATGACGATAACGATTTCGAACGGCGGTTTCGTATGTCACGACGACTATTCCTTAAAATAGTTGAGGATCTTGAGAGGGAGTACGAATTTTTTAGGTGGACTCACGATGCAAGAGGAGTTAAGGGGTTCTCTCCGCTTCAAAAATGTACGTCTGCGATCCGACAATTGGCGTACGGTACTGCTGCTGATGCCACGGACGAGTACTTGCAAATGTCCGAAACGACATCAAGGGAATGTTTTACTAATTTTTGTGAAGGTATTATACATCTTTATATGCGAAGATATTTACGGAAGCCTACCGCAAATGATGTTCAGTTGTTGTTCGCATTGCATGAGCAACAACACGGCCTCCCCGGCATGCTTGGTAGCATAGATTGTATGCATTGGGATTGGAAAAATTGTCCCGTAGCATGGAGGGGTCAATACCATCGAGGTGATCATCAAGGACCGACAACGGTTTTAGAGGCGGTAGCATCGTACGATGGTTGGATTTGGCACGCATATTACGGAACCCCGGGTGCCGTAAACGACATAGTCGTTGTAAACCAATCACCGATATTCAACGATTTGTTCGAAGGCAAAGCACCCGATAGCTCGTTTACAGTGAATGGAAGACAATACAAACACGGATACTATCTCGCGGACGGGATTTATCCGAAGTGGACGACTTTTGTCAAGGCGTATAGATATCCAACGGAACCCGAACGGATAGCGTTTACGGAGCGTCAAGAATCGGCTAGGAAGGATATCGAACGTGCATTCGCGATGCTTAAATCAAAATGGCACATTGTTAAGTATCCGGCACGGGCGTGGACAAAGAAAAAATTAAGGTATACAATGTACACGTGCATAATTTTGCACAACATGATTCGTGAAGACGAAGGCTTTGCAAATTATCCGTTTGATGAAAGTTGGGTTACCGAAGACGAAGTAGATATATCCGAAGAAGAACGAGCGCAAAACGTCAACGAAGTCAAAAATAGTGATAAACACCTCCAACTACGAGCCGATTTAACGGAACACTATTGGGCATCCCGAAATTAATTTTTTAATTTTTATAATGTAATTTTTTATTTTAATTTATAATATTAGAATTATTTTTATTTTAATTTTATAATGTAATTTTTAATTTTTATATAATATTAGAATTGTTTTAAATTAAAATGAGTTTTGATGAAGTGGGTTGCAGTGGGTCGACAGTGGATGAAATGGGTAGTTTTGGGTAGTTTTGTGGAAAGCTGATGTGGCGCTGATGTGGCAGCTGAAACCATTGGGTTGTAAAGGGTCGACAGTGGATGGCCTTAAGTAAAGCATGTACTATTAATAAGACCCTTTATGTATTTATGTATAATGACCACAATGACTAAATAGGTAAGCCAGCAAACATGAATGAAAAAAATACATTTCAGGCTTTTGTATGTTGAAATAAGAGCAAGAAAAAAGGCATACCTTCATAATAAAACATTTGATTGAAACACTTTTTGTTTGTCCAATCCTGTAGATGTGCATGACAGCTTGTTCCTCAACAACAGAGTTCTACCATGGATCCTAAGGTTAAAGAACCAAGGAAACCAGAAACAAAATGGAATCTTGAATTTTTAATCATGCGGGTACAACCACGTAAGGCAATAAGATTGATAAAAGAAACAATGTACATAATAAGAAACTACATACATACATATATATAGACGAAGGATCGTGTGAGAAGTTGAGTTAATGGTAAGAAGCACAAGAAGTGGATCTACCCTTGGTTTCTTTAATCTCATACCCTCCCATGAATTACACTATAGAAAGAAATTCATCCGATGCATCTTAGCTCAGTGCATCTCATCCTAATGTTCGCCCTTTTCTCATCCAAGGTTTATAACCACTTCTCACGTTTCTCACCAAATTTGGCGCCTCTCACAGGAACCAACCTTATATATATGGATTACTCTCCATACTCCAGTATTAGGTTCAAATGAGAAGTGCTAAAAAAATAGAAGTAGAGAAGTGATCTCCACCACTCCGGTCAATAAAGACGGCTTTGACCGGGTCCCCTCCTTTAATAATCTCTACCCTCCCATGAATCGCGTCAATCCCCCGTGATCGCGTCCACCGTAACCGGTCAAAGCCACCTTTATTGAGCTGATGAGTGGTGGAGATCACTTCTCTACTTCATACCTTTAGCACTTCTCATTTGAACTATCATCAAATATCTCCTCAGATGATGATGATTATAGATCACCTCTCCTTCCTCCACTCTTCCATCATTTGAGAGAGAGATATACATTGAATCTTTGATGATCATTACAACCTGCATATACATTATCATCTTATTCATGACTATCTCTACATACATAGTGATACATGAGCTTTGAATCTTTGAAGTTTATCATTAGCTTGTTCATACATCATCATATCTAAATGTTCATGTATTAAATGTTTTATTCAACTTTGTTAATTTAAGTGGTTAATCATCCAAAAAATATTTTATTAAATTATATATTTGGTCTAGACCATTTTTTATATTTTGTATTCTCAAATTACATAATTAACATTTTTTTTACTTCTTACTTTATTTATTTTATCATTGTATTTTGTTTTATTAATTAATTATAAAGTGTTGTAACTTTAATAAATAAATAAAAAATCATATTCTGGTGTTCACCTTCATTCATTGACCACATTTAATTCTTATTTATTATGATTTTTATTAATTAAAGTTAATAAATAATCAAATATTAATGACCAAATATACAATTAATAACGTCATCCACCAAACAGATAACTAAAATAATAAATTTATATGTTAATCTTTTTCAAAGCTTTAGGTTAAAATCTTTTAAAAAATATTTTTATTTATTCTATCTTATTACTTATTAAAAAAATCTATTACAGTTTATAACCCGATGCAAATCCCAAGCTCTTAATACCTATTTATAAACTAAGAAATCCAAAGACATAAAACGCCATCCTAATGAAGGCACTAACAAATGTATATCCAAAGCCCATCGAATAGAAGAATTCATATGATCACTTTTGGCACCTGAATCACCTCCATAAGACTCATTTATATGTTTTCAAAAACCCAAATATCCTAAGTATCCTCTGTATACAATTCTTCAAAGCACCATCATGAATCCAAGCCTTGAAATAAAGTTTCAACATCTAATAGTAACCTTAAAATTCCAATTTTTTCAATGGAACACTTAGAAAAAACAAAAAGCTACAGATCCATGGCCCATTAAAAAAAGTCTTATACATATGTAAAGCTAACATTTGTTGAAGAACCAACATCAAATTTAAACTTGTCAGTTGTCACTCTTGAAACCATGAACAGTTCATCCAAAACAAACGAATGGGTCGATAATGACAACTTCAGTCATATAACCTACAACAATGATGAAAACAGTCTTGCCATCAGCTGCTAATTAAAATTATGACCCTCAACAACCTCAAATTCACCAAGCTAGTCCACTTTAGCAAGCAAGAGTTTTTAAGTATAGCTTAAACTGAGAACATATTAAAAATACTAACTTTCAAATAGCTTTAAAACGTCATAGAAAAGGCTCATTTAGACAACGATTAAGCTCTCAAGTTAATCTATTAACATATACTTGAATATATCTCATGGAAATCAACATTTTTCTCTCAAGTCATATGTGTTTGTGTACGTAGCTTCAGACTCCAACAATCTTAATGCCTCTATACTCCCTACAAGAAAATTATCTAACATAAGTTGAATACTTCATTAATGTGACAAATTAGAATCCAGTACTCATTTGCAAACTCCATAAAATTTTGAGTAGCAAATGATTTGAATTGACATACAGTAGATTTTTTTTGGAAGAGGTATCCCAGACCACATTGGGCCCAGACTAATCCTCGGCAATTTTTGGGCTGAAGCCCGACTGCTAAAGCATGCAGCCCGGGGTCGAAGCCCCGTACCTCCAGAATGCGTCCCCAGGGCTCGAACTCGGGTTCACCACTATGTAGTGCCCAAGCCTTACCACTAGGCTAACACTCTTTTGGTGACATACAGTATATTATAAAAGCAATTTATATAGAAATTTTAAATTACATAGGAACAGAAAAAAAAAAGTATAAACCTTATCTTTGCTACATGAAGATCTTGGATATCCTCTCCTAAAACAAATAACTTGATAAAATTAAGTTTATATATACACTAAATAGCTATTAGTTCATTAGCACAAACAAAAAGAACCTAACATATCATTGATCAAAAATCACAAAACCTAATTCATGATCCAACTAATTAAGAACACAAAATGTAAATGAATATATAAATTACCTTAAATTCTAGGGTAATTAAAAAGGTTTTTTTAATGACTTTTTTAGTGTGTCATATATAAATTAATATCAATGTAAGAAATTTATGTTTTGTTATTATTCAAATATTGATTTGATTCGATATAACAACATCATGAATTAAAGTACCATGAAATCATTAATTTATATATAACACCATAACCAACTTCACATTTATCTTTGTAAGTTTTGTAAGTTTCTATAATATACACGTGGATATATAAGTAATTGATTATTGTATTTATGGCGACATAATCTCTTTATTAACAAAATCTCTTTGTAAAATATTTTCTACCTTAGTATTCTACAAGATCAATAATATTGATTTAGGGAGATCCTAATTTATATATTTCGTAAATAAATATATTTATTTATAATTAATCCAAATATGTTATTTATTTTAAAAAATCAAATAAGTTTTAATGTAGCTATAGCCATATTATATAAAAACAAACAAGTAATTAAAAAACCAAACCAGAGTTTATAAGAAAGATAAGTCAATATAATTAATCATAAGGATATATTATTACTAACACTTGATCTCAATACATCTTTAAAATAATCATGTTTGAAAGTGAGGTTAAGAAATTCAATCTAAGCGCACAAGCATAAATAAAGGAACGATCACGCAATGAACAATTTACAAAGGAAAGAAGAAGGAATATGAGTCATATATATTTTATTAAATAAATTTCTACAAATTTAAATTGAAAAGGTATCAAAGTCATTTTATGATAGTTATCTCTAAACGTAATTAAACTTTAAATAAATCAAAATTTTGTTTTTAATTTTCAACCCTTTTCAAAACTTAAATGTTTTCAATATACACTTTCCAAAATTCGTGCCACTTGCCTTCTTCTCATTATTGTAATTTAACTAATTACACATTATTATTTTTTTTTACTTTCCATCATCAACATACAATTTAATTCAAAAACAAAAATACTTTACAAATAAAATCATGGCAAGACGAGTATTAAAATCACCACCAAGTTATTGATATCTTAATGAAAATATTTCAACTGTATAATATACTTATATAATGTGATTTATAAATCTTTGATGAAAAAAAGATATATATCATGAGATTGAAAGTAAAACCAATTCCTTGTAGTAGAAACAATGGCTTACATTGTGTAAAGGAAGCATTTTATTTTCGACAAGAAATTAAAAATCTTTGATAAAACATAGAAAATTGATATTACCGACAATATATCACTCTGCAGGTGATTACCAATGGGTAACAGGCAAATAATTACCCGCAAATTCGAAAATTATCAAATAAAATAGAATAAAATAAAATAAAAATGTTACCTATTTTTGAGATTTTAAGTAAGTTTAATAATTTTTTATTTGTTTTAAATTTTAATATTTATATACACCCACCGAGGGAACCACATTTGTATATATCAAAAAAACTATTCTTTCAATATATTTACTAAAATATTTTATATAAATATTTATTTGATATAATATAAAACAGGCTAACCGAGTTCACCCTAAATTCTAAAAGACTGCGAATAGATATATGTAATTAATGATATAAAAATTATTTGATGTTTTAAAGTGGGTAAAATGTTTATTTTAGTTATAAATAAATGTATTTATTTATAAGATATATATCACTTTGATTTATTTAAATCAATATCTATATATATTCTATAAATAATTATGGCATTTATTTATGTAGAGAATCATAGTCGTGTATATATATATACTCTATTAATGGTGGAGGACATAATGCAATTCAATCTAGTTGGAAAGATTGTAAAGAAAAAAAGACAATGGAGTCTTCAGAAGCGATGTTAATGAGGGAAAAAAAACATGAATTCAGGTTGAATTATCCCAATACTTATGTAAATATAAAGCGTGGGGAAGTTTATCCTTTTCAGGATGAAGAGTTGACGGAAGAGGGAAGGACGTTAATACTGGATCGTATGATCACATTTCTTTCCAAAGCAGAATTGGAGAAGTTGGAAGATGGATGGAGGGAGTATAATTGCATAGAGATGGACCGTGCTATCACACGTCAACAACTTTGTAAAAAACAGTTAGAATTAATTGTCAAGGGTGCAAAGCTTTATCAGGCCTACAGATCCAAAAATTCATCATCCACGTGATTCATATGCCTACTAGGTACGTAGGTAGTAGTATTTGAATTCAAAATCTATACATAGATTTGCATGTTTTATATAAAGTGGTTTAATATAGTGATTGAATTAATTCTTTTCACCATAGATTTGCATGTTTTGGAGGAAGTGGCGGCGAACTACACAAGAAGAAGAAGAAGGGATTCTTTTTTGCTCATTCAAGATGTTTTTTCTATTTTAATTAAGATATTTGGTCTATTTGTGGCAATTAAAAACATTAAATTATTAATATTACTTTTATATTGATTTTTTTTTTAATTTGTTAAGCTTCATTAGTGGTTGTTGACTGATTGTCTGGAAATCAATCCCAGTATTTGTGGAAAGATTAAATTTTCAAATTTGCTTACTTGTTAATTTGATGGTGAATAACTTTTTCTTGTTTAATGAATGGTTAATAATTTTTATCAATTTGGGATTTATTTTGGGATGGAGTAGAGTGATTTTGAAGTCTAGCTAGCAGCTAAGGCGTAGCCATATTTATATAAAAAACAAACAAGTATTAAAAAACGTGCTTATAAGAAAGATAAATCAATATAGTTATGAGGATATATTACTATTAACACTTGATCTTAATCCATCTTTTAGATTAATCTTTGTTTGGAAGTTGGGTTAACAAATTTAAACTAAGAGACATAAACTACTTAAGTACACAATATAGAGGAAGGATTATGCAAAAAAATGAACAATTTACAAGAAAACGGTAAGAATATGACTATATATTTTATTAAACTAAATTCTGCAAATTTAGGTTAAAAAGATATCAAAGTCATTTTATGATAATTATCTCTTTAACTTTAATTAAACTCTAAATAAATCAAAATATTGTTTTTAATTTCAACCAATTTCAAAACTAAAATGTTTTCAATAAAGCATGGAATATTGACCACCAACCATTCAATTAATACACTTTCCAAAAATCGTGCCAGGTGACTTCTCTCGATTGTAATCTTTTTAAAACTTATTTACCAAATAAGTGTTTCTTTAGGCCATCCACTGTGGTGGCGTTTTCGGCCATCGGGTAGTCATTGGGTTTAAGGAACCCGTCGGCTTCCTTTACCCACACCGCCGTGGATGGTATCGGGTATGTTGCCATCAGTTTCTCAAAGCCGAAGACCCCCCACCCCCAAACCGCCTCCACCCCCCACCCCCTACCCACTTTCTCTCTCTTCTTTCTCTCTATCTCTCTCCTCTTTCTCTTTTTTGTTTTTTTATTTAATAAAATAAAAGTGTGTGTAAGATTGGATTGGGTATTGGGTCGACAGTGAATGAATTGGGTAGTTTTGGGTAAAATAGTAGAAAGCTGATGTGGCAGTTGAAACCATTGGGTAGTAGTGGGTCGACAGCGAATGGGTTATATGTATTTACCAAAATAGTGTATTTTTTAATTAATTGCTTTATATGTATTTATTTTTTTCTATCATTTTAACATCGTCGGGCCATGAAGTCGTCGAAAACTCAATCCTTCAAAAGAAAATGGTCTATAATTCGTTGAATCGCTCTCTCTTCAAACGTAGCCGGAAAGACCTTCAAACCGCGAAACCATTGCCCCGCCGAAAGCAGAGTCTGACAGCAACGGTGATTCCGCCTCACCACCGCCTTCCAGCTCCGGCAACGATCTCGTTCCAGCTCAACCTCATCGACGGGTTCAAAGAATCCCGGCTCTATGACTCTGCCGCCACCGACGACGGAGGAGCTCGGGAACTTGTCCGGGGAGAACGATAAACCGAAGAGAAAGAAACAGTTCCGACGATCAGTTTCTTAATGTCTTTTTAAATGTCTCTGTAAATACTAATTTAACAATGTCATGCATAACAATATTGTGTTGAATTTTCCTTTTGATTTAATTCCAAGTCTTTGGATCAATTGGATGGCAAAGCCTAATTACTTGAAAAATTAATGAGGATGCAGGTTTCTAATTTTACAACCTGCACATTGTATTTAGTGGTTCAAATGTAGGTTACCATAAGCATAATCATAATTCTAATATATATATATATATATATATTATTTCAAATCCAAAATCCAACAGTAAAGGAAATGTGTTACTTGTATGCTGGCGACTTCATGGCCGACGTCGAATGATTTTGGCATTTAACGAGAAAAAGAATGAAGATGGTGGTGATGAATTTTGGTTGTGAAAAGAAAAGGGGGAAGAGGGAATAAAAAAACTCAATTAACTGAAAAAGTACACCATTTTAATAAATATATTTAGAGTTAATTACATATTTGGTCCCTGTGGTTTACACGAAATTACGATCGTGGTCCCTGAACCCTAAAATTCATGCCTGCGGTCCCTGTGGTTGCTATTTTGTTACGACCGTGGTCCCTCGGCCTAACTTCCGTCAAAAAGGGCCGTTAAGTGGTTGCACGTGCCCTCCACGTGAGGGCACGTGATATAACTTAACGGACCTTTTTGACGGAAGTTAGGCCGAGGGACCACGGTCGTAACAAAATAGCAACCACAGGGACCGCAGGCATGAATTTTAGGGTTCAGGGACCACGATCGTAATTTCGTGTAAACCACAGGGACCAAATATGTAATTAACTCATATATTTAAAATAACACTTATTTGGTAAATATATTTTAGAGTAAATTATGGATTTGGTCCCTGTGGTTTGGGGGTTTTTATGGATTTGGTCCCTAAACTTCAGTAATTATGGATTTGGTCCTATGGTTTGCAAATTCTTTTGGATTTGGTCCTTGGTAGTGCAAATAGGCAAGGACCAAAACCAATACAATTTGCAAACCATAAGGACCAAATCCAATTAAATTTTTAAACCACAAGGACCAAATCCAATAGAATTTGCAAACCACAGGGACCAAATCCGTAATTATTAAAGTTTAGGGACCAAATCCATAAAAATCCCCAAACCACCGGGACCAAATCCGTAATTTACTCTATATTGTAAAAATACACTTGTTTTGTAAATAACTCTTATTTTTTGCATACTTTCCATTATCAACATACAATTTAATTCAAAAAGGAAAATACTATACAAATAAAATCATGATAAACGAATATCAAAATTAAATCACCACAAAGTTATTCACAACCGTCGCTAAAATTACAATTTGAGGATTGTTTCTATCTTTTCACCTTGATGGGTTTAAGTTTTTTTTATCAGCGCCCATTCACTTTGTAGTTAATGTTGATATAAATTAAGTGATGATCACATATGATGATGATATTATCATGTGTGATCATTGTAGGGGTGAGTATTGGATAGGTTTTCCGGTTTTTGGGGATTTTGGGGTTGGGTTTTTTTGGGATCGGGGTTTTTCGGGATCGGGATTTTCGGGATTTTTTCGGGTCGGGTCGAGTTTTTGGGGATCGGTTTTTTTGCTCTCCCCTAGATCATTGGTAGTATCACATGATATTTGATATTACCCATGTGATATTCGTTATTAGATTCAATATGTTTTATCATTAAATATCACATATAATATTGTATATCATATGTGATATTAAATATTATTCACATGTGATCATTGATACTGTATATCATGTATGATATCTATATTATCATATATGATGTTAACATTGGATTCATGTTTTATCGTTATTTCACATCTAATATGTATAGAATTTATATAAGTATTTAAATATAAATATAACAGATCATATATACAGGGGGGCCCTGGGGTGTGCCGCAAGTGCCGTCGCACGGGGCCTCCGATCTTGGGGGGCCTCCGATTTTTGTTTTCTATTTAGATATAGATTATATATATTTCCTAAGGTAAAAGATAAAAGATATTGCTCTAGGTGAGATGGTAAAGGCCTACGCCCCTACACATAATACCCCGGGTTCGAGTCCTCCTCGCTGCGTTAGTTTTTTTTAATGAAATTGTATTTATGTATTTGCATTACATTTATAAGAATTAAATTTACATTTATTAATTTATATGATATTTATTTCTTCAATTTTCTTATGCCGTTATCAATTTGATTAGTGTTGTTAAAATTTTTAATTTTTTTTTCTTTATCAAGCCTCTTTTTTTATTGAAGTCTTTCACCGTCATTCTCTTAAATTTAATTTAATTCTTTTATGATTTTTATTTGATGTTTTAATTTCTGTATCTTTTTATTAGTTTTATTTCTGTAACTTATTTTATTTGGGATAAGTTTATATGTTTTTGAAGGTTTTTAACTTTTAATAGTACCATTTCTTTTAGTAACAATAAATATTAGGCCATCATTAGCCGGCATCGGTAGAGGACCGGTACCAAGCGGTACCGGTTGTGAACACCATTGTGTGTCACCGTAGAGTACCGGCAAGGAACCCAATCGGCATGATGGTGCCGGTCTTTCTCCTCACCCCCACCCCACCCCACCCCCTACCCCCCCCCCCTCTCTTCTTTCTCTCTCTCTCTCTTCTTTTTCTATTTATTTTTTTATTCAATTAATTAGAGGGGTATGGTATTGGTATGGTTAAGGATGAAATGGTATGGTGTTGGTAAGGTGTTGGTAAAGCTGATGTGGCAGCAAAAATGAGAGGTATGAGGGGTACGGCTAAGGATGACCTAATACAGATTTGTTGATATGCGTTTTTGTATATCCGAATAATGCTTGGCTATTTTTAAGTAAAATAGAATGCCCCTAATTTCATGTCTTGTATATAGTATTTTGCTCACTATCCTTATTACATTTACATCAACTAAATGAAGTTTTTTTAAACTAAAACTTTTGAAATCATATTTGCAATTAAGACTCATGAAGGATTAAGTGCTTCAACTTTGATTTTAATTGAAAATGAGTCTCACAAATCTTTATAATAAAAATATCATAGATGATTTTGCTTCAAAAAAGACAAGACGAACTATGTTTAAAAAGTAGTAACATCTAGCTATTTATTTTTATTTGTAAGTTTTATGCAGTAGTACTAATTTATTACGAAGAATGAATGACCTTATGTTATTATTAAGTATTATTATTTGTTATATATTATATTTGTAGTTATTGTGTGGTTAATTTTAATTTCATTATTAATTAACTTTTTCTTCTTATCAACAAATTAATCATGGGAAATTTTCTAGCAAAAACATTAAAATGTAAATGTATATTTTAGTTTTATATGAATCTTGTTTATAATACTCAAGAATTTATTTTTTGAATCAAGTAACTTTTTTTGATAAACAAAACAACTAAAAAGACTACAAAGCCACATTTATTTCTTGCACGGGGCCTCCCAAAATGTCAGGGGCCGGCCCTGCATATATAATATCTAATAAATACACATGATTTATATAATTCATTGAAAGTATATGAAAATAATGAATTAATTTGGACAAAAGATATGAAAACACTTAAATATCATATTTGAAAATTTTAATCGGTATATTCATAATCGTTTAAGTTAAATATTATTATATGATGTTAACGATCAGGGCCGTGCTAAGGGATGTTCCAACCAGGGGCGGAGCCAGAAATAAGTTTTAGAGGGTGCCTTAAGAATTGCAATATTATTCATGATTTCAAGGTTGAAAAATCTTTTAAAGTATATATGTTTTGTAATAAATAGTTATCTTGAGAATAGTAAAAAAAATTGTTGAAAAGCATAAGTGATATAAAAACATAAATATATTGGTATTTAAATAAACAAATAGAGCAGACCTATATCTTTTTTGTGTGAAATGTCGATGTCGATACTCAAAACACGGGAGACAACAAATATATAAAGACTAACAATATTATAGGGAAGGATCAAACTTTTATATTAGTGTATTAAAAGTCAAAAGGCGGATACAACAATACCCAAATACTATCTATACTTTTACAGTTATTTGTTCAACAATAACTGATTTTACACAGTATTATCTTTTATGCT
The DNA here is from genome assembly GCA_030169165.1 of Centaurea solstitialis. Lineage (NCBI taxonomy): Eukaryota > Viridiplantae > Streptophyta > Magnoliopsida > Asterales > Asteraceae > Centaurea > Centaurea solstitialis. The sequence continues at coordinate 59,878,395 of CM058047.1, forward strand.
GTTTGTACAACATGTTATTGCAGTTGTCCTTCTCCACGTTCTCCTTCAGCCCAAAATTTTCTCCTCGTCTTACTCCAATATCTTCTTCTCCGCATCGAATTCAGTGAATTATCAAAGGAATTCCTCAGCGATTTGGTGTACTAGCGTTGCCATACAAAACCCCGATTCAATCTCCATGGATATCATAGACTATTCTCTACTTTAGCAGAATCCATGGCGGAATTATAAAAAACAATGGCGCCATCCCCCAATTCTTTCAAAAACCCAATTAGGGTTCTTCTTAATATGAATGCAAACTTTCAACCTTCCTATTCTTTCATTACCTTCTCTATCACATTCATAGTGAGTTTTTGGGTTTTAACTTTGAAATTGTCATCTCTAGAGCTTTTGTTTCAACATTGATTTTATATCTGTGGTCCTTTTTCAACTGAATTAACAGATAAATTATATTTCAGAAGAGTTAGATCGAGCAGATTAGTGTACATCAAAAGAAAGAAGAAATAGAAACAGAGGTACTTTCAATGATTTTTTTTTCAAGTAGTTGCCTCTCACATTACTTATTCAGTTATTGGTGGTATTAGTGCAGTAGTGGTTCCTAACACTGATAGCAAGTTAGATTACTTTTTTTTTCTCGCTTAACATGTGTCGTATTTCATTTAGTTACTGTAAGCAATGGCAGATTCTAAGCTTGATAAGAAGATCGGTAAAGAAGCGTGTAAATAAGTTCAAGAGGCTCAAAGTTGAAGTGAGTACGTCTTGATACCAAGTTTTTATTCTTTCTAAATGTTATTATTTTAGTTTGTGCACAGAGTTCTTGTCTATTTTGTGCTCTGTGAAGATTTCAGGATGAGTGCCCAATAAAAACTTGGCAATGGAGGAGAAACTCTCGCAATTCAAACGGAGGCGCCATTAAAGTATGCTCTTTTTTCCTTCATCAGACACATGTCCTTTGTAAAAAGAATTGAAGTATGCTCTTTTTTACACATTAGGCTGTCCATACCAAATATTTTTCTCAATTTATGTGATAAATCAATCATTGCAATTATCAAGTGACGGAATGAGTTGCTTATGATATCTTGGTAATATGTTCATAAATATTTTATTGATCATATGCTTCCCATAGATTTGTAGCTCACTATTAAAAGTATGGTTGAAAATTCATAGAGTTATTCGATTGGTTGGAATTGCTATAAACTTTTTGTTTTGAGAATTTGGTACAGTTTGAATCTTATTAAAGCATTTCATCGGCATTGATTTTATCTTTTGGTTTGTCATACATGTCATGTAGAGTTTATGATTTCATACACTCTTTACGAGCTATTATGTAGGTATGACACCATTACGATTGAGCTTAAATTTGATCGGCAAGAATCAATTGAATGACGGTAACATGCCTTTTTTATATTCTCTATTGATTGATTTTGTTTTTCTTTTTTTTTATCTTTTAGAATGCAAGAATTTCTTGTTTTACTTACTATTTACTTTATAATTATCTTTTGAATCTTTTGAAGTGGATTTGCTTTATTTTATAACTGTTATATTTACCTTGCATCAACTCAATGTATTGTTTATTTTAATGAACCTTAAAATGGATTTTATGGTGTCTTTGTTCTTTGTTTTGTTTGAGTTCTGGTGTTGGCCACTTTGGTTCACTTATGTGGGCTAAAGGTTATAGTGCTGTGTTGGTGGTTTTGCATTCTGCTTTTTAAATCTTGTTTCTTGTTTAAAATTTCATTGGTGATATCCTATTTAGGAGAAGCTGAATAAAAAAATATTGGGAGCTTTCTGGGCAAGCTTACAGTCCAGCATTTCTGCCCATATGAAAGCTCTATTCTTGTTTAAATGTCTAAAAGAAGTTGGTGTTTAGTAATCCACGTCTTGTTTCGATTCAAAAAATCAAAAACAATGGAGGTTTAGTGTGTCGTGATTGCCAATGGTTGACATTATGAGTGGATAGTTCAAATATTAAATGTATGAGTACTATTGGTTGGTCCTTGTAATGTTAACTTAGGGGTCGTTTACTAAAAGGCTTACCAGGTCAGTTACTGTTATCGATTGAGCATGACAGGGTCCGAGAATCTTACCCGGCAAGTGAGGGAAAAGATCTTACTCAGTAAGCACATACCAAGTTTAAGGCGCTTACCAACAATTCCTTTTGATGGATGAGAATGTTACACAATGAGTAATTGCGGGTGACATTTCTTGCCTGTAAGCACTTTCCCAGTAAGCATTAGTACACAAGACCCTTTATTCTCATAATCTATTGAGTAAAAGCTATCATGGGATCAATGGATCATTAGCCAAAACCTGCTTGTAGGTGTCTTTTGAACTATAAACTTTCAAGTTCATTCTAGCACCTATTAATTTTCATCTTTTACTGATGGATTGCATTTGTGGAAGATAGGTTGGATACCCCATAGTTATTTTGATATTTGATAGTTTATTATATGTGTTTTTGTTAATTTTATAATTGCTAAACTTACAGTGAATGAATTTTTAAAAGCTCAATTAGGATAAAAGGATGAGCTGATCACTTTTTCATGTATAACCACCTGAATCTGTCTGTTTTATTTATCATCACAATGAACCAACAAGGTGTGTCTCTTTGTAGATGTTTGAAAATTCATTTTACCATGAACTTAGATCAAGTGCCTGCTAAAGCTTTCATAAATTCCTAAAGTATCTGAGGTTCTCAGCTTTAGTAATGAAGCTCAAATAAAATTGCTGGATTGATTGATGGATTCGGCGAGCTGATGCATGCAAGTGAAGAGAATATCGAGAGAATAACTAACCACGACGTTGAACCAGTGGAGTATTTTCTTAAAACAAAATGTCAAGATGATCCAGAAATAGCTAAAGTGAGTGTATCTATTAAGTGTGCAACTTTTCTAGAATGCGTAAATTCTGTCTTATCTACTGGGAAATATCTTACTAATGATTAGTCACAGTCACACCTCAGTGGAGGTGTAGCAATATCATGCAACTCTAATTGCAGTTTCTACATATTTTCTAACAGAGTGTGGCCTTAACAACATTAAATAAGCCATAAATAGGTAAAACAATACCAATTACACTTGTTAGGACAGTGAAACAATCATATCATGATACACATTTAAGTTAGCACCGATATTAAGAATAATAGACATGTTGCTGTTTGTATTTAATTCTGATCAATGTACACCTAAACAAGCACAACTAACCTTCTTCAGATAGTTGAGTGAAAGTGGATGCTGAAAACTCTTCATTTAGGAATTTTGGTGATTTTAGTTGAGTACATTGTCAAGCGTAGGATGCTGAATCAGGGCATGCTTGTAGGAATGTGGTGCAAGGTAAAGATGGAAGATCCTTTTGTGACTCTAGATGTGTGGATGAGATGTTCATAGCTAATACCAGCAGTTAGCTAGAAAAGCTAAAGGGAATTAATGAACACTGATTGACCTCGACTTATAGCTATTGCTATTCTTGTATAAGTTATGTACATTGAGATTGCTATTGAGAAGCAACGCTAGTAGAGCCTGGTCAAGCTTGTTGCTGCACATAATCTTTTCCACCACAAGATCTTTGCTCTTCATGATTTGGTTATTTACACCATGCGATTTGTGCTTGTTTAAAGTTTAAACCACTTAGAAATATATTTTATGTTTTTGGACTTATGTACCAAAGAATGTACAATAGTTTCCATGGTATTTTGCACAACTTTTCTGAAGTGTATATCCGAGGTGATCAGAACATGCATGGGTGTATTCATGAGACATCTCACATTATTTTTCTCTATTATGCATTTTAGGTCAGAACATATAAGGAGGCTTATTGAACTTTATTTTGTGGTTTCTATGTTCCTGGGTTTCAGCTTTGCTTGAATTCCAAAGTGTCCAAAGTATCAGATGCACATGCACCTTGGAAGTTAATTTGTTATTAGGAAAAGATGCTTATCAACTCTACTTTGGAAGATTCAGTAATTGGTTATTAGGTTTCATTTTAAAAAGTAATCCATTTCAGATTTGATTGCCTGTAAAGGGATAAACTTAACTTAGATTCATTGGGGAATTTTTGGAGACAATTTCTCAACAACCATAGTTTTATGTAGCTTTAAATAACGCTTGAATCATCAAGATATAGAAGGCGTGTGGCTGTCTTCCAAAAAGTGTGTTTTTGGCGGAGATACTCTAACCCCGGGTCCCATTGGACCGACGCTACTCTACCTCCATGAGCGCTTCCCTGGCAACCCTCTGTCCCGGTCTCCCGCAGCCGGTTGGAATTAAACCCAGGACCGTAGTGAGTTTTTAAGCAGTGGCTCAGGGCGGTCCGAGTCGCAGACGGACCGTTTTGTCTGATCAACGCACAGTGGTGGCGCTGCTTCCTATGTCGTTCAAAAGAAGAAGAAAAAAAAGAGATGAAGCTAGGTTAGTTTGTCGGTAGCCAGTGGCGGCAGCAGCTCGGTTTCGTCCTTCAGCATTGGCATTAGTAGATGATTTTTACAGCTGCGTTCGGTCGTTTCACAGCTGTGTTTCGCACAGGTTTCACTGCTGCGTCTCGGGTGGTTCACTGCTGTGTTTTGCAGCAGGTTTGCCAGCTGCGGATCGGTCGTTTCGATCATTTCACAGCCACGTCTCGCAGCAGATTTCACAGCTGTGTTTCGCCATATCAATTCACAACTGCGTCTTGCAACAGGTTGCACAGCTGCGTTCCGGTCGTATCACAGCTGCGTTTTGGGACTGACGTTTGGGCAACATCTCACTATGGTTACCGTTTGGCGATTTTTTAGCTGGTTTTCGGGCTGCAGTTGCTGCATAATACTGTGCATTATAATTATCTTATTTTTTGTGTTTTGTTTGCTTCAGAAGTAGCTTCTTTATCTGTAGTTTAGTGGTAATTTACTTCTCGTAAATTGGCCTGTATGGTCGGTCTTTAGATGAATTTGGTGTTGGTGTATTTGCTTTGTTTTGTATCTGTTGTTGGCTGCCGTTTGGCTTGGATTTTTGGTTGGACTCAAGTGTACTGGTTTGTTGGTAATGTATATAAAAGTTTCTTGCGATGCCATCTTTTTATAGAAAAAAGTTGTCAATTTCTTATGTTATCATTCTTGAATTTTATGTTGTTGGTAACAACACCCTTTAAAATATCATGAAACATTATTATATTGGTCAATGAGGTGAATTCATTATTCCAATATAGGGATAGATTGTTAAAACTCTCATATGAGAGTAATTTTAATACTCAATGCATCTACTCTTTTCATATACTTTATTAGGCTGCTCGCACCGGAGGTGCGGTTCGCAGCGGGTAGAATTTGGGTTAAGCCGGCGGGTTCTTTGGCTTGGGTGCGCCACCTCTTGAAGCCGGCGGGTTGAAGGCTGTTTGGGTTGGGAGAGCCGTTGGCAAACGGCTCTCTTCAATGGTCATCCTATTTAATTTTTTTTTTACTTTTTTTTTCAATTTTTACTCCTATAAATACTCATTTAACCCAACTTCTTTTTTCACACAAACAACCTTCAATTCTTCAACTCTTTTTCCACACAAACAACCTCCAATTCTTCAAACCTCCCACTCTTCAAACGATGAATCCAAACAATCGAAACCTCGGATCTTCATCACGGCGCGCGAAATGTAAACGTCGGGCGGAACCCGAGACCCCTTCGAAGCCCTCTTTCAAAGTCGACGTTATGCATACCGGGTTCCCTCCAGAATATCCACCCGATTACAATCTCGACATTTCGCTGAAAGGTTTTTCGATCACAATTACTCATCCTCAAGTTCCTCAACCCGGGAGCTCTTCACAACCCAATCAACCCGGGAGCTCTTCACAAGCTCCTCCACCCGATTATCAATCGTTTCCTTCGTGGCCTAATCCACATTTTCCTCCAATCAATTTTGGTTCTCCTTATCAACCACAATTTGTACCCGGTTACCAACCCAATTACCAACCCGTAAAAGAGGAAGACACTTCCGATGAGGAAGAACCTTCACCAACGACCCAAGAAGAGGAAGACATTAAGTTTTACACCACCCCGCACTACCATCTCCGGGGTAAAAAGCTCTTCGATACTTTGAAACGAAAAGAGGAGATCAAAGCCAAATATGGCTTGTAATTTTTAGTTTATTTAATGTTTTAGTTTATTCTATTTAATTATGTAATGTTTAATTTTAATTTTTAATTAATTAATTATGTAATTTTAATTTTTAGTTAATTAATTATTAAACTTATTATTAATTAATTAATTACATGTTTTATTTAATTATATTATTTAATTAAATGAAATAAATAAAATAAATTGAAAAGTGAGAGGGTTGGGAGGGTTGGGTGTGTGGTGTAGAGGGTTATGGGAGGGTAAAGTGAGGGTTGACCAAAAGCTGATGTGGCATTCAAAAAGTGAGTGGGTTGAGTGGGTTGATTGGGTTGGGTGCGTGTAGCCTTATGTGTTTTAAGAAGGGTCCACTTTATACTTTTTATTCCCCTTAAGCCTTTAATTAAGTTTAAACTATCACATCAGTTTTACCCACAAGTCCTCATCAACAATGCATTATGAACGTTTATTGTAGCCGACGGAAGGAGGATGTATATGAGGTGAGTTATTTTTATGAACAATTTCAATTTTCATAGTTTAATGGATGAACTTGAGTATTTACTAATATTTTATGTGGTATTAATATGTCAACAGATTTATTTAGTAATTTTGAGTCCCCTGATCTATTTGCCCCTAACCACTTTCGCAACTGAGGGATCAATTTATGGGTTTTGTATTTATTCCTTTAAGAATGTTTTTTAGTTTTTGGACTAATGTTCAATTGACAGTATTTTAATTTTAGTTGTTATGAATATAATTTCATATTATATATTGTGTTGTTATTAATGTATTAACCAATTTACTTTGATAGTAGCAATAGATTTACTTTAGATATTTCTACTAAATTTGCTATATTTGATTTGATTTTTATTTTTTTTTCAAACATAAATTTTTGATTTTTATTTTCATTGTGAAAAGTATAAACTATTAATGAATAGTCGGTTTCAAAAGCCACAAGAAGATTTAAGCTTTTCTTAGAATACAAGGTTTTAAAATTCTGGAACTTAGACAAATAATTATTTTTCACACCCGTCGCATCGCGCGGGTACGTTAACTAGTGTCTTTAAAAACAAAAACTAGATGTTACATAAACACACAAACAAGAGTTTCATTTTCGTTCATTGATTTATGTTTATACACATTATTTTAAAGCTTATGATTAACGTATTAATATTTAACATTAATTATAATAAGAATAACAAAATGTTTTGGATTAAATAACTTGAATAAAATAGCAAACACATGATGTGGATTTTAAGCTTACAACCTAATAGCCATATATATATATAGTCCTTTATTTTCTTTACCTTTTATGTAAGATATCGATGTGGGATCACCTCCCACTAGTTTTTTCACTTGGGTTGCTAACTTGCTGTGACTTCTTAACTTGATTTGGCTGATGATTCCATCCCACATCGGATGGGCATAAAACAACACTACCTTATAATCTTCTATATAAAGGACTTCCTACTTTGATGCTTAGATCGCTCCCACATCGGATAGCTATAGCAAGGTTCTTCCTTATAGCTACTTATATAAGAAATTATTTTATTGGATTAAATAAAGGCTAAACTTAGATCAACGCCGTGTGTCTTATCGGCGCCGCCCCTTGTTGTAAACAGCCATGAATGGTAGTTTGACAGGGTGCTAGAAGTGAATTGTAAACAGCCATGAATGGTAGTTTGACAGGGTGCTAGAAGTGAATTTTTTAGTGAAGCGCACCTTCTGGTGCTAAGGTGGCTCCACCCTTGATTCCAACCTGTGTCGTCGCACAAGGCCCCTTATCGATGGGGGCCTCAGAAAGTAATGTCGATAATAGACTTAATCGATCGGGGGCCTCAGAAAGTAATGTCGATAATAGACTTAAGTTTGTGCTAGTTTAGTTGGATAGCGCCTATTTCTTTCTATCAAACACCCATGGTTCGAGTCTTGTATTGCCCTATTATTTTTATATTCCTTTTAGCTGTCATCATTCTAGTTTTATATTCCTTTTAGCTGTCCTAATTTTGATTTCCATTTTTTTTTCATTCCTAAAAGTTCATTATATATTAAAAGAAGCAAATAAATTGGTTATATAAAAGTTCAATTAACTGTTATGAACAATTATATATTTTTTATTTTTATTTTATCTACTAATTTCTTGTAATTTTTATAGGGGTTCGTTTACATAATGCTTATTCGGTAATCGATTAACTGTAATACCAATATTTGCTCTTAACTTAGCGGATAAGATTCCAGTTCATTAAACGACATCTTATATTAGCGACACTTTTTTGGTAAACGCTTACCTTACAAACAAGACTTCGGGTTTGTCATCACTCTCTTAAGGTAAAATTCCCAATTTTTAGTATATTGACTATATCATCCAATAAAGTAATTAAAGTTAGTTAATATTATAAACTTTGATTCTATATACGATACAATATCTATGTATACAAAATAGTAGTGTTAGAAACTTTTCTACTCCAACCACAAGGCTTGTGGCGTAGAGGAAAGGCCTGTGGGGGATGTGGATGGTATCCCATGCACCCCAGGTTCAAATCCCTTCATGCGCATCTTGTGGCTAGGCTTAGTCTCAGACGATTGAATTTAATTTCAGTTCCATATTGCCAATGATGTATTCTAGATGAAGTCTAGATAAACTTTATCCAAAACCGTTTCTACTCCTATTAACATATTAATCGCAAGAGATTTTTAGGCATTATTTTTAGGATATAAGTGTAACTTTGATTTGTAATTAATACTTGTTTATAAATATTTTACATTCATGTATATTCTAAATCATACAAACAAATATATTTGTTGAATTGGATACTAAAGAACTTAATAAATAATATCACTGAAAACAAATTATACCATCATGTTTAGATTATTACACAGGGCCTTCAAAAGTGTTAGGATCGTTAACAATAAATAATAATATTATAATATAATCTATAATAAAAAGTCATTTAATAGTCAAAACTCTTTTTTTTAGAGGTAAGAAGAAAAGTGTATGTCGACAGTCGAAGAAGGTTTAGATTTTGCCTCTATAACGAGATTTTTTAAGGGTTTTAGATAAGTTTTTGTCTCAATTCTAGCCTTACCAGAATATTTGATTCCATTAAACATGATGATTATCTTAGTTAATATAAATATTTTTATTTTTATTTATGATATTTTTCAATGAATTATGTGGTTTAAAATTGCTTCTTGCCTTCTTGTAAAATGACTATCTTCTCGTTTGAACCTATTTATATATAAGGTCGGATTCAAATGGAAATTCATCTTTCCTTACGAACGTGAGGACAATCGAGAGCGCGTCATGTGGCATATTCAGCCTGAATAAGCATGTATTATTCAGACTCAATAATACCAAATATTGTATTATTCAGTTGGCATAATACATGCTTATTCTGAATATGCCACGTGGTGTATTCTCCGTTGTCCTCATGTTCACAATGAAATTTGAGTTCGTAGCCGAATTTTTCTGTCCTATATATATATGTGTGTGTGTGTGTGTGTGTGTGTGTGTTTAATCAAATGAGAATTCGATAGTTTATGGTAATTGTGAAATCGAATTCCATTAAAACATTAGTAGCCTAGTGGTTGGTAATATCCTTGGGAGGGACAATTGATGGCATCCCTCCCTGTCTACCCGGGTTTAATTTTATGGGATGAGCATGTGGCGATACCCTGACCATAGGTCGGATTTCGGGTTGGTCCATGGTCGCCGAGGATTAGTCGCGTGCCTGTATGGATCATGGATACCTTGTCGGGTGCCTGTATGGATTAGTCGGGAGCCTATATGGATCCTGGATACCTACCTATATTTAAAGCCATTGATTAGTGAAATATGTGAATGAAATTGAATCTCATAGTTATTATAAAATACCTACTTCTCCCTAGAACAACCCCCTATACATGCTAGTTATTTGCAGTGTAATTCGGTGGTTGTAAAATCTCTTATGATCAAGGGTTATAAACCAAAACAACTACTTAAAGTTTTTACTATAAACTAATAGCACTTTTGTTTGATACAAACAGAGCACTTTGATCTTGTCGCACCTTTCAGTTTTTTTTAGTATAGAGTGAGAGTTATCTCTTGCAATGATTTTTTTTATATGAGAAATCTTTGGAATGATGCTCTATGTTGTCTTCCTCTGTCATCATGGGGTTGTTTCGGTTTTTATATTATATGGCTTAATTGATTCATGTCGTCGTCTCCTTGCTCCTTGGCTCGGAGATTTCCAGATTTGTTATGCTCGAATTTGAACTCCTAGTTCTAACCAGATTCATTCAGTTTTTAAATCTTAGATTCATACAAAATGTTAAAATATCTGCTGTTTTGATTTGTGAAATTCATGTTAAACTGAAATCTTCATAAAACTACTCAAGTATCATCATATATATTTAATTAAATTGAATATTGTTTTGCATGCATCTAATGAACTCAGAGCTCGCCTGTCAACAAAACAAAACCAAGTATTCAAATTAAAGCCCGATTTTCAATTTGGTCAAATAGATCAAAATATATACTATTTTTGACCAAAAGCAAGTTAAAAACCAAATTTGCTATATATGTTTCAATATTTAATCTAGTTTAATAATAGATAATTAAAAACAATTCGTATCGAACAACTCTAATTCCTAGTTCAAGTTTATGGACTCATCAACTAACTACAAACATTTAACAAAAAAGAACTCTTCATATTGAGTGCATGTTACTCTTTTATCTCCTTGATTCCAAAGGTCAAGGACCCCCTCAACTTAAACGAGTACAGGCCGATTCACCTAATTGGGTGTATAAGTAAGGTAATCTCAAAAATCCTTGCGGAACGACTGAAGACGGTGGTAAGCGACGTTATAAGCCCGGTACAAACGGCTTTTGTAAAAGGCAGACAAGTTCTGGATGGTCCGCTAATAGTAAATGAGGTTATCTCCTGGGCGAAAAGGTACCGAAAAAACCTCTTTCTCTTTAAGGTGGACTTTGAGAAAGCCTTCGACAACGTTCGTTGGGATTATATTTGGGGGATTTTAGCTCAAATGAACTTTGGTAAGCGATGGGTTTCTTGGATGAAAGGTGTTATCTGTACCGCGCAAGTCTCGGTGCTGGTAAACGGTTCACCGACCAAGCAGTTCTCTCTTGAGAAGGGTGTCAGACAAGGGATCCTCTCTCCCCTTACTTATTTATCATCGCAATGGAAGGATTAATAGCTGCGATTAGCGAAGCCAAGGATAAAGGGTTGCTATCTGGTGTTGAACTCCCAAATAACGGACCGAACATCACCAATCTTCACTATGCCAACGATGCTTTATTTATCGGGAATTGGAGCGCAAGCAACTCAATGAATCTCATGAAAATTCTAAGATGTTTCCAGATGGCTTCGGGACTTAGAATAAACTGGGAGAAATCTTCTTTGGCCGGTATTGGGGTGACGTCGGTCGAACTCTCGCGGCTCGCGACTTATCTGGGTGGCAAGATTAGTAGCTTGCCGTTTCGGTATTTGGGTCTACCCATCGGAGCAGACATGAGTAAGAGAGTTAGCTGGAATCCATTACTCAAAAAATTCGATAGTCGTTTATCATCGTGGAAAGCGACCACCCTTTCCTTCGGCGGTAGACTTTCTTTATGCAAAGCTGTTCTTGGGAGCTTAGGAGTCTACCTGCTTTCTCTTTTTAAAGTGCCAACTGGGGTGTTAAAGATCTTAGAAAGGAAGCGGAGCCAATTTTTCTGGGGTTCAAAAAACAACCAGCTCAAAACCGCCTGGGTAGCTTGGGATAAGCTTATCAACTCAAGAGACAAAGGGGGACTTGGGATTGGCAGCTTACGGTCGCAAAACATCGCTCTCTTAACAAAGTGGTGGTGGAGGTTCAAAACGGAAGAAAATTCTCTTTGGAAAGCGGTGATTGTTTCGATCTACGGCGGTTCTGGCAGACTCGGGAACGATACAAGGTGTTCGACCAGAAAAAGCACATGGGGAGACATTGCTGGAATTCAAAACGCAATGACCAGCAGCAACTTACATCTGGAAAGTCTTTTCCAACGCAGTATTGAAGACGATCCTAATATAAGATTTTGGCTTGATCGGTGGGATGGCGCTACTACGCTCGCGGACAGATTCCCTAGATTGGCAGCTCTCGAGGTGAATATTCAGAGCTTGATGGTTGACCGGGTTGAGAGAACGGACAATGGGTGGAAATTCCGCGGTTGTTGGAGAAGAGCTCTTAGAGGCGGTCGAGAGGAAAATGAGGAAAAGAATCTCGAAAGAATTTGCGAAAATCTGCCGGTGAACGAGGTGGGCAGAGGTTGGACGTGGGGTCTTACTTCCAACGGTATTTTCACGGTGGCCTCTCTTCGGGAGGCACTGGATGATATGACCTTGCGGCGTTGCGGTCTACCGACTATTTGGATTAATACGGTGCCGATTAAAGTACGGATCTGCTATTGGCGTGCTCGCCTCGGGAGACTTCCAACGAAAGATAATTTAGTCAAAAGAAGGATGGGCATCGAGAGCGATTTGTGTGTGATGTGCAATGACGAGAGGGAGACTGGTAATCATATTTTCTTCACCTGTAGGAAAGCTACGGAGGTCCGACGTGCTTTAAACTTATGGATGAACCTGTTTCCAAACAGTTGCGCAAATTGGGAGGATTTTTACAACGTTCACGGGGCAAGGAGTAACTTCGCTGACGACAAGAAGATTTTAGAGATTACGAGACAGGCTTACATTTGGGCGATTTGGATCGGCAGAAACAATGTCATCTTCAACAACAAGGTGTTCAACTCGCTTTATACGGCGATTTTAATTCAGTCGCTAGTTCATTTGTGGACCTTAGCGCGTGGGTAGGGGTCTGCTTTCTTTCTGGTTGGTGTTGTTGTTGGCGTTTTCCTTCTTTGCTTTCCTTTGTTTCTGGTTTGTTCTCTTTGCCGGGCTAGCGGCTTGCTAGTTTCCCGTGTGTTTTTATTATACTGCCGTTCCAAAAAAAAAAAAAAAAATTACGTACACACCATTGTCACTATATAAGTTGGAAATAAAAGAAACAAAAGCAGTTTGCTGTTAAAAAAAAAAAAAGCAAAGAACATTAACTTAAGATATATATACCCAACTTACCAACTATAATTTACTTAAGCCAATGATAACTTTAATCTTATTTCATCAGCTAAACATTTACATAAGAAATGTTCGGTGGTAGGAATACCAAAGAAGTGGACGTTTCCTTCCAATTCTATCAGGAGCTAGCGGAGCTAAACAAGGGCATACACGTGCCACCGTTTCATTCCTTCATCGTAGTGTAAAAAATTACGGTGCCATCGTACAACTTTATTGTGTGCCACCATATATATTTTGAAACTGAAACTACAATAAGAACACAAGTTTTCTATGATAAAGTTGGTTAGTTACTTGCCTTATAAGCATGAAGTCATGAGTTCAAGTCTTGTTAGAGATATTTTTCTTAGATTTTAATTAGCTTTTACTTGCAATGTTTGTATCAAACAAAAGTGCTATTGGTTTTAGAGTAATTTTTTTAAGAGTAGTTGTTTTAGTTAGGGTTGGCAATTTCCGACGCGACTTGTCGACACGACACGACACGAAGATAAATAAGCTTGGGTTGAGGTTTCTAACCCGCCAGCCCATTTATTTCGACGGTCATGTTCGGGTCTTGTTGCCGGGTTGGCAGAGTTGGTCCGCGAATCGGTTTATCTTTTAATTATTTTTTTAGATGATAAAAATAAAATCTTAAGTCTTTGATTTTCGATTTTCGATTGAGCGCCCAAATAACATATCTCAGTCTGATTTTTGTTGGAAATGGTGTCCAAATTATTAACTGTTGGTAGTATTTTAATAATGGCAGGGTCCTTTTGGGTTGCCCTTAAAATCCAAATAAACAATCAAGAATTTAGAGGGGGCGAAAGTGATTAAATTATTTATTAGTTGAGGATAAATATATTTAATCAGATAATATCCAAAATATAATTAATTAGATAAATTATAGATAAAGGATAATATCTTGATAATAATTAAAAGAGTTTTTATTGGTTTATCAGTTTGTGTAGGATTAGGAAGCCTAATTCAAGAGATTATAAATAGATACCTTGGGATCAAACCCAATTGATCAATTCATTTATTCTCTCTTTTCTTTGTGGCATCCTCCTTCTCTTTTCCTCTCCAAATAGCCAAAAGGTTTGAGCGTTCTTGGTTAGTATTTGGTGATCTTAGGTGTGAGCCACTAGAGGGATTCATACTATTGGTCCTTGACATCCGAGAGGCAATATCAAAGGTTTGATTTTTCCATCGAGCTAATTCTTCAACAATCGCTATCAAGTAAGTTTTTTTTATCATTCTTTTGTAGTTAAGTTTCTAAGAACATGTGCATCCGTAAAAGGTTATTAATTTGTTGTTACCATAGTTTTTTTGAATATGCTTCCGTTGCTTGAATGTGGTAATAGATTTGATTAAAACCTAACAGTGGTATCAGAGCCATTGTTTTTGAATTTTAACTCAAAAGATGTGTCAATTTAATTTGCAAATCTGTTTGTGTTTATGAGGCTTTCGAAATCTAGGCAGGCTATAAAAAAATTGTGTTTTTTTTTATTAGCAACTGTGTTTTGATGGATAAAATAGTTTTTGGAAAATTTGACAAAAATTGTTTTTGGAAACGTTTCTAAAACTTGCGTAAAAAGTTTACATATTATTAGCAATTGTTTTCTTGCCTATTAAGTTTTGATTTCTTTATAGTGAATGATGAGTTTTATGCAATATTAATTACTAATTAATTGTTGGTAACAGTTTTAATTGATTACAAAAGGTGTTTGTATGAAAATGTATTTACCAAAAGGAATTTAAATGGATTTGCAAAAGTGTTGTATTTATTATTAAAAAAAAATCGATTTCCTTTTTTACTTTAAGGATCAATATCGTTTTTAGATTTTAATTTTGGAAACTAATTTTGCATAAAAAGTTTATTAACAATAGTATTGTTTATGGTACCTATTGTATTTATTATAAAAAAATCGATTTCCTTTTTGACTTTAAGGATCAATATCGCTTTTAGATTTTAATTTTGGAAACTAATTTTGCATAAAAAGTTTATTAACAATAGTATTGTTTATGGTACCTATAAATTTTGATTTTAGTAGGTATAGTTTTTTTTAATGCAATGTTTATCCTCAATTGCTTTGGCTAGTTTCCTAACTTGCTATAATTCAAAATTTTGAGTTTTTTTTTTTCAATTGTTGAAAAGATAAACCCAAAATTATTTTGGCTAGTTTCCTAACTTGCTAAAATACCAAATTTAAAATTTGGATAATATAGTAAGATAAATATTGATATTATTTATATTATTTATATAGTGAATATAAATTGGATATATCTAAAATTAATCATTAACATGTGTCCTCACATGTTTAATTGGAGTTAATTATGGAATCGATTATATTAATTATTAAATGTGTCATCACATAGTTAATTTGAATTAATTAGATAATCATAATTTTAAATGTTTTAAAATTTCATCCAATTATATATATAATAGAGCTTAATTATATGTATAAAATTAAATTATGCATTGATAGTCGAATCCAGGGGCGTACTCACTATAAACACTCTAAGGGGGTTTAAGGAGGTTGCCTATAAAATGGTAACCGAATGAGAATGGTTTTTCAAATGCTTTAGCGTTACCATTCTCACCGCCTCTTGTGTGAACTAGTGGAATTACCGAGAGGTTTGATAGGTCAATGTAACAAGTTAAAAGTATTAACTATAAAGTATAAAACAAAATCCCGTTTTAGATACACTAAGAAATGTGAAAGTCATATGCTACCCATGTAAATAACACACATAATCTTATAATTTGTTAACGGAGCGTGTGCGGTTTGCCGGCACGTTAATTTGAAATTATAGTAGAAAATGATATGGCGCTCGTGATTCTCAAGCGTACTTGAGCCGAGGGGTCCATGTGTTTTTACATGGTCGATTCACTATCTAGTTTGTGATCCTCGGCATCCCAGTCACAAATGGAAGATAAGCATAATCGAGATTAACATGCCATTGACAGAAGTCGATGAATCTCAAAAGAACTAGGAGTTTCATAGTAAATGAAATTAACAAAACTATTGTTTACCTAAATAACTTTGTGATGTGATTACAGCATCCCTTTTCGCATCATAAAGTGAAATATGGATCCTAGCCTTTTAAATAATCTTAGGGTAATTATTTTTAAGGATTAAATATCAAACCAACTAAAACTATATCTATCAAATGGCTGAAAATCTTCTTCCTCCTCCTACCCACTCAACATCCAACCTTACGTTACTCTCTATCCCAAGTAAAGATAAACTCACTGTGCCAAACTACTTGGATTGGATTCGTGCCTTGAGAATTGCCTTGGGTACGAAGACAAAGAGTATTTGCTCGATGAGGACCTTCCTATACTCGATGATGAAGCAATCCCTGAGGCAATAGACGAATATACTAAACATGACATGGAATCGAGAAAGGTCGCATGTCTCATGTTAGCGTCAATGTTCCCGAAACTTCAAAAGAGTTTCGAGAACATGGAGGCGTTTGACATAAGTAAGCAACTTCGTGAAATGTTTCAGGAGCAAGCAAGACAAGCAGGATTCCAAGTCGTAAAATCGCTTATGGAATGTAAGCATCAGGATGGTGCCTCTGTATGTATGCATGTGCAGAAAATGAAAGCATACATTGACAGGTTAGGCAATCTAAGTGTCAATTTCCCAAGAGAGTTTGCCATTGATATGGTGCTAAACTCTCTTAGTAGGGGAATATAAACAGTTCATAGTGAACTTCAATATGAACAATATGGACAAGACCTTGATGGAACTCCATGGCATGTTGAGAACTACTGAAGCAAGTATGGGTAAGACCCAAAGTGCTCACTCACCTACTCCCATCCTGGCCATTAGGGAAGGTGGTTGTAAGAAGAAGAAAGTTTTTCATCCCAAAGGGAAGGGAAAGGCTAAAGTTGTTCTTCACAACCAAGGCCCTTAAGAGAAAAGCTGAAACTTCTGACATATCACCAACAAGTGACCCAAAAGAGGCCATATGCTTCTATTGTCAAGAAACGGGCCATTGGAAGAGAAGTTGCCCAAAATATCTGGAGGACTTAAAGATGACCAAAACCAAAGAGTGTGGCACCTCAGGTATTTTTATGATTGAACTCCATAGTACTTCAGTTTCTAACTCTTGGGTCCCTGATACGGGATGTGGTGCTCACATTTGCTCCAATTTTCAAGGACTAAAGGAAAGTAGAATGTTAAAGCATGGGGGGCTAAATCTGATCATGGAAACAGGATGACTGCTGCTGTTACCAAGTTTGGAGATTTAGAACTAGTGCTTAGTAGTGGTCTTTCAATAAAGTTATTAGATTGTTGCTACTCGCCAGAAATGGCTCGAAACATTATCTTTTTTCATGCATTATACAAGGATGATTTTAAATTTAAATTTGATAATGATAATGGTTGCATTTTGGTTTATAAAATAGTTGTTTTTTAAAGATACTCCTTGTAATGGTGTGTATGAAAGTATGATTTCTGTTGGTAGAAATAATAATAACTTAACTCTAAATGTTGGTTCCTCCAATAGTGAATTGGATAAATCTCATTGTTGTGGCATCATCGTCTTGGCCACATAAACAAGAAGCGCATTACCAAGCTCCAATCGGACGGGATCTTGGAAACATTCGACTTAAAGTCTGATGAAGAATGCAAGTCTTGCTTACTTGGCAAGATGACTAAATCACCTTTCAAAGGAAAAATGGAAAGGAGTAAGGATCTGTTAGACTTAATTCACACAAATGTATGTGGACCGTTCAGATCCGCCACAAGAAACGGTGAGAGATACTTTGTTACTTTTACTGATGATTTCATTAGAAATGGATTTATCTATTTGATGAAAAACAAATCAGATACCTTTGAAGTGTTCAAAAGGATTTAAGAACGAAGTAGAAAACCAACTGGGCATGAAAATCAAGATCCTCCGATCCGATAGGGTGGAGAGTACTTGAGTCATGAATTCTACGACTATCTAAAGAATTGTGGAATAGTTTCACAATTATCTCTTCCTAGAACACCACAACTTAATGGTGTTGCCGAGAGAAGAAATCGAACGCTACTTGATATGGTTCGATCCATGATGAGTCGTGCTACACTTCCAATGTCATTTTGGGGATATGCCTTAGAAACTGCAACTCATATCTTAAACCTTGTTCCAACTAAGAAGGTTGCAAAGACACCCTCTGAAATGTGAACCGGGACTCGTCCCTTGTTAGCACATATAAAGGTCTGGGGTTGTGAAGTTTTCGTTCGGCGCGAAACTAACGACAACCTGGAACCAAGGACAGAGAAATGTCTATTCGTTGGTTATCCCTACAAATCCTTTGGATATATATTTTACAAACCCTCTGAAAACAAAGTGTTTGTGGCTAGAAGGGGATTCTTCCTAGAAAGGGAGCTCATTTCCAAAGAGGATAGTGGGAGTAATATTGATCTTGAAGAAATTCAAGAGACAACCAATGATGAACCTATAGTTGACACTAGCCCTCAACATGAGGTTGAATCACCTGTTGAGGAAACTAACATAACTCCACCACCTCTTCGCAGAACTAGTAGAGTTAGTAAAGTTAATCAATCTCCTAAGTATTATTATGGTTTCCATATTACAGAGGAAGGAGATACACTAGTTAATGATGATACATTTGATAGTGCAGATAAACCATCTAACTACAAGGAAGCGATGGCAGGCCCTGAGGCTGCCAAATGGAAAGAGGCAATGTAGAGCGAGATTCAATCCATATATGATAACCAAATTTGGAAATTGGTTGATCATACCCCAGGTCACAAGACAGTTGGGTGTAAGTGGATCTTCAAAAGAAGACCAACATGGATGGGAATGTGCACACATTCAAGGCTAGACTGGTTGCAAAAGGTTACACTCAAACTCAAGGGATTGATTATGATGAAACCTTCTCACCAGTAGCTAAGATTAAGTCTATCAGGATACTGCTTGCCATAGCTGCATTTCATGACTATGAAATTTGGCAAATGGATGTAAAAAACCGCTTTCCTTAATGGGAAACTTGATGAGGATGTGTATATGGCACAACCTGAAGGTTTTGTACATGAAAAGTATCCAGATAAAGTGTGTAAGCTTAAAAAGGTCCATTTATGGACTTAAACAAGCGTCTCGTAGCTGGAATCTTTGTTTTCCATGAAAGGGTCAAAAAGTTTGGATTTTCTCGAATCAAAGATGAGTCCTGTGTATATGTTAAGGCTAGTGGGAGTAATGTTGTGTTCTTGGTCTTGTATCATAGGAAACAATGTTCCGATGTTGCAAGATGTAAAACATCTGACTCGAGAAATGTTTCGCTATGAAAGGTCTGGGAAATGCAGCATGCATACTAGGAATAAGAATCTATCAAGATAGAACCAAGCGTTTAGTTGGATTTAGCCAAAGTACATACTTGGATAAGATATTGAAGAAAATTCAATATGAGTGAATCCAAGAAAAAGTTACTTACACATGGCATAATATTGAGTAAAGATCAATGTCCTAGTACTAGTGAAGAACTGGACGGGATGAGGAAAAACAGAAAGTGGTGAGTAGAGTGCCGACTGAAGAGAACCTGACGGATCCTTTCACGAAAGCCTTAACTCGACCCAAACATGAATATCATATAGAAGCCATTAGTGTTAGAAATATCAATATATCTTGAATGTTTTAGTTGTTAGTTTGATGTATTAAAACAATAATAAATTGTATTTGACTTGGAGATTATTATATGGAGATTATAGTATATGTTGGATTGCGTCCATTTACATTTAATTTATTATAGTGTTTCCTTTTTGCATGTTTAGAACCAACTTCCTAAGTATTAATTTACTTAAACCTCCACAGTCAGTCATACTCTTGGAAGTAAGTAGTGATTCAAGACTGTCATGGAGTGTTAGAAGCATAGAGAATGCAACTAACACTCATGAGTACTTAATAGTGATTTGAGTATTGGAACAACCCGCACTCAAAAGTTTACTTCATGGATTAAGTCAGAGTAATTTTGAGATGATAATATTTTATGTTCTTCAAGCGGAGATACATAGAGTTTTGCTCTACGATTATGTTATGCTTTGGTGTACTCCAACGTTGACCGTAACTGGCAGCTATACAGGGTATGTCCAGGTATGATATGATGAGTAGAAATGAACTGTGTAGTCAAAGTTTATTTGTTCCTTCTGCCTAAACAGGAGAAGCGATATCCATGGGCCCCTCGATGATTTGGTGTTGACATTAAGTGTTTGGCCAAACCCTGACTGGAATTGATGTGTTCAATTGAGTAGTCTGATGAATTCAACACATATCGGAAATCGAGAAACATAATTTTGATCCATGAGATAGACTATTATCCATGTCTCAGGTTCATATGATATCTTGTAGAACAAAGGAACATTTAATCACTTATCTTAGGACCGAATCTTTATCAGAGTTCGACAGCTTCATTGGATGGTTTGCTCTCTGCTAGTTATTTGAAAATATTGACCAGATTGTCACACCCCGCTAAAGCGGAAACACGAGATGTAACAGTTAAGTATTTCATAGCATTAGGTATAGACAACACCAACCATGACGTCATTCTAAATAAAATTACAGTCCAAAAATCACAAGCCATAGTTTCGAAGTCCAAAAGAAAAGTTAAGTTTAACACAATTTAGATTTCAAAAGTCTTGGATGCTGATGTCGTCATGCATATGCAAACTAAGCCACACTTACTTTCTGGTTCCTGAAAAGCATATTAAAATACAACGGTCAACTACAATGAGTTGGTGAGTTTCACACATTTTTATAAGTACTAAGACAACTTTTATAAAAGAAATTTGTATTGTAAAACGTACGTTTACATCACACTTCATTATTAAGTTCATGAGCAATTTCACAAGGGACAATGTACTCTAATGATGTCTATATGTCGAGCCACTACTAAACCTTCCGACAACTACGCCCCTTAAATTTCACGAACCACCTCAGCGGTGGTGTTTAAACCACATGGGTAGAACTTCTTGTTATTAGTAATGTGCACCTCTACTCGTCAGTTAAAGGTGGGGTTGTCAAACCAAATAGCGCTATCCACAGTTACCATTGGCTCTTAACGAGTTAATAGTAGTGTATCCTATTAGGGACTTTCAGTTGTGTAACTCAAACACATCAATTATGGTACATGTCTTAGTGCTCATATAGTTAAGTTTCACGATTTATCAATTGATAACATAAATCAATCAAGTATCTAATAGTAACATGCTTTTCCCCCAAATAATAGATAAATAAAACGGGGTTGTGAATACTCACCTCAAGATATGAAACGCGAAGTGGAAAAGTAACTTGGATCAACTCGAACGTCTATGAGTGCCCTATAGAAGATATTAAGTATGTAAGTTATATACTTTCTAATCTTAAAGCCTTAACTAAGTCCTAAAACACATCTTATATAATGCCTTTAAAATAGTTGTTTTTAAAGATATGATACTATAATAATGGGTTTTGGCACAATTCAAAGATATAAAAATAAGATAAAGGTTTGAAGAGTTTAAAAGAAAGGTTTTTAAATTTGGAATGCTGACAGATTCTAAATTTTTACAAAAAGGTCATGTTTAACCCTTTTTCATATGAACATAAGTTCTAAAAATTTTATCTACTATGGATATATGAGTTTAGATCATCCATACCAAAATTCATTAATTTTTGAGGTGTTTACATTGTACAAATAAATTTTGTAAAAAGATGGTGCATAGTGAAGTTTCTGGATTGCATGCCCATTAAGATTTGGTCATTTGGAGGTTTAAACCATATTCAATTTTAGAAATTCCAGTGGGGGTTTCAAGCTAAGACATAATTCTATTAAAAAAGTTAAGAATCACACATTTTCAACTATTTTTGAGGGAGATATGGACATCCAAACACACATGCATGAAGCTGTCATGGTTGGACAGATTGCACACCATTTTTGTTTTTAATGGTAGCACCCTCAAAAATCCACCAAATTGAGTGATTCCAAATTGTAAAGAAAGATAACTCAATGAACTTGAGTTTCAAACCAAAAAGTTAGCATTTTTGATAATCTAAGAAGTAGATATGTATAAAAGAAGTTGACCCTACATTCTGTCTAAAGAGCAGATGCACTATAAAAAGTTTTTGAATAGATGAAGGGGTATACGAATGAATTTTCACTTGATTCCAGTTGGGTTAGAATCCTAACTCATCAAAGTTCATTCTATAAAAATTTCAGACAAAAAGGAACTCATATGAATCTATTTTGGGTCGTCCAAAGACAACCCATGTATTCTGTCAGATTTGATTTTTTTTTGCAAAAAGCTCAACTTTTCTAACTTTTTATCCATCTAAACACTAAGATGAAGACATCAAAGCTAGGGGTTATAAAACCTTCATCAAATGCCATGAGAATCAAGTATAAATCACCAAAAATTTCATAAATTTATGCATGCAAGATCATCAATTTCCAGATTTCAAACAAGAACACAAAAACTAGAATTTTGGGGATTTTCACCTATGTTCTTGTGTTTATATTGAAAGGATCATTGGATTCAACTTTCTAATGGATGTTTTAACCATCCAAAGTACTCATCCTACCTTTTAAAACATCAAGAATGAAATGTTCATTAGAACATTCATAACTTTATAAAACATGAATGAAATAGCACTAAAAAGTGCATAAAATGGAGAGAAATGTATGCATCTTTTACCTTTTAATGTATACTACTAATAAACACTTAAACTTGTGTTCTTGATCTTTAAAAATGGGAATACAAGGCTGGATTTTTCTGGAGTTTGGAGGGTGGTTTGAAGGATTAAGAAATGAGAGAAGAATATGATCTTGGGGGAAATTTGGAAATGAGTTCAAAAATAAAAAGGGATTTAACCTTTATATGGCAAGAAATGGAAAGAGGGGGGAGGGTGGACGGCACTTTCTTGGGCCTCCACACCCTTCAATTTTTTTTTTAATAAGAAGAAAAATATAAGCCCAAATAATTAAAAGTGCCATTTTTTTATAAGAGAGAGTGAGTGTTCTAGTTTATTTTATAAAGAAATTAAATTGTGTTAAACTAATAAATTATAACTTTATAATTTATATAAGTTATACCTTAGTTGAAATTTTATTGGCATTATATAAGATGTCTCGGACGTTTAAGGGTTTAAACCGAGTTTTCTGAACAGTTTTCGGGGTTTTCTAAGCTATCTCTGGAAATTTTAGCATAATCAAACCTAAATCTTCCTAAATGAATATTTATAAAGGAGTTCACTAAATTTATACTAATGAGTGAATAACGGGTTGCTAACCTGAGATCTGAAATTTGGCAGGTGTCACATTTACCCCCTGTTAAAAATAAATTTCGTCCCGAAATTTACTGTTTGCCGCTCTTAGTAGATTCTTTTGTAAACAACTGAGGGTACTTGTTCTTCATAAAGTCTTCTCGCTCCCACGTAAATTCCGGTCCATGCTTTGAGTTCCAACGGACTTTCACAATTGGTATCTTGCTACGCCTTAATTGCTTGATTTCTCGATCAAGGATTTCAATCGGTTCTTCTGTAATGCGCAGTTGATCATTGACTTGAATTTCCTCTAGTGGTAAGACTAGTGTTTCTTCAGATAGGCATTTCTTTAGATTGGAAACATGGAAGGTGTCGTGAATGGCACTGAGCTCTTGAGGTAGGTATAACTTGTAGGCGACTGGTCCGATTCTTTCCAGTATCTCAAATGGTCCAATAAATCGTGGACTCAGTTTTCCCTTCTTCCCAAAACGTAGTAATCCCTTCCATGGTGATACTTTCAATAGCACTTTATCACCAACTTGGAATTCCAACGGTTTCCTACGGTTATCTGCATAGCTTTTCTGGCGATCCCTGGCTACTTTCAGTCTCTCCTGGATCGTCTTAATCTTGTCCGTTGTTTCTTGAACAATATCTGGCCTTGTCAGTTGTCTATCACCAACTTCCAACCAACTGAGCGGTGATCTACACTTGCGTCCGTATAAGGCTTCGTACGGCGCACACTGTATACTTGTATGATAGCTATTGTTGTAGGAAAATTCGACTAATGGTAAGTGATCATCCCAGCTACCTCCAAATTCTATCACACAAGCACGCAACATATCCTCCAAAGTCTGTATAGTCCTTTCCGTTTGCCCATCAGTTTGAGGATGATAAGAGGTGCTTAAATCTAACCTTGTGCCCATCGCCTTTTGTAGTGACTGCCAGAATCGCGAGGTAAAGCGGCTATCTCTGTCTGAGATAATCGAAATAGGTACTCCATGACGCATAACGATTTCATTGACGTAAAGATGCGCGAGTCTGTCTATGCTGAAGTCTTCCCGTATTGGTAAAAAGTGCGCAGATTTTGTGAGTCGGTCCACAATTACCCAAATTGAGTCGTGACCTTTCTTGGTTCTGGGTAATTTGGTCACAAAATCCATTGAGATCTGCTCCCACTTCCATTCTGGAATTTCTGGCTGCTGTAGGAGACCAGATGGTTTCTGGTGTTCCGCCTTGACTCTTGCACAAGTCATACATTTTCTCACATATAGTGCCACGTCCTTCTTCATTCCAGGCCACCAGTAGTGCTCCCTTAATCCTTTATACATTTTATCAGCTCCTGGGTGCACTGAGTACTTTGCTTGATGTGCTTCGTCCATGATTGTTGATCTTAAATGGTCGACTTTCGGTACCCATACTCTATCCTTGAAGTAACGTACTCCGTCTGGTCGCACTTCAATTTCTTTTTCTAGTTGATGCAGAGTTTCATCCTTCAGATTCTCTAGCTTTAAGGCTTCTTCTGAGCTTCGAGAATTTGCTTTCTCAAACTTGTTTGCACTAACATTCCCATAGCTCGTGCTCTTGAGGGTTTTACCCTTTCTTTCCTGCTCAGAGCATCAGCTACCACATTCGCCTTTCCTGGGTGATACTTTATTTCACAATCGTAGTCATTAAGTAGCTCAACCCATCTTCTCTGCCTCATATTCAACATCTTCTGATCAAGGATGTGTTGAAGGCTCTTGTGGTCGGTGAAGATAGTGCATTTCGTGCCGTAGAGATAGTGTCTCCAGATTTTCAGTGCAAACACCACAGCTCCAAGCTCCAAATCATGAGTTGTGTAATTCTTTTCATGGATTTTCAGCTGCCTTGATGCATAAGCGATAACTTTGTCTTTCTGCATCAGTACACACCCTAAGCCTTGATGTGATGCGTCGCAGTACACCACAAAAATATCCGTTCCTTCCGGTAATGCCAAGATTGGTGCGTTACACAACTTGTGCTTAAGTGTCTGGAATGCTTCCTCTTGTTTTTCTCCCCAAACAAATTTCTTGTCTTTCTGTGTTAGAGTCGTCAATGGTTGCGCAATCTTGGAGAAGTTTGCGATGAATCGCCGATAGTAACCTGCCAATCCAAGAAATTGTCGAATCTCCGTTGGTGTCTTCGGGACTTCCCACTTTTTGATGGCCTCTACCTTTGCTGGATCAACATGGATTCCTTTTTCATTTACTACATGGCCAAGAAAATGCACCTCACGTATCCAGAATTCACACTTTGAAAACTTGGCATACAACTTTTCGGTTTTGAGTAACTCCAGTATCAACCTCAAATGTTGCTCATGCTCCTTCTTATCTCGTGAATAAATCAGGATATCATCTATAAACACGATTACGAACTTATCTAGGTATGGTCGGCATACCCTGTTCATCAAATCCATGAAAACTGCTGGAGCATTCGTTAAACCAAAAGGCATGACCAGGAACTCGTAATGACCATAACGAGTCCTAAATGCGGTCTTAGCAATGTCTTCCTCGCGAACTCTCATCTGATGATATCCGGATCGGAGATCGATCTTGGAGAAGTATGCGGCACCTTGTAATTGATCAAACAAGTCGTCGATGCGAGGAAGGGGGTATCGGTTTTTGATGGTTAACTTATTGAGTTCCCTATAATCGATGCACATCCGAAAAGATCCGTCCTTCTTTTTGACGAATAAAACTGGAGCTCCCCAAGGTGAAGAGCTAGGTCTGATAAATCCCTTATCAAGTAGTTCTTGAAGTTGGTCCGACAATTCTTGCATCTCCGATGGCGCCAGTCGATAAGGTGATTTTGCTACGGGGGCAGCTCCTGGAACTAGATCAATGTGGAACTCCACTTGTCTATGTGGGGGTAGCCCAGGTAACTCTTCCGGAAATACTTCAGGAAAATCTCGTACAACTGGGAGATCTTGAATTCGTTTCTCCTTTACCTCTTTATCCACGACATGTGCCAAAAATGCCACGCATTCCTTCCGCAAATGGCTCCGCATTTTCATGTAGGATACTATCTTGATATCTCTTTTTGGTTTCTCTCCATGTACTTCGAGTACACTTCCATCAGACAGTGTTATAAGAACAATCTTCTCGGCACAACATATTGTTGCTCGATTATCAGACATCCAATCCATACCTACGATTATATCAAAGCTCCCTATCTTGATTGGGATTAGATCTATGCTAAAGTCTCTTCCTACCAAACTTAGGGTGCATTTCTTGAGTACTTTATTTGCCAATACTTTCTCTCCGCTAGAATATTCAATTAAGTGCTCTTCTTTCAATTTTTGGGATCTCTTATTTATCTTGGGCCTAAATTCTAACGATACATAACTTCTATCTGCTCCGGAATCAAAAAGTACAGATGCAGGATAATTGTTTAGGAGAAACGTAACTGTGACAACATCCGGGTTCTGCTTGGCTTCCTCTGCCCCAATCTCAAATACTCGTCCTCGTGCTAGACCTCCTTGATTCCCTTGGTTTGCCGGTCGTGCTTGAATTGCATTTGGTCCTCGGTTCAGTTTCGGGCATGTGTTTCGAAAATGGTCTGGGCTTCCGCACTCGTGACATGTTCGTTTTCCTTTGCTCCTGCAATCTTTAGCAAAATGTCCTCCTTTATTGCATTTGAGACAAATAATACATCTTCCGCTATGATGGTTGTTGCACTTATCACACTTAGGGTGGGTTCCTTTGCCTTTCTCCACCATCTGGGTTTGAACCCCAAAATTCCCCATTATCTTTCGGTTCTTAACAATTCTTTCACCAGATTTATTTTTCAAGAGTTCGTCCATCTTTCTCTTGCCCTTGGCTTTGTCACTCGAAAATGTTCCCGAGCGGATAGCATTGTTGGTGAGTCTAGTTGCTAAATTCACCGCAGCTTGGAGTGTTGTCGGGTTTGCTGAGGTAACATTCCCACGAATTTCTGGAGCTAAACCCCAGATGTATCTGTCAATTCGGTTTTCCTCAGGAGTTACTAGATGTGGCACCAATTTTGCTAGTTCATGGAAGCGGGCGGTATAGGAGTCTATGTCGCTTCCCATCATTTCATGATTCCACAGCTCCGCTTCCAACTTCTGGATTTCACTTCTTGGGCAATACTCTTCCTTGAGCAACTTTTTAAACTCTTCCCATGTAAGTCTGTTAGTGGCTTCCCTTCCCGAATTTGCACTTGTGTGTTCCACCAGGTTAGGGCTCGGCCTTGCAATAGACAAGCAGCAAACTCTACTTTGTTCCCTTCAGTGCACTTGCTGATATGGAGGACAGACTCCATACCCTCAATCCATGTTAGTAACCCAACAGCTCCTTCAGTTCCATGAAATTCTTTAGGGTTGCAGCTCCTAAAAGCTTTGTACGTGCATTCCCTATTTCCAATTGCTCCAGCTCCTAAGTTGTTTCCCTGATTGGCATTTAGACCTGCTGCCACTTGACTAACAATCTCTGGAAGTACCGCAACTAGTTGCTCAGTCACGAGTCGCGCGATCTCAGAGTCTTCTCTCCTTGGAGGCATAATTCTAAGGCATAGATCCAAATAGGAATTTGGTCATATTATTATTATTATTATTACTTTACACAGGGTCTACTTAACTGGGTTAAGAGTATCATATAATATAACTCTAGTGCTAACATTTAAACACATAAATATAGTAACATACAATAATTTCATAATCATATATTTCAATACACATAGTTCATATAAATACAAGTCCAACCATTCCATAATAACAATTCACAACAAAAGAACATTCCCAAAAGATACCAGTCAATTATAGTTTGGAATAGTTGGCTACATGTCCCAACATAAGTTTTCAAGTTTAACCATCAAAAGTCGTCAAAAGAAACTCCTTCACTATCATTATATCAGAGTCATCTCTAACGCGTCATCCCCAGATAGAATGATCCCAACAGTACCATCATGATCACTGCCACTAGCAGGTACTGAGACAGCATCCGGACAGCCCTCCTAGCAGCAATAGCAGTTTGCATAGCTCTAGTCAGGTGCTGGTTGTGTGCGTCAAGAATCTCAGTCACACTACCTAGGATGTAGCGATGATGATCTAGAGTGGATCGCTGGGAGTCCAACCCTCGTGCCATGTCTCGGACCAATCTAGCCTGCTCAGCTGTCATGCCCGGAGGGTGCCCCATTGGGACCCCAGTCACCACCTGAGTAGTCTCACTCCGTGCTCCTAGTCGGGATGTCTCTCCCTCAGTCCTCGGTGGGTCGGTAAGAGTCACTCTCATAGGTAGAGGAACACTCTTCCTAGCGGTAGTCCTGATCCTTAATCCCCGTGGTGCTGGTGGAGGGATCTCAGGTGCAGCTCGTGGTACGGGTGGGGGAGGTACCGGTGCAGGAGATCGGACAGGGGTCTCGCTGGTCGCTGCATCACTATCCTCAGATGGGTCTTCCTCCTCAATAGATGGTGGGTCTCTCCTAGGTCGACTAGTGATATAGCCAGATTCGTCGGCTGAGTACTCGTTAGGAGCAGATGACGACGACATAGTGAGCTGCGATAGTAACGAACTTAATTACTAAGTGTTATTATAAGTGCCAAAGATATGCAGTGTTTATGCAGACACACAAAAATCATGCATTTTTTTTTGAAGAAAAATTATTTTAAACATAAGTCATGTATAGTCAATACAAGTTTCCCATTACATATAACGAAATTAGACATAGTTGATCAGGCTTTGTCTAATTTGAGTTATAATAATGTGACACTCACTTAGCTATACTAGTAATATGCTTCAGATTTGAAATTTATGTAGAAAATCGTTTTGTAAATTTTGGTTATAGCTTGAGGTTTTCATTCGAAAACCGATATTCTCTATAACCTGTGGCTCTGATACCAAATCTGTCACACCCCGCTAAAGCGGAAACACGAGATGTAACAGTTAAGTATTTCATATAGCATTAGGTATAGACAACACCAACCATGACGTCATTCTAAATAAAATTACAGTCCAAAAATCACAAGCCATAGTTTCGAAGTCCAAAAGAAAAGTTAAGTTTAACACAATTTAGATTTCAAAAGTCTTGGATGCTGATGTCGTCATGCATATGCAAACTAAGCCACACTTACTTTCTGGTTCCTGAAAAGCATATTAAAATACAACGGTCAACTACAATGAGTTGGTGAGTTTCACACATTTTTATAAGTACTAAGACAACTTTTATAAAAGAAATTTGTATTGTAAAACGTACGTTTACATCACACTTCATTATTAAGTTCATGAGCAATTTCACAAGGGACAATGTACTCTAATGATGTCTATATGTCGAGCCACTACTAAACCTTCCGACAACTACGCCCCTTAAATTTCACGAACCACCTCAGCGGTGGTGTTTAAACCACATGGGTAGAACTTCTTGTTATTAGTAATGTGCACCTCTACTCGTCAGTTAAAGGTGGGGTTGTCAAACCAAATAGCGCTATCCACAGTTACCATTGGCTCTTAACGAGTTAATAGTAGTGTATCTGTCACACCCCGCTAAAGCGGAAACACGAGATGTAACATTAAGTATTTCATAGCATTAGGTATAGACAACACCAACCATGACGTCATTCTAAATAAAATTACAGTCCAAAAATCACAAGCCATAGTTTCGAAGTCCAAAAGAAAAGTTAAGTTTAACACAATTTAGATTTCAAAAGTCTTGGATGCTGATGTCGTCATGCATATGCAAACTAAGCCACACTTACTTTCTGGTTCCTGAAAAGCATATTAAAATACAACGGTCAACTACAATGAGTTGGTGAGTTTCACACATTTTTATAAGTACTAAGACAACTTTTATAAAAGAAATTTGTATTGTAAAACGTACGTTTACATCACACTTCATTATTAAGTTCATGAGCAATTTCACAAGGGACAATGTACTCTAATGATGTCTATATGTCGAGCCACTACTAAACCTTCCGACAACTACGCCCCTTAAATTTCACGAACCACCTCAGCGGTGGTGTTTAAACCACATGGGTAGAACTTCTTGTTATTAGTAATGTGCACCTCTACTCGTCAGTTAAAGGTGGGGTTGTCAAACCAAATAGCGCTATCCACAGTTACCATTGGCTCTTAACGAGTTAATAGTAGTGTATCCTATTAGGGACTTTCAGTTGTGTAACTCAAACACATCAATTATGGTACATGTCTTAGTGCTCATATAGTTAAGTTTCACGATTTATCAATTGATAACATAAATCAATCAAGTATCTAATAGTAACATGCTTTTCCCCCAAATAATAGATAAATAAAACGGGGTTGTGAATACTCACCTCAAGATATGAAACGCGAAGTGGAAAAGTAACTTGGATCAACTCGAACGTCTATGAGTGCCCTATAGAAGATATTAAGTATGTAAGTTATATACTTTCTAATCTTAAAGCCTTAACTAAGTCCTAAAACACATCTTATATAATGCCTTTAAAATAGTTGTTTTTAAAGATATGATACTATAATAATGGGTTTTGGCACAATTCAAAGATATAAAAATAAGATAAAGGTTTGAAGAGTTTAAAAGAAAGGTTTTTAAATTTGGAATGCTGACAGATTCTAAATTTTTACAAAAAGGTCATGTTTAACCCTTTTTCATATGAACATAAGTTCTAAAAATTTTATCTACTATGGATATATGAGTTTAGATCATCCATACCAAAATTCATTAATTTTTGAGGTGTTTACATTGTACAAATAAATTTTGTAAAAAGATGGTGCATAGTGAAGTTTCTGGATTGCATGCCCATTAAGATTTGGTCATTTGGAGGTTTAAACCATATTCAATTTTAGAAATTCCAGTGGGGGTTTCAAGCTAAGACATAATTCTATTAAAAAAGTTAAGAATCACACATTTTCAACTATTTTTGAGGGAGATATGGACATCCAAACACACATGCATGAAGCTGTCATGGTTGGACAGATTGCACACCATTTTTGTTTTTAATGGTAGCACCCTCAAAAATCCACCAAATTGAGTGATTCCAAATTGTAAAGAAAGATAACTCAATGAACTTGAGTTTCAAACCAAAAAGTTAGCATTTTTGATAATCTAAGAAGTAGATATGTATAAAAGAAGTTGACCCTACATTCTGTCTAAAGAGCAGATGCACTATAAAAAGTTTTTGAATAGATGAAGGGGTATACGAATGAATTTTCACTTGATTCCAGTTGGGTTAGAATCCTAACTCATCAAAGTTCATTCTATAAAAATTTCAGACAAAAAGGAACTCATATGAATCTATTTTGGGTCGTCCAAAGACAACCCATGTATTCTGTCAGATTTGATTTTTTTTTTGCAAAAAGCTCAACTTTTCTAACTTTTTATCCATCTAAACACTAAGATGAAGACATCAAAGCTAGGTGTTATAAAACCTTCATCAAATGCCATGAGAATCAAGTATAAAGCACCAAAAATTTCATAAATTTATGCATTCAAGATCATCAATTTCCAGATTTCAAACAAGAACACAAAAACTAGAATTTTGGGGATTTTCACCTATGTTCTTGTGTTTATATTGAAAGGATCATTGGATTCAACTTTCTAATGGATGTTTTAACCATCCAAAGTACTCATCCTACCTTTTAAAACATCAAGAATGAAATGTTCATTAGAACATTCATAACTTTATAAAACATGAATGAAATAGCACTAAAAAGTGCATAAAATGGAGAAGAAATGTATGCATCTTTTACCTTTTAATGTATACTACTAATAAACACTTAAACTTGTGTTCTTGATCTTTAAAAATGGGAATACAAGGCTGGATTTTTCTGGAGTTTGGAGGGTGGTTTGAAGGATTAAGAAATGAGAGAAGAATATGATCTTGGGGGAAATTTGGAAATGAGTTCAAAAATAAAAAGGGATTTAACCTTTATATGGCAAGAAATGGAAAGAGGGGGGAGGGTGGACGGCACTTTCTTGGGCCTCCACACCCTTCAATTTTTTTTTAATAAGAAGAAAAATATAAGCCCAAATAATTAAAAGTGCCATTTTTTTATAAGAGAGAGTGAGTGTTCTAGTTTATTTTATAAAGAAATTAAATTGTGTTAAACTAATAAATTATAACTTTATAATTTATATAAGTTATACCTTAGTTGAAATTTTATTGGCATTATATAAGATGTCTCGGACGTTTAAGGGTTTAAACCGAGTTTTCTGAACAGTTTTCGGGGTTTTCTAAGCTATCTCTGGAAATTTTAGCATAATCAAACCTAAATCTTCCTAAATGAATATTTATAAAGGAGTTCACTAAATTTATACTAATGAGTGAATAACGGGTTGCTAACCTGAGATCTGAAATTTGGCAGGTGTCACATTTACCCCCTGTTAAAAATAAATTTCGTCCCGAAATTTACTGTTTGCCGCTCTTAGTAGATTCTTTTGTAAACAACTGAGGGTACTTGTTCTTCATAAAGTCTTCTCGCTCCCACGTAAATTCCGGTCCATGCTTTGAGTTCCAACGGACTTTCACAATTGGTATCTTGCTACGCCTTAATTGCTTGATTTCTCGATCAAGGATTTCAATCGGTTCTTCTGTAATGCGCAGTTGATCATTGACTTGAATTTCCTCTAGTGGTAAGACTGGTGTTTCTTCAGATAGGCATTTCTTTAGATTGGAAACATGGAAGGTGTCGTGAATGGCACTGAGCTCTTGAGGTAGGTATAACTTGTAGGCGACTGGTCCGATTCTTTCCAGTATCTCAAATGGTCCAATAAATCGTGGACTCAGTTTTCCCTTCTTCCCAAAACGTAGTAATCCCTTCCATGGTGATACTTTCAATAGCACTTTATCACCAACTTGGAATTCCAACGGTTTTCCTACGGTTATCTGCATAGCTTTTCTGGCGATCCCTGGCTACTTTCAGTCTCTCCTGGATCGTCTTAATCTTGTCCGTTGTTTCTTGAACAATATCTGGCCTTGTCAGTTGTCTATCACCAACTTCCAACCAACTGAGCGGTGATCTACACTTGCGTCCGTATAAGGCTTCGTACGGCGCACACTGTATACTTGTATGATAGCTATTGTTGTAGGAAAATTCGACTAATGGTAAGTGATCATCCCAGCTACCTCCAAATTCTATCACACAAGCACACAACATATCCTCCAAAGTCTGTATAGTCCTTTCCGTTTGCCCATCAGTTTGAGGATGATAAGAGGTGCTTAAATCTAACCTTGTGCCCATCGCCTTTTGTAGTGACTGCCAGAATCGCGAGGTAAAGCGGCTATCTCTGTCTGAGATAATCGAAATAGGTACTCCATGACGCATAACGATTTCATTGACGTAAAGCTGTGCGAGTCTGTCTATGCTGAAGTCTTCCCGTATTGGTAAAAAGTGCGCAGATTTTGTGAGTCGGTCCACAATTACCCAAATTGAGTCGTGACCTTTCTTGGTTCTGGGTAATTTGGTCACAAAATCCATTGAGATCTGCTCCCACTTCCATTCTGGAATTTCTGGCTGCTGTAGATGACCAGATGGTTTCTGGTGTTCCGCCTTGACTCTTGCACAAGTCATACATTTTCTCACATATAGTGCCACGTCCTTCTTCATTCCAGGCCACCAGTAGTGCTCCCTTAATCCTTTATACATTTTATCAGCTCCTGGGTGCACTGAGTACTTTGCTTGATGTGCTTCGTCCATGATTGTTGATCTTAAATGGTCGACTTTCGGTACCCATACTCTATCCTTGAAGTAACGTACTCCGTCTGGTCGCACTTCAATTTCTTTTTCTAGTTGATGCAGAGTTTCATCCTTCAGATTCTCTAGCTTTAAGGCTTCTTCCTGAGCTTCGAGAATTTGCTTTCTCAAACTTGTTTGCACTAACATTCCCATAGCTCGTGCTCTTGAGGGTTTTACCCTTTCTTTCCTGCTCAGAGCATCAGCTACCACATTCGCCTTTCCTGGGTGATACTTTATTTCACAATCGTAGTCATTAAGTAGCTCAACCCATCTTCTCTGCCTCATATTCAACATCTTCTGATCAAGGATGTGTTGAAGGCTCTTGTGGTCGGTGAAGATAGTGCATTTCGTGCCGTAGAGATAGTGTCTCCAGATTTTCAGTGCAAACACCACAGCTCCAAGCTCCAAATCATGAGTTGTGTAATTCTTTTCATGGATTTTCAGCTGCCTTGATGCATAAGCGATAACTTTGTCTTTCTGCATCAGTACACACCCTAAGCCTTGATGTGATGCGTCGCAGTACACCACAAAAATATCCGTTCCTTCCGGTAATGCCAAGATTGGTGCGTTACACAACTTGTGCTTAAGTGTCTGGAATGCTTCCTCTTGTTTTTCTCCCCAAACAAATTTCTTGTCTTTCTGTGTTAGAGTCGTCAATGGTTGCGCAATCTTGGAGAAGTTTGCGATGAATCGCCGATAGTAACCTGCCAATCCAAGAAATTGTCGAATCTCCGTTGGTGTCTTCGGGACTTCCCACTTTTTGATGGCCTCTACCTTTGCTGGATCAACATGGATTCCTTTTTCATTTACTACATGGCCAAGAAAATGCACCTCACGTATCCAGAATTCACACTTTGAAAACTTGGCATACAACTTTTCGGTTTTGAGTAACTCCAGTATCAACCTCAAATGTTGCTCATGCTCCTTCTTATCTCGTGAATAAATCAGGATATCATCTATAAACACGATTACGAACTTATCTAGGTATGGTCGGCATACCCTGTTCATCAAATCCATGAAAACTGCTGGAGCATTCGTTAAACCAAAAGGCATGACCAGGAACTCGTAATGACCATAACGAGTCCTAAATGCGGTCTTAGCAATGTCTTCCTCGCGAACTCTCATCTGATGATATCCGGATCGGAGATCGATCTTGGAGAAGTATGCGGCACCTTGTAATTGATCAAACAAGTCGTCGATGCGAGGAAGGGGGTATCGGTTTTTGATGGTTAACTTATTGAGTTCCCTATAATCGATGCACATCCGAAAAGATCCGTCCTTCTTTTTGACGAATAAAACTGGAGCTCCCCAAGGTGAAGAGCTAGGTCTGATAAATCCCTTATCAAGTAGTTCTTGAAGTTGGTCCGACAATTCTTACATCTCCGATGGCGCCAGTCGATAAGGTGATTTTGCTACGGGGGCAGCTCCTGGAACTAGATCAATGTGGAACTCCACTTGTCTATGTGGGGGTAGCCCAGGTAACTCTTCCGGAAATACTTCAGGAAAATCTCGTACAACTGGGAGATCTTGAATTCGTTTCTCCTTTACCTCTTTATCCACGACATGTGCCAAAAATGCCACGCATTCCTTCCGCAAATGGCTCCGCATTTTCATGTAGGATACTATCTTGATATCTTTTTTTGGTTTCTCTCCATGTACTTCGAGTACACTTCCATCAGACAGTGTTATAAGAACAATCTTCTCGGCACAACATATTGTTGCTCGATTATCAGACATCCAATCCATAACTACGATTATATCAAAGCTCCCTATCTTGATTGGGATTAGATCTATGCTAAAGTCTCTTCCTACCAAACTTAGGGTGCATTTCTTGAGTACTTTATTTGCCAATACTTTCTCTCCGCTAGAATATTCAATTAAGTGCTCTTCTTTCAATTTTTGGGATCTCTTATTTATCTTGGGCCTAAATTCTAACGATACATAACTTCTATCTGCTCCGGAATCAAAAAGTACAGATGCAAGATAATTGTTTAGGAGAAACGTACCTGTGACAACATCCGGGTTCTGCTTGGCTTCCTCTGCCCCAATCTCAAATACTCGTCCTCGTGCTAGACCTCCTTGATTCCCTTGGTTTGCCGGTCGTGCTTGAATTGCATTTGGTCCTCGGTTCAGTTTCGGGCATGTGTTTCGAAAATGGTCTGGGCTTCCGCACTCGTGACATGTTCGTTTTCCTTTGCTCCTGCAATCTTTAGCAAAATGTCCTCCTTTATTGCATTTGAGACAAATAATACATCTTCCACTATGATGGTTGTTGCACTTATCACACTTAGGGTGGGTTCCTTTGCCTTTCTCCACCATCTGGGTTTGAACCCCAAAATTCCCCATTATCTTTCGGTTCTTAACAATTCTTTCACCAGATTTATTTTTCAAGAGTTCGTCCATCTTTCTCTTGCCCTTGGCTTTGTCACTCGAAAATGTTCCCGAGCGGATAGCATTGTTGGTGAGTCTAGTTGCTAAATTCACCGCAGCTTGGAGTGTTGTCGGGTTTGCTGAGGTAACATTCCCACGAATTTCTGGAGCTAAACCCCAGATGTATCTGTCAATTCGGTTTTCCTCAGGAGTTACTAGATGTGGCACCAATTTTGCTAGTTCATGGAAGCGGGCGGTATAGGAGTCTATGTCGCTTCCCATCATTTCATGATTCCACAGCTCCGCTTCCAACTTCTGGATTTCACTTCTTGGGCAATACTCTTCCTTGAGCAACTTTTTAAACTCTTCCCATGTAAGTCTGTTAGTGGCTTCCCTTCCCCGAATTTGCACTTGTGTGTTCCACCAGGTTAGGGCTCGGCCTTGCAATAGACAAGCAGCAAACTCTACTTTGTTCCCTTCAGTGCACTTGCTGATATGGAGGACAGACTCCATACCCTCAATCCATGTTAGTAACCCAACAGCTCCTTCAGTTCCATGAAATTCTTTAGGGTTGCAGCTCCTAAAAGCTTTGTACGTGCATTCCCTATTTCCAATTGCTCCAGCTCCTACGTTGTTTCCCTGATTGGCATTTAGACCTGCTGCCACTTGACTAACAATCTCTGGAAGTACCGCAACTAGTTGCTCAGTCACGAGTCGCGCGATCTCAGAGTCTTCTCTCCTTGGAGGCATAATTCTAAGGCATAGATCCAAATAGGAATTTGGTCATATTATTATATTATTATTATTACTTTACACAG
The DNA here is from genome assembly GCA_030169165.1 of Centaurea solstitialis. Taxonomy (NCBI): domain Eukaryota; kingdom Viridiplantae; phylum Streptophyta; class Magnoliopsida; order Asterales; family Asteraceae; genus Centaurea; species Centaurea solstitialis. The sequence goes on from CM058047.1 coordinate 59,915,666, forward strand.
GGTCTACTTCACTGGGTTAAGAGTATCATATAATATAACTCTAGTGCTAACATTTAAACACATAAATATAGTAACATACAATAATTTCATAATCATATATTTCAATACACATAGTTCATATAAATACAAGTCCAACCATTCCATAATAACAATTCACAACAAAAGAACATTCCCAAAAGATACCAGTCAATTATAGTTTGGAATAGTTGGCTACATGTCCCAACATAAGTTTTCAAGTTTAACCATCAAAAGTCGTCAAAAGAAACTCCTTCACTATCATTATATCAGAGTCATCTCTAACGCGTCATCCCCAGATAGAATGATCCCAACAGTACCATCATGATCACTGCCACTAGCAGGTACTGAGACAGCATCCGGACAGCCCTCCTAGCAGCAATAGCAGTTTGCATAGCTCTAGTCAGGTGCTGGTTGTGTGCGTCAAGAATCTCAGTCACACTACCTAGGATGTAGCGATGATGATCTAGAGTGGATCGCTGGGAGTCCAACCCTCGTGCCATGTCTCGGACCAATCTAGCCTGCTCAGCTGTCATGCCCGGAGGGTGCCCCATTGGGACCCCAGTCACCACCTGAGTAGTCTCACTCCGTGCTCCTAGTCGGGATGTCTCTCCCTTAGTCCTCGGTGGGTCGGTAAGAGTCACTCTCATAGGTAGAGGAACACTCTTCCTAGCGGTAGTCCTGATCCTTAATCCCCGTGGTGCTGGTGGAGGGATCTCAGGTGCAGCTCGTGGTACGGGTGGGGGAGGTACCAGTGCAGGAGATCGGACAGGGGTCTCGCTGGTCGCTGCATCACTATCCTCAGATGGGTCTTCCTCCTCAATAGATGGTGGGTCTCTCCTAGGTCGACTAGTGATATAGCCAGATTCGTCGGCTGAGTACTCGTTAGGAGCAGATGACGACGACATAGTTTGCTGCGATAGTAACGAACTTAATTACTAAGTGTTATTATAAGTGCCAAAGATATGCAGTGTTTATGCAGACACACAAAAATCATGCATTTTTTTTTGAAGAAAAATTATTTTAAACATAAGTCATGTATAGTCAATACAAGTTTCCCATTACATATAACGAAATTAGACATAGTTGATCAGGCTTTGTCTAATTTGAGTTATAATAATGTGACACTCACTTAGCTATACTAGTAATATGCTTCAGATTTGAAATTTATGTAGAAAATCGTTTTGTAAATTTTGGTTATAGCTTGAGGTTTTCATTCGAAAACCGATATTCTCTATAACCTGTGGCTCTGATACCAAATCTGTCACACCCCGCTAAAGCGGAAACACGAGATGTAACAGTTAAGTATTTCATATAGCATTAGGTAAAGACAACACCAACCATGACGTCATTCTAAATAAAATTACAGTCCAAAAATCACAAGCCATAGTTTCGAAGTCCAAAAGAAAAGTTAAGTTTAACACAATTTAGATTTCAAAAGTCTTGGATGCTGATGTCGTCATTCATATGCAAACTAAGCCACACTTACTTTCTGGTTCCTGAAAAGCATATTAAAATACAACGGTCAACTACAATGAGTTGGTGAGTTTCACACATTTTTATAAGTACTAAGACAACTTTTATAAAAGAAATTTGTATTGTAAAACGTACGTTTACATCACACTTCATTATTAAGTTCATGAGCAATTTCACAAGGGACAATGTACTCTAATGATGTCTATATGTCGAGCCACTACTAAACCTTCCGACAACTACGCCCCTTAAATTTCACGAACCACCTCAGCGGTGGTGTTTAAACCACATGGGTAGAACTTCTTGTTATTAGTAATGTGCACCTCTACTCGTCAGTTAAAGGTGGGGTTGTCAAACCAAATAGCGCTATCCACAGTTACCATTGGCTCTTAACGAGTTAATAGTAGTGTATCTGTCACACCCCGCTAAAGCGGAAACACGAGATGTAACAGTTAAGTATTTCATAGCATTAGGTATAGACAACACCAACCATGACGTCATTCTAAATAAAATTACAGTCCAAAAATCACAAGCCATAGTTTCGAAGTCCAAAAGAAAAGTTAAGTTTAACACAATTTAGATTTCAAAAGTCTTGGATGCTGATGTCGTCATGCATATGCAAACTAAGCCACACTTACTTTCTGGTTCCTGAAAAGCATATTAAAATACAACGGTCAACTACAATGAGTTGGTGAGTTTCACACATTTTTATAAGTACTAAGACAACTTTTATAAAAGAAATTTGTATTGTAAAACGTACGTTTACATCACACTTCATTATTAAGTTCATGAGCAATTTCACAAGGGACAATGTACTCTAATGATGTCTATATGTCGAGCCACTACTAAACCTTCCGACAACTACGCCCCTTAAATTTCACGAACCACCTCAGCGGTGGTGTTTAAACCACATGGGTAGAACTTCTTGTTATTAGTAATGTGCACCTCTACTCGTCAGTTAAAGGTGGGGTTGTCAAACCAAATAGCGCTATCCACAGTTACCATTGGCTCTTAACGAGTTAATAGTAGTGTATCCTATTAGGGACTTTCAGTTGTGTAACTCAAACACATCAATTATGGTACATGTCTTAGTGCTCATATAGTTAAGTTTCACGATTTATCAATTGATAACATAAATCAATCAAGTATCTAATAGTAACATGCTTTTCCCCCAAATAATAGATAAATAAAACGGGGTTGTGAATACTCACCTCAAGATATGAAATGCGAAGTGGAAAAGTAACTTGGATCAACTCGAACGTCTATGAGTGCCCTATAGAAGATATTAAGTATGTAAGTTATATACTTTCTAATCTTAAAGCCTTAACTAAGTCCTAAAACACATCTTATATAATGCCTTTAAAATAGTTGTTTTTAAAGATATGATACTATAATAATGGGTTTTGGCACAATTCAAAGATATAAAAATAAGATAAAGGTTTGAAGAGTTTAAAGAAAGGTTTTTAAATTTGGAATGCTGACAGATTCTAAATTTTTACAAAAAGGTCATGTTTAACCCTTTTTCATATGAACATAAGTTCTAAAAATTTTATCTACTATGGATATATGAGTTTAGATCATCCATACCAAAATTCATTAATTTTTGAGGTGTTTACATTGTACAAATAAATTTTGTAAAAAGATGGTGCATAGTGAAGTTTCTGGATTGCATGCCCATTAAGATTTGGTCATTTGGAGGTTTAAACCATATTCAATTTTAGAAATTCCAGTGGGGGTTTCAAGCTAAGACATAATTCTATTAAAAAAGTTAAGAATCACACATTTTCAACTATTTTTGAGGGAGATATGGACATCCAAACACACATGCATGAAGCTGTCATGGTTGGACAGATTGCACACCATTTTTGTTTTTAATGGTAGCACCCTCAAAAATCCACCAAATTGAGTGATTCCAAATTGTAAAGAAAGATAACTCAATGAACTTGAGTTTCAAACCAAAAAGTTAGCATTTTTGATAATCTAAGAAGTAGATATGTATAAAAGAAGTTGACCCTACATTCTGTCTAAAGAGCAGATGCACTATAAAAAGTTTTTGAATAGATGAAGGGGTATACGAATGAATTTTCACTTGATTCCAGTTGGGTTAGAATCCTAACTCATCAAAGTTCATTCTATAAAAATTTCAGACAAAAAGGAACTCATATGAATCTATTTTGGGTCGTCCAAAGACAACCCATGTATTCTGTCAGATTTGATTTTTTTTTTGCAAAAAGCTCAACTTTTCTAACTTTTTATCCATCTAAACACTAAGATGAAGACATCAAAGCTAGGGGTTATAAAACCTTCATCAAATGCCATGAGAATCAAGTATAAATCACCAAAAATTTCATAAATTTATGCATGCAAGATCATCAATTTCCAGATTTCAAACAAGAACACAAAAACTAGAATTTTGGGGATTTTCACCTATGTTCTTGTGTTTATATTGAAAGGATCATTGGATTCAACTTTCTAATGGATGTTTTAACCATCCAAAGTACTCATCCTACCTTTTAAAACATCAAGAATGAAATGTTCATTAGAACATTCATAACTTTATAAAACATGAATGAAATAGCACTAAAAAGTGCATAAAATGGAGAAGAAATGTATGCATCTTTTACCTTTTAATGTATACTACTAATAAACACTTAAACTTGTGTTCTTGATCTTTAAAAATGGGAATACAAGGCTGGATTTTTCTGGAGTTTGGAGGGTGGTTTGAAGGATTAAGAAATGAGAGAAGAATATGATCTTGGGGGAAATTTGGAAATGAGTTCAAAAATAAAAAGGGATTTAACCTTTATATGGCAAGAAATGGAAAGAGGGGGGAGGGTGGACGGCACTTTCTTGGGCCTCCACACCCTTCAATTTTTTTTTAATAAGAAGAAAAATATAAGCCCAAATAATTAAAAGTGCCATTTTTTTATAAGAGAGAGTGAGTGTTCTAGTTTATTTTATAAAGAAATTAAATTGTGTTAAACTAATAAATTATAACTTTATAATTTATATAAGTTATACCTTAGTTGAAATTTTATTGGCATTATATAAGATGTCTCGGACGTTTAAGGGTTTAAACCGAGTTTTCTGAACAGTTTTCGGGGTTTTCTAAGCTATCTCTGGAAATTTTAGCATAATCAAACCTAAATCTTCCTAAATGAATATTTATAAAGGAGTTCACTAAATTTATACTAATGAGTGAATAACGGGTTGCTAACCTGAGATCTGAAATTTGGCAGGTGTCACACAGATGAAGTTATTAACTTGTCCAAGTGGGAGACTGTTGGAAATGGTGTCCAAATTATTAATTGTTGGTAGTATTTTAATAATGGCAAGGTCCTTTTGAGTTGCCCTTAAGACCCAAATAAACAATCAAGAATTTAGAGGGGGCGAAAGTGATTAAATTATTTATCAGTTGAGGATAAATATATTTAATCAGATAATATCCAAAATATAATTAATTAGATTAATTATAGATAAAGGATAATATCTTGATAATAATTAAAAGAGTTTTTAATTGGTTTATCAGTTTGTGTAAGATTAGGAAGCCTAATTCAAGAGATTATAAATAGATTGGGATCAAACCCAATTGATCAATTCATTTATTCTCTCTTTTCTTTGTAGCATCCTCCTTCTCTTTTTCCTCTCCAAATACCCAAAAGGTTTGAGCGTTCTTGGTTAGTATTTGGTGATCTTAGGTGTGAGCCATTAGAGGGATTCATACTATTGGTCATTGACATCTGTGGGTGCCAAGTCAATCAAACAATCAAGAACACTTAGATTTGTATATGATATATATGTTAAGTACAAAGATCTAAAAGTGATTGCATTCCATTGATATGATGTAAGAACCAAGAAGTACAAATGAAGAATGAAACACCTATTTATACTAAGAATTAAAGGGCTAGGTTTTTTAGAATAATATGGGCCTAAACATTTGGGCCTTAAACACAAGTTACATAAATGACACTAAGTTTGGGAAATTATAAAATTGACACAACTAACAAATATTCCTAACAACATCCGAGAGGCAATATCAAAGGTTTGATTTTTTCATCTAGCTAATTCTTCAACAATCGCTATCAAGTAAGTTTTTTTATCATTCTTTTGTAGTTAAGTTTCTAAGAACATGTGCATCCGTAAAAGGTTATTAATTTGTTGTTACCATAGTTTTTTTGAATATGCTTCCGTTGCTTGAATGTGGTAATAGATTTGACTAAAACCTAACAATTTTTGCCTAAGCCGACTAAGCCGCTCCTAACCTTAACATCACTCGACACTCACAGTCGACTCTCATACCTCTAAACTCTAACATCGCTTGAGACTCTAAGTTTATTTGAACTTAATTTGAACTTTTGGTCGTTTTTGAACTTTGGTTGTATGTTGAACTTTGAATTTGGTTATATGTTGAACTTTGGTAATTTGATTGTATTTTTAAACTTTGCGTTCAAGATTTTTGATCTGTCAACTCGTTTCCTGACCTGCCAACCATCGACATGACCCATCATGAATTAGGATTGAAGATTTCGACACTATTAGTTAAACAGGTCGTACCCGCATTGATGCTTTCTAACCCACCGACCCAAGCATCATGTTTGTCACCCCTTAGTTTTAGCATTTAATCCCTAATCAATAAGAAAGTTTTACGGCCGCTAATTTGAAAACATAGTTTGTATGTTTTCAAATGTAAATATTTTATTTTTTGTTTTTATACTTTCAAAATCAACTATTCCATCAAAACATATCTCCAAATTGATTAATTAAAAAAAATCACCGCCAAACACGCTAGTAAGCAAATTTGAAAATGATGCAATTTTCCCTTAAAATCACCAAGTCGGATCAATAGAGAACAAGAATACGAATAGGAAGTGTGTTATTCAGAAATTAATCAGAACCAAAAAACTGTCTTTCATAGAATAATAATACCCTAATTTATAATACTAAGCTAAAGGAATAAACTAGGAAACGTTTGAAGATAAACCTAATCTTGGCAAATAAAACTAAAGATAAATCCTAAAGATAATCTAGGCAATAATTATCAAATAAAACTAAAGATAAATCCTAAAGATAAGTCCAACTAAAACGCAGCAGCAAATTAATCCACACAACAGCCTAATCTGCTGGTGGGTGTTGACTTGGGCCTGGTTCGTCCGGGTTTGGTTCGTTCGGTTCAAGCGGCGGACCATCTGCATCATTCTCCCCCTCTTCGAAAGGACTCGTCCTCGAGTCCAACGGATCATCAAGCTCGGGAATAAACGGGGACAGATCAGCTACATTAAAGGTAGCAGAAACATTATAATGCCCAGGCAAGTCTATCTTATACGCGTTGTCATTAATACGCTTCAGAACCTTAAACGGACCATCCGCCCGAGGCTGTAACTTGCTCGACCGACCGCCTGGAAAACGTTCTTTGCTGAGATGAACCCACACGAGATCGCCTTCTTGGAACACAACTTTCTTTCGCCGCACATTGGCCCGTCGCTGATACACGATGTTATTATTAATGATTTGATCCCGAACCTGTTGATGTATGAGCTTAATCTGTGCTGCCCGGTCTTCTCCTTCTGTACTAAAATACTCTGTGGCCGGCAAAGGTGCAAGGTCTAAGGGTGTAAAGGGATTTCGCCCATAGACAACAAGAAAAGGACTCATTCCGGTCGAGCGGTGAGTGGACCTATTGTAAGCAAACTCGGCCTGAGGCAGAACTAAATCCCACTGCTTCGGATTGGACCCAACCAGGCTACGCAACAAGTTGCCCAAACTCCTATTGGTAACCTCAGTTTGCCCATCGCTTTGTGGGTGATGTGCGCTACTGAAATTGAGACGAGAACCCAGACGTTTCCACAAGGTTCGCCAAAAGTGTCCTACGAATTTTACATCGCGGTCGGACGTCAAGGTCTTCGGTACCCCATGTAAACGCACGATTTCAGTGAAATATAGCCGAGCAATTTGACTAGCGTCATACGTTCTAGCACACGGGATAAAGTGGGCCATCTTAGAAAAGCGGTCCACAACCACCATGACGGAATCCTTTTGTCTTTGCGTGCGGGGCAGACCCACTACGAAATCTAGACTTACATCCTCCCAGGGTCCGTCAGAAACCGGCAACGGTGTATATAACCCGGCGTTCGAACGATGCGTTTTTGCAATGTGACACGTGCGACACCGATCTACAACCTTTGTAACGTCTGTGCTCATTTTGGGCCAAAAAAAACGTTCTTTCACCAGCTTTAGTGTTTTGTCTCTCCCAAAATGGCCCGCAAGGGCTCCCTGGTGCCCTTCGAGAACGATGGCATCACGTAACGAGCATTTAGGAACGCACAAACGTAGGCCTTTGAACAAAAACCCTTCATGCAACGAATACCCCTGTGTGGGCGCGACCCGGCAAGCGGACCACAAAACTGAGAAATCTGGATCATCCGGGTATAGGTTACAAACAAGCTCGAATGCATCAACTTGAACATGTAACGACGTAAGCAGGGCTTGTCGGCGGCTAAGAGCGTCTGCCACCGTGTTAGTAACCCCAGACTTATGCCTGATAACGAAAGAGAAGTCTTGTAAAAACTCGACCCATTTGGCATGGCGGGGGTTGAGTTTATGTTGCCCTTGAATAAAACGAAGCGCTTGGTGATCGGAAAACAAAATAAACTCCGTGTGTAGCAGATAGTGTCGCCAATATTCTAAGCTCCTAACGATCGCGTAAAACTCTTTATCATAGGTGCTGAGTTTTTTCTTGGCTTCGTTAAGCTTCTCGCTGAAAAAGGCTATGGGACGCCCTTCTTGGCTAAGTACGCCGCCAATCCCGAGTCCAGACGCATCACATTCAACTTGGAAGGTTAGCTGAAAGTTGGGTAAAGCTAAGACGGGTGCACGCGTGATGCAACGTTTTAAATCTTCAAAAGCCTTAGTGGCGGCGGGTGTCCAATCGAATGTTTTCCCCTTTAAACAGTCGGTAATAGGGGCTGCCACGGTACTAAAATTGCGAATAAAACGGCGATAAAAAGAGGCGAGACCGAGAAAGCTTCGAGCATCATGGATCGTAGTCGGTGTTGGCCATGTGGTGATTGCATCGATCTTGGACTCGTCCATGCGGATACCGTTTCCTGAAATTAAGTACCCCAAAAACAAGACTTCGGGTAAACAAAACCCGCACTTTTCCCGATTGGCGTATAGCTTTTGATCCCGCAAAATAGTGAAAACTTGTCTAAGATGATAGATATGAGATTGGATGTCCCGACTAAAGACGAGAATGTCGTCGAAATAAACAACAACACACTGACCAATAAGGGGTTTAAAGATGTGATTCATTAACCTCATGAAGGTGCTCGGGGCGTTCGAGAGGCCGAATGGCATAACCATCCATTCATATAACCCGTCCCTTGTCTTGAAAGCTGTTTTCCACTCGTCACCGGGGCGCATGCGGATCTGGTGATATCCACTCCGTAAATCAATCTTTGAAAAAATTGTGGCTCCGTGAAGCTGATCTAGGAGGTCATCCAAACGTGGAATGGGAAACCTGTACTTGACCGTAATTTTATTAACGGCCCTGCTATCAATACACATTCGATAAGTACCATTAGTTTTGGGAACTAGTAGTGCCGGCACTGCGCATGGACTCATGCTTTCTCTTATAAGGCCTTTATCAAGGAGCTCGGTAACCTGCCTATGTAATTCTTCGTATTCTGTCGGATTCATACGATAAGCTGGTTTATTCGGGAGGGTTGCTCCCGGAATGAAGTCGATACAGTGCTGAATTTCCCGTACGAGTGGGAGGCCAGTGGGGATGTCAGCGGGAAATACATCCTTGAAGTCGGTAAGGAGTGGTTGTAGTATGGGTGGGGGTTCATCAGCCCTTTGGTTGGTTTCCGTGATGAGTAGAGCGAAGATGAAGGATGGCTTGGAGGCTCGCGTAAAATCCAAAAACGCTGATTTGGTTAATACGAGCGCCTCGGTTCCCGTGTCACGTGCATCGAGAGGAACCAGTTGAACGTTAACTCCTTCTTTCTTGAATGTGTAAGTATTGAGAAATCCGTCATGTTTTGTGCGGCGGTCATATTGCCACGGTCGTCCCAACAAGATGTGACACGCATCCATAGGAACGACCTCACACCAAACCTCATCCGAATAACGCGTGCCGATGCTAAACTGAACAAGGCACCTGTGCTTTACTTTCACGACATTGCCTTTTTTGAGCCAGGTTAGCTGATAGGGCTCGGGATGGGGTTCAACTTTTAGCCCTAACTTTTCAACCATAACCGTGGCCACCATATTCTCACAGCTACCCCCATCAATAATAATGGTGCACACCTTACCTTTTACCGTACAACGTGTTCGAAAGATATTGTTGCGGAGCCAAAGGTTATCATCGATCGCACGGGTTGGGTTAGTGCTGAGAACCCGTTGGGCTATAAAGGACTCACCCTTGTCCGGGTATACAATTTCAGTTTCATCCTCCTTAGGTGTGTCTTCTTCCGTGTCATAAACAGGTGTTGTCTCTTCTGTGAGGGTGACGAGCTGAGTATTCGGGCACTCTCGCGCGAAGTGGCCTAGGCCGCCACACTTGAAACACCGGGGTGGTGCACGAGAGGGAACGGTGGACGTGTTGGAGGACGTTGCACCCTCGCTTTTGGTTGAACTGAATCGGCTTCCTGTAGGTGCCCCGGAAACTCCTTTAGAGCTATCGGTTTTAATCGGGTTAGAACGGGATACCGCGGCTTTTCCTTTGGCTCTGAGTTGTTTCTCCACCTTCAAAGATAATTGACAAACGTCGTTAAAAGACCAGTATGGTTGCAATTGGACGATGTCGGCGATCTCGGGTCGCAAAGCCCCAAGAAAACGCGCGATGATTTGTTCCTCTTCCTCTTCCGCGCCACATCTCATTCGTAACCTGTCAAACTCACAAATTAATTCCTCAACGGTGGTCGACCGTTGGGACAAGTTATGATATTCCAAGAACGCTTCTTGACGGAAATTAGGTGGGAGAAACTTTTCACGAAGTAGTTTTTTCATCTTCTCCCATGTTCGAACCTTCGATCTTCCCTCCTGAGCCCTCTTCTTCTTAATATGTTCCCACCACAAAGATGCGTATTTACGTAATTTAATAGCCACGAGTTTTACCTTATACTTGTCAGGGATGTCGCGTAGATCAAAGATGCGTTCGACGGTCTGCAACCAATCAATGAACACATCAGGTTCAGCCCTTCCATCGAATTCTGGGACGTCAATCTTGACTCCTAAGTTCTTAAACGGATCAGCCCTGGGTTCCCTTCTCACAAAAGGGTTTCTGCGGTCTTCCTCGGCAAACGGATTGCGATACTCGCCCCCTTCATCCCAGATGTCGGAGTCGGTATACGTCTCCTCGTCGAATCCGCCTTCTCTCTGCAATTCAAGGTCCCGGACCCTTTGTTGCAGGCGTGCGATCTCCTCAACGTCACGTGGATTCCGCCACTGATCCTCGTTGCCTCGCTCGGCGTTTCTACGGGGATGTCGGTTAAGACGTGCTCCACGGTCTCCCATAATCAGATCTTGCTGAGCTCTGATACCACCTGATGCAATTTTCCCTTAAAATCACCAAGTCGGATCAATAGAGAACAAGAATACGAATAGGAAGTGTGTTATTCAGAAATTAATCAGAACCAAAAAACTGTCTTTCATAGAATAATAATACCCTAATTTATAATACTAAGCTAAAGGAATAAACTAGGAAACGTTTGAAGATAAACCTAATCTTGGCAAATAAAACTAAAGATAAATCCTAAAGATAATCTAGGCAATAATTATCAAATAAAACTAAAGATAAATCCTAAAGATAAGTCCAACTAAAACGCAGCAGCAAATTAATCCACATAACAGCCTAATCTGCTGGTGGGTGTTGACTTGGGCCTGGTTCGTCCGGGTCTGGTTCGTTCGGTTCAAGCGGCGGACCATCTGCATCATTTAATCTTCCCACAAAAATATGAAAATATGTAATTGAAGTTTAACGAAAACAAAATCATCGCCAAAAGCGATGGAGACGGACTCGAAACCAACACAAGGAAATCAAATAAATTTTTTGGATGTAATTAAACTTTTTTTTTTTCAAATTAAAACTTAAAAGAATATAATTATTAGCTATTTGAAATAAAGATCTATTAATTCTTTTATTTAAACTTGAATTTCAATTGTTGACGTCTTAATTGGTTCACATGATTTACAAATCTAGTGAACTAATTGGCATAATATATATAAATCACATAGTGTTTGGTAATCCATCTTCTTAAAAAATAATGTGTTAATTTAGATATTAAAAAATTGATATTTTAATATACGAAAAAAAAACAAAGATATTTAAGGATATTAATCAATATCTTCCTAAATCAACCATTAATATAGGAGATTTTCAACGAAAAAAAATATTACTTATAATTAGTAACTTCTAATTATTGTGAATTATTACTAACGATTATAGCCTTTGATTCAGGGTGATAAGTGATTTACTGCAAATAATCGAGTTCTTCCATAAATAGCCTTTGATTTGGGTGGGAAAACATGGATCCGATCTCCGACCAAATATTTCGGGTTGTTTGAATTTCAGGTAAATTCGGGTCCTGAAATTCGGGTCGGGTTTCGGGTAATCCAAAATTTTTTCCTTGTTTTTATAAACTATAAGGAACTATAGCAATCTATAACCTATAAAGAAGTAAAGAACTAAAGAATATAAAGAATTTAGCAATTGTTTAAAAAAACACCAAACGTTGTTTTGATTAGAAATACATATAAAAGTTTGAACTTTCAAAGTTCGGTCAGGTTTGGATAGGATACGGGGCCAAAAATCACACCCCACACCGATCCTATACTACCGAACAAATCATCGGATATCGGGTTTAGGGTTACTTCGGAGTTCGGTTTTTCGGTGGAACCTTCAAACTTCGGTTTGGGTCGGTTCGGGTAATTCGGGTTTTTCGAGTTTTGCTCACCCCTATATATATGTGCTTGTACATAACGTGTTTGATTGTTTCCGTCCTTGTTAGTTTGCATTTGTTAAATGTTAGTAGTAATATATGCATGATGTTTAATTATATTAGATTGATCTTTCTAATAAACTCACAGAGCTAGTGTTTGATCTTTTAATTTCTTTTCACCAAAATGCGTCATAATGTATATATTTATTGGTTGTTTTTATATATATATATATAGTATATATGGGCTATAGCTTGCTAAACTTCAAAATCACAAAACACCCAAATTGATAAATAAAAAAAGGGTTATTTCATCTTTCCATAAAATAAATACATTTATAGAATATGTACATTCGTTTATGCATTTTTTTAATAATAATATAATATTTATTTTAAATTATGTAAGCACTTGTAGAAAGTGATTTTAATTTTATCAATTCATATAAACTTCCTTTTATCAAAGTTATGTAAATAAATCATATTATATATGTATGTTTAGAAATACGATGTTATTGTCTTAACTATAATTTTCATTAGGATATAATATTCTTTCATTAAGATTTTATAGATCATATATTACTAAGAAGGATCGATGAATTTTTTTTATTTTTTTTCTTACCAAATTTGTTATATGACAATGATATTAAAGATATGTTCTTCCATTAGCATATTTTCCTTATAGTGTTTAAATATACAACTCACGAATCGAAAACCCTATTAAGCTTATTTGATCATGTTATTTATAAAACAGGTAACTTATTTGTTTTAAATTTTATTATAAATAAATATGGTTGTTTATGGAATATATCAATAAAAAATGAAACTCCCTAAATCAATAATATTGATATAGATTCTCTCTTGTGTATATAAATATATGACATAAAGCATTAATATATTTATCTCTCTAAAAAACCACTAAACTTCTTGTTAGAGCAAAGAAGAAAAGATGGCCAACAACGATGATAACCAGTCTATTCCATTGCTTCCTTCCGATGAAACAAAGTCTCATAGGAAAAGAGAACGACCAGCAAAGCTTAGCAAGAAATTGAAGAAGAAAGCAACTACAGATTCGTCCAAACAATTGGTGACCGTTGAAAATGACGATTCAGACTATATGCCCATCGAAGAGCACAACAACAGTTTCAAGCGACTATGGAGCGAGAAGGACGAAGTCACGCTCTTGAAGACGTTGAAAGAACAAAACAACCGGTCGGACATGACGGGGTTGTTTAATTCCGTCAGAACATCATTGGAGGCAAATGTATCAAAAAATCAAATGTGCAATAAGGTTCGAAAGCTGAAGAAGTGGTATAAAAACCATAGGGTGGATGTGGTGCATTTAGAGGGTCACAAGGCCAAAGTTCAGAAACTCTGCCAACAATTGTGGGGAGGTCTTGGTGAGGACAAACGATGTGCAACAACAGAAGTAGAAGTAGTTGCAGCTGATGATGAATGGCTCTGATGATGATGATCCGATGAGCAAGAGGAACTGGACGAGGTCTAAATATTATTTCCTGGCTAATTATCCTTATATATTTTCAAGGATGCAAAATCTATATCCTAGGGGTAATTGGACAGATGAAGGATATTTTGCAACAATGAGGATGTTGATGAAGTATACATCTGAAGAGGAGTTGCAGGCAATGGAACAAAAATGGGTTGACCATTTTATCGAAGAGATACTAGTCACCGCACCCAAAAGGATGCTACTGATGGAGGAAGAGTTGCAACTCATCCAGAAGGCGAGAGAGGCACATGCTTCAAACACTAATTAATTGACTTTATTTATTAATTATAATCATATTTTTGTGTGGGAGATTTCGTTTTTCTTAAAATTAATTTCGAGTAGTTTGTTTGCATTCACATTTTGGATTTCATTATGTTTCCTTGTTCTTTAATTATGAGATCTATCGAATATATATGGTTTTCTTTTTAATATATATATAAGTGTGCCTTTGAGAAGAGAAGCATTACCTTGAATTGAGAAGGCTGAGTCTGAGTGCAATCTCTCATCAACACTAAATAATCTTCATAATTTGTCATGTTTAAAAATTTATAATTCGATTGAATCCAAACTGAAATTCAGAAGATAAAAAACATAACTTGAAAACAATATATTACATGCCTGCCTGCCTGTATCTGTATCAATGAGTTTTGTATAAAGGGTTTATATAAAAACAAAATATATACATTCATCAGTGTATCCATACCAATTCCAGATTTTTGTAAAACTTATATATCTACTGAATCATTCTACAAAAACTAGCCTGATGCATTAAACATGGTCCATAAAATCTTTGCTTCAAGATTAGTAACATTCAACAAACCAAATTCAAGCAATCAAACCTATAAACAAGCAATAATTAAGCAAAATTCAAAAACTGAAATATAATATGATATAACTTATCGCAAGCGCCATCTTTCTTACCATGTTCATATATTAAGGGTGGTTCAAAGTGAACCACTTTGTTTGAAGTGAGACACGAGAGCGCGACACTGCGGATGACTAGGCGCCCATCATATCCACGCGAGATAGCCGATTCATGGAGGCATGAATAAGAGGGACCAATCAACGGCCCACGTATCCTACGTTCACACCAAAATGGTTCACAATGAAATTCCCTAAAATAAATATAATATATGTAATATATACCTAAGTAATAATATAAATTTACTAGTAAACGTTTGGTAAAAGGCCCCTTAATCATAATGCCACAAGACGAAATGGATGGTATCAAATCTACTAATCATAAACCAATGGATGACAAAAAGGTAAAAGGCAAAGTATTAACTAATTTAACATTTGATATCCATAAACAGTTAAGTAAAAGCTTAAACTTAAAAAGCATACAAAGAGTATGTATGCAGCCTTTAACAATACATTAATCAATACAACAAGCTTAATCAGATTTCGGATCAATCTATATTGATTGACTGCCTCCATTATGTTGTTGCTGAATGCATAAAGGACTGTAAGGAAAACCCACCTACTGTTACAAAGTAGTAGTCTCTGGTATGATTTCTTCCAAGTTTTCTTTACTAGGAGTTTAAATTAGTAAACACATATTCAACCACAAGTCCACATCTTGTAATTTATATTTATTTAAGCATAAACTTCCGTTGGTAGAAGGCCCCTTTCCGATGTATCACACGGATCATAGATGAATCCCATAAGTAAGTTTAGCAGTACCTTCTCTAAAATCTCAATGGATCCGTCAAATTAGCTAACTCGTGAAAAAATTACCCACAAATTTAGGCGCTCGTTAAATAACTTCTAAATTTAACTGATGGGACATGGGTTCATGGGTATTAAGTGATAATCAAGCCACTTAGCTACCTCTTATTTTACTTCTATTTTTGAACCACCAAAGCCTTGTTTGTTTTTTTGGGTTCCAGCTCTTATTTGCCACTTATGTCTAATTACGTAAGATATAAGACAATTAGATTGTTTCTTTTTTCCTTTTTTAGAGCCTCTTAACACTTAATATCCTCTAATTAAGTGTTAATTGATTTTATTTTTTATCACATGTATCATACAAAATTCCTTTTATCAAAGATATATAGATCAAACTGTATATATACACGTATGTAATTGATTATATTTCCTTTTTGTAGATTATATACTAGGCACGGTATCGGCCGACCTTAGACGGCCTTTGCCCACACGTCTTATAAAGTACAATGTTATGGTTGGAAACGGAATGTCGACAACAAGAAGTAGCAACCTTAAACCTCGCAAATAAATATCACCATGAAACAAAGAAGTTGAGTATTCAGGCAATGCCTTTCATTCATAAAAAGGTATGATCAAACAGGTTGATCAAACATCAAATTAATTTGAACACAAACTTCTGGCATAAATATAACACACAGGTTTTCAGTTTTGGGATCAAACTCGGTGCTATTCGCATCTCAAAGATCAAGAACAGATCGAGCATAATCGATCGCAACGATTAGCATTCCTAAACAAACCCCAAGGTACGATATATTGTTCTCACATGCATATTTTGTGGCAATAATCTTACCTTCTTCGCCTTTGTCATCGAAATCCCCTGGAACCACAATAGCATCTGCAGACTGCAGTCTTCAATGAATTCTAAGTCGCGCTATTAATGTCGGGACTGCAAGAAAATGTCCGTAAGATTACACTATTTATGAACTTCATTGCCAAGGGAACGGACTATGGAGCAGATAGTAACTTCTAAAACAGATTAAGAATTAAAAACCGAAACAGATTAAGAGCTTTCAATATTGCTTCATGAGCCTTCTGCTCCTAAACACAAAAAAGAAAAAACAACACGTAGAGTACCTATCTAATAACAAGAATGAACTTCAATACACGGATTGCGTACATACTCGTAGGAGCAAAGGAATGTGCCAAATGTTTGGGACGTCATAGAGGCTGACTATGTTTTGTAACTACAATCGCCGGTAAACAATGGGTCATTTCAGAAATCGAAGAAATGACATTACGAGTGAAATCAAAGAAAGGGCATCTCATAAACGTTACTGAAACATGGCAAAATCTCGAGAGCTTTTCCTTCATATTCATATTTAACTCCTGCATATCCACTAAAATTTCATAGGTGGCATAAGAAACAAGAAAGTCAAGCAAAAACAACATATGTTAACAGAATCCGAATAAAAAGAGACTGGTGCTGCAATCCTGCAACAAGCTAATAGGTTTGGGATCAACCCCAAGCTTCTTAATCCCGAACTCTATGTTGTGTTGGTTTTGATTTTTCTGTACAATAAGCAAAAAAAGCAAGTGGTATTATTTCGATTTTTACGGTTTCTTTACATTTAAAAACACAAGATTTGTAACTTCTCAAATACTTTGTGCTTCACCAACACAGCACCTAAAAGGATTGAAATTAACTTACAAGTTCTTCAAAGTTACCAACTTTATTTATAAGGATTCAAAGAACACACCAAGTATTTACCAAAAACGATAAGAGAATTAGCCAAGAGCTTTTATAAATGGTAGGGACCGGTGCTCATGGGTTTGGTTGATCGGGTTGGTTGGGTTAATACATTGATACATGAAACTATTTTTCTTAATTTACATAAATATATATATATGCTCAAATTTACCGAACATAAATATATATATATATATGTGTGTGTGTGTGTGTGTGTGTGTGTGTGTGTGTGTGTGTGTACGAGTTATATAGAGATGGAGAAAAGATTTTATTTATCTACAAACTAAGAGATTATGTGACGGTTTAGCTGTCTAATGTACATATTGGTAGGGGAGTAACAATCAAACTAAATTCAAGAAATAAAAAGGATATAAGATTCAAAAATTGGGTTGGGTTTCACATGACACTATCCCGATATCAAACCCCGTGTCTGCGGTTTGAAAATTTGTCAAACATCAGGTTGCTTCAGTTAAGGTTATTTCACATAGGGTTGGGTTGATCGAGTTTGTCGGGTTTTGAGCATCCCTAATAAATGGCATAGAGTCGATGTCCCCTAAAAGGAACATATGCCGCGTGTTAATAACACAAATAATCCAAAACCGAAATGAAAGAAATGAAATTTAGTGATTACCTGTATAGTATAGTTCCAGCCAACTCAATAACTCACTCGATCCAAGATTGAATGGTATCGGTTATATGTGGCACAATTTGAACTGTTGATAACGCCCCTTGGCTCCCTATCAATCACTGACTGAATACAACCATTGATTATGCCAAGATTTGTTGTTTATTCATATCACACAACAAGTTTTATAGTTTTATGTACCTGATATATCTTCCCTATGGTGATGTTATGATCGTGTGTTAATTTTGTTAGAATATGTGGAACCCCAGGATTAATCTCCAAAAGAGCCCTTAAGGAGAGAAAGGGGTTCCAACATATGTAGTGAAGATTTGGTTCAAGTCTAGCCGATGTGGGACTCTAACAAATTTGATATCTCTAGAAACCATTCGTAATTTCCAAGGTCCAAGTCCACCTTCAAACCAAAAAATGAAGTCAATTTCTTCAAACCCATAAAATAAAAGGTTTATTTATAACCATAAATGGTTTTCTTTCTTAATCAGTCCATATTTAACTAACCATTGAAAACAAGAAGCAGCATTGTAAATATGAACGACTTTTCCAAATTAACTCGAAAGGAGACATTGTGTCGGCATCATTGTTCAAATACGGATCGATCTGCATAACATAAATATCCGTCAAAAGATGAATACTTTCACTACTAAATCTTTGGCAATTGGTGGTTGTAGATGGTGTTTTATCCATTAAATTGGAACTGAATTAAACATAAAACCCCAAATTAGAGCAGCAATCGCAGAGAAATTGTTACCAATTGAAATCAAATCAATTAACAATCAGCTTCAAAAAGCCCTCAATTTATCCCACATCCAACTGGAGGAGCTTGCCCGGATGGCTTGGTAAGCACAAACTTCCCGGCCACGGAGGTTTACCTGCGATGACTCCGGGCTATTTGCAAAGCAAATAGTTAGTCGGCTTGCAAAACGGGTTGGAACCCAGGTTAATCATTAAAAATATGAATACAATTTTTTTTATAAAGATTGATCAAAAACTCAAAAATCCATGAAAAAAATGAAGTACTCAGAATATTAAACAAAACCCCCATCTGAAGTATGATCCAAAATCAGCAAACAACATGATAAATCTCAGTAACTAATAAACAAAATATTAACTTTTTGATAAAGATTAATTAAAAACCAAAAATTCCATGAAAAACATATATAAAACTTTTCATAATGATAAACAGAACCTATTTCGGGCCTAAATATCAAAATTACAACCACTAAAACTCAAAAACTTTGGACTTTCAGTTTACTCCCTCCATTGTGTAAAAAAATTAAGATACATAATTCAGCTTTAGAGGCCAAATTCCCTTAGGTTGCACGCACCGATGTTGTCGGGTTCTAGCGGGTATGCCCGCCGGCCGCCAGCTTCAAAAAGCCCGGCGGGTTGGGTGCGACCCCATGGTACCCGGCGGGCTTGGCGGTGGCATGAAGCCGCACAGTTTGTGTGTGTGTGTGTGTTGTGTGAGAGGGTTGGGTAAGAGTTGTAGAGGGTTATGGGAGGGTAAAGAAAGGGTTGGAAAAAAGCTGATGTGTCAGCTGATGTGGCATTAAAAAGTGAGAGGGTTGGGAGGGTTGGGTGTCGGTAGCCTTACATGCAACTTCAAATCATCAAAAAAAGCTATAACTACGTACATTGTATGTAGATGCAACAAAATTCATCATCAACCAATGTAGACATCAAAATGTGTATGTTTTTATGCAACATTAAGAAAAAGTCACTAAAATTAGATACTAAATACACCAAACTTGTATATGCAAACACAGCAGAAATTAACAAATAGATATCAATCTCTCAAATTTTGACGAGGATTATTAAAAATAGAATAAATAACCATCGACACATTTATATAAAGCATATATTTATTTCATGTAGTTGAATAACATATAAACAAACATTGTATGCCATACTAATAAGTTTGCACATGTTTGTTTGGTAAAAGTAGTTAACTTTTTGGTCAAATAAGAAAATATAATCTTTTGGCATCCCATGAAAATAATGTTAGTAGCAGAAATTGACTATGATAGACAAAAAATATAATAAGATTACTAAGTATAAAAAAGATTTCATTATTTTACCGTAAAGAATAACAAAATGATATAGATTTTTATGTAACTTCTTTTTAATAAAAATATACATAGTCTTGGATACTAGTTCTTGATGGTCAAATTACCGATAAGAGGCGAAATAATTACCGAGAATCTTACCATGAATGTGGGAAACAACTCTTACCGAATAAACGTTTTAAAACAAGATGATTATCTCGACGGTTAAGAAAGAAGACGATGATGAAGCACATTGCAATTAACAAACTTAACCTAGGAACTAAACAATACCCAACATAAAAAAGGGAATGCGAAGGAAGAGCAAAATCCAACACAAAAAAGAAAAAGAAAAGAAAAAGGTATTGAATTGAGCTTATATCTTATTCAGTCAGCTGCATATGACTATTTGGTGACAGCTTAGTAATATAGAAATTGACTTATCCAATAAGCTTATAAGGGGAGCTTTATCCATAAAACGAAGTTTATTTCAAACATGTTCTTCCCAATTGAACAAAAGACCTCTTCCATCTATAAAAAATCCCAAACAAATTTAAACCTTGCAAATCCATATAGACAGATTCATCCAAATAGGGAGCATTATCCACACAAGCTTTGACGAAAACAACCAAACAACCTCTAAATACACACATATTATTTGCTAAATAGACATATATTTATTAAAATTGTCCTCACAAACATCATCAAGAACACAACCTATTTGCATTTTCAATGTATAATTTGGTTATAAGTGTGCATATAGCAACTCCCGTTTACAAACATGATACTATACTACATTGAACATTCACCTACAAAAAGAATTATATATACTAACACCTGTGATATTGGCAAGTTATAATATCAACTATAAAAATGCACATTCCCTCCTAGCAAATTACACAATAAAAGGTGTGCTAAAGCAATCACAATCAAAATCAATGAATCAGAAGTTAATTAATTCAATGAATAATTAGAGAAAGAAGGATTACAATGAAACAAATGGGATGGAATATGGAGACTATTGCACAAGTCTGTATCAGAAGCAAATGGCCATGTAGAGCCTTAATGGGATGGAAAATTGAAAATCATGCCATCCTGATGTATTTTGACTTCGAATTTCAATGAAACAACTCGTAATAGTGTTCTTCGCAATGAATAAATAAACCCTAGAAAGTATTCCTTACTGAATAGGCAGAGTAGGGAAAGCAACTGGCGGAGGAACGCGACGGCGGACGGAGGAACGAGGACGACGACGACCGACGGAGGACGGAGGAATGAGGACGGCGACGACCGACGGAGGACGGCGATGATGACGGCGGCGATCGACGGGATTCGCGGAGGGAGAAGGGCGGAGGGATGAACCAGATTGGTTAAAATTTCCCCATTAACTTTTATGAAAATGTTGTTTTATTATTTCATTTAATTAGAAAAAAATTGTATTTTGGTTATTGACAGATTTGTGACGAAAATTATCGACGGATTTTTGACGGATTTAAAAAACAATAATCTTTTAGGTTATTGAAGGATTTGTGACGGAAATTATTAACGGATATTTGACAGATTTCGAAAACAATAATCTTTAAAGTTATTGACGGATTTGTGATGGAAATTATTGAAGGATTTGTGACGGACTTTGATAAAAGTAATATTTTTAATTATTGACGGATTTGTGACGGAAATTTTTGACGGATTTGTGACGGACTTTGATAAAAGTAATATTTTTAATTATTGACGGATTTGTGACGGAAATTTTTGACGGATTTTTGACGGACTTTAATAAAAGTAATAGTTTTAATTATTGACGGATTTGTGACGGAAAATTTTGATGGATGTTTGACGAACTTTAATAAAAGTAATAGTTTTAATTATTGACGGATTTGTGACGGAAATTTTTGATGGATTTTTGACGGACTTTAATAAAAGTAATAGTTTTAATTATTGACGGATTTGTGACGGAAATTTTTGATGGATTTTTGACGGACTTTGTTAAAAGTAATATTTTTAATTATTGATGGATTTGTGACGGAAATTTTTGATGGAATTTTGACGGACTTTGTTAAAAGTAATATTTTTAATTATTGACGGATTTGTGACGGAAATTTTTGACGGATTTTTGACGGGCTTTATAAAATTAATATTTTTAATTATTGACGGATTTGTGACGGAAGTTTTTGATGGATTTTTGACGGAATTTAATAAAAGTAATATTTTTAATTATTGACGGATTTGTGACGGAAATCTTTGACGGACTTTTGACGGATTTGGAAAAAATAATCTTTTTAAATATTTAAACTGTTTTTGACGGATAGTTTGTCAAAAATTTGTCTAAATTTTTGACGGATTATCGACATAACAATTTTTGTCAATAATTTGTCAAAAATCTATCAGGAATTTTTGGAATTTAAAATTTTTATATGCGTTGCTGAAAATCCGTCACAAAACTGTCGATAATTTTTTACGAAAAATTTCGTCAGAAAATTTCGTCAGAAATACTCATTTTTCTAGTAGTGAATAAACGCAAGCTTCTGGTTTTGGGGCTCGATCAATCTTCCCGCCTTTTTGTAACAAAATAGAAAGAAAAAAAAGGTGTTATAGATTGACAAAATTCAAATATGTCCTTTTGGAGGGAGGTCTTGAAGGCGTTTAAAATTTGAATACTACAAGATTTTTGTGACCAAAGAGTTTTTTTTTTGGAAATTAAGTCACGTTTTGGCAGGAAAAAAAAAGCATAAAGTCTTTAACATAAAAGTGGAAGGCTAGCTATAGTAGCCTCCATTGGGAAGATTGATTCATTAGGGCTCAAAGTATTTAAATCTTGAAAAGAAACCTAAAGCTTTATTACTTGTATTTAACAGTTTAGATGTACATGTATTATATAGATATTTATAATAAACTTAATCAAAACGCTTGAGACATATAGAGAAGCAACCAACACAAATAAAAAAGAGGGAAGAACAAACAGCCTTAATTAAAACTAAACCAACCAAGTGCAAACCATATTAAACCAGCAACATTCATTGTTGTGATACAACTACTAGACAATACAAAATCAATAACCAGCTGCAGTAACATCATCCAGGTACTTCAAAAACAATCCCACCAATCTTATCTTCCAAAATAAGAAACCAAAAAACATATCTTCAAACATATCACATAAGGAACAACTTACCATCTAATCCCATAGAAAGGAAGGCGGTGGTGGCCTCAGAGCTTCAAGGGTTCGATGAATCAGCTTTATATTGCTTTTGTATCTCGTGAGATTGTTCAGACGCGCCTTTTCCCACTTCTGTTCCAGTTTCGGCCTTTCCGAAGGCCAAACAACCTTCAATGCCGCATCAGCACAAAACGCACCATCTCCCAACTTTTCAAATCCCATCAAAAAGCTACGATAATTGTTTTCAAACTCCATATCATTATCAACATCCTCGATAACCTTTGCTCTCTTGCCTCTCTTACGACCTTTTACCTTCTTCAACTCAACCTCCCGTGGCTGTTTTTCGACTTCTTTTTCCCATAACTTATGCGACAAATTATATATACGGCGTTCATTCTCATCCAAATCCATAGGAGGCTTGCCATTCTTATATTTCTTAACATAAGATTTCTTCAATCTTCTAGCTTTGTAATATAGGTTGTATTCGTTCGCCACTGGTACGCTCAGTTGAAGAGAATCCTTAACCCCCTTCCATAAGGTCTGACACCCACGGAGACCATGTGAATTAATCAGGGTTTCCAATATATTTACTTCGTCTTCAGTACTATACTTTTTCTGGAACAATTTACTGGTAGATGCCTTCATGTCATTGGCTTCAGATCTCAATCCCTTCAATAAGAGGCAGATGGTGCAAGTAAGAAGACAACTTTATGCTTTTTAATACAAATTTTGGAAGAAGAAACAATCTTAAAGTATGCAAAACCTCTTAATTTTCAGATTTTAAGTGTTCTTTTTAAAAAACCAACAGTCCCATAAAGTATGCAAAACTTCTTAGTTTTCAAACTTTTAAGAGGTACTGTTAAACAAAACAAAAAAAGCAAACAACCCTCCTTAAAGAAAGCAAACCTTTTAATTTTCAAACTTTTAACAGGTATGTAAAAAACACAAATATAAGTCTGCAAACCTCTTAACATTAAGAGATTTTAAGAGGTATGCTTTCAAAAACAAAGAGCCAGATCAACAAATCGTTTAATATTTTCAGACTTTTAAGAGGTATTTTTTTATATAAAAGAAAAAGAACCAAACAGCCCCTTAAAAGTCTGCAAGCCTGTTAACCGTCAGACTTTTCAAGAGGTCTACTTTCAAAAGTAAAAGAAAAAAACAAACATCCCTTATTGAACATGATGAATACAACTCAGTTCATAAATGGAAACTTGGTAAAGGTAATGTTAGATTTATTTGTTAGTTGTGTCAATTTGTAATTAATTGAAAGTATGTTCCTTTATTGTAATTTTGATATTTTGGCCCAAGTGTTTAGGCCCATGCTTTCTAAGGCCTTTTGGCCCTTTTAGTTCAAGTATAAATAGGACCTTAATTCCTCATTTGTACTTTCCACTTCCCTTGTAATCATTTGAGAACTTATGAATCATTTGATGTCTTTTACACTTAGTATATTTTTCATCATCATCATGATCATTACTCCATCACTCTAGATCTTGTACTTAAAGTTTACAATATAAAATCTAAGTGTTCATTGTGGTTGATTTGGAACCCACAATTGGTATCAGAGCCTACCACTTGCTCTTGATCCTTTGAGTGTTGGTTCCGGTAGAAAATAGTTTGTTTCGTCATTGAGGTTTTGGATTTTCAGCTCCGGCATGCCTGAATTTTTCTAAGTGTTTTCAGCTCCAGCACTCCTGAGCTTCAGCACTTTTGAAATTTTTCTAAGTGTTTTCAGCTCCAACACTCCTGAGCTCCAGCACTACTGAATTTTTTCTAAGTCTTTTTAGCACACCGAAACTCATACTTGAACATTTTCACCAATCCAACCACCGGATCAAACTAAGTGGTTTAAGATCCGTAATCAACCATGAACACACGTGATGCTTTAGCAATTGGGTCCGATACCCGTCCTCCGGTACTGTTTCGTGGAGACTTTTCGCAATGGAAGTCGCGATTCCTAGACTTCGTGGCAAAGCAACCTCTTCACAAGCAAATCATGGAGTCCCTCAAGAATGGACCCGTGAAGTACTACACTGAAATTCCAGCAGTCCCTGATGGTAATCCACCAATTGTCGGAGGTATAGTGGAAAAGGATGAAACAAACTTCACTCCTGAAGAAGCCAACCGAGTCAGGGGTGACATTCTTGCCAAGTCCTATCTCATTCAGAGCCTGCCTAATGAGATATATGCTAACATTGACTGCAACGACACCGGAAAGGCTATGTGGGATGAGATCACTAGCCTAATGCATGGGACTGAGAAAGGCATACAGATGAAAAGAACTAATCTTCTGACTAAGTTTGCTACCTTCAAAGGTCGTGAGGGAGAATTGCTAGAAGATACCTATCACAGGTTCTGTACCATGATCAATGAGCTCCGGAAGAACAACCTCAAGAAGTCTCAGTTGGATATCAATATCCAGTTCATCAACTCACTCAGGTCTGAATGGAGGAGATTTGCTTCCAATCTTCAACAGAATCGCAACTTGGAAGATCTTGATATTCATGAGTTGTTTGAATTGCTGAATCATAACCAAGATGAGGTACTTGAAATACTTGGTACCGAGAAGAAACCAGAAAAGTATATCGATCCACTTGCCTTAGTCGTTGACAGAAGACAATACTCATCTGGGAGATCATCAAGATATGAAGAAGACTATGACATTCCTTCCGACATCGGTGAAAGAGGAAGTGAATCTGATGAAGAGATGAGCGATATGAAGAAAGCATTGGCATTGATCACCAGAACAATGGCCAAAAGAACTTCAAGGAAACCTTTGTCTTCCAACAATCATAGGTATTCCAGTGGCAGGAGGTATGAAGCTCGGGACAGGTATGAACCAAAGAATGATGCTCGAAGGTATGAGAGGGCAACTGAGACAGATAACAGGAGGTATGAAGATTCTAGAGAGCGGAGGTATGAAGAGCCAAGGGAAAGAAGATATGAAGAAAGATGGTATGAGGATCCCAGAGATAGAAGATTTGATGAACCAAAGAGGTATGAAAGAAAACCTGAGCCAAGGAGGTATGAACAAGGTGGTAGAACTGACTACCAGAAGCCTGAGGAAACTGCTAAACCAGAAGACAAGGGCAAAGAGGTGAAGAAAGCTGATGGAGGACCAACCTGCTTCAAGTGTGGAAAGCCTGGTCATTTTGCTAAGAATTGTACCAATCATGTTTCAAAGTATGACTACTACAAAAACAAGATGAACCTGGCCAAAAGACAAGACGAGGGACATGCCTTGTTAGCTGAAGATGAAGCTTGGTTGCAGATGTCCAGTGATGATGAGGAAAGAGGACTTGTTTGCATGCTAGCTCAAGATGACGCGTGGAATGTGGATAGTGATGAAGGAAAGGAAGATCAACTGTGCTTGATGGCTGATGTAGAGGAACAATATTCAGAAGATAGTGATAGGGATTACAATGATGTTGACTCAGATCATTCCGATTCATCTTCTGAGGTACTCTCTGATCCATACATTGAACTTGAAAATCAAGTAAAAAGTCTCGCACAAAAGGTATCTGAGTATGAAAATAAGATCAAACAAGCTAACAAACGAACCACAATTGTTGAATCCAAATTAGCTAGTGAGCATGCCTTAGTTGTAAAATTCTCTACTGAACTAGCTCATTCCAAAGAAAAGGTAACCACTCTTACTCTTGCAAACAAAACCTTAGAAGATAAAGTTGCTAGTCTGAATGATAACATCTCAGACTTGCAAAAGAAGCTTCATGAGGCTGAAGTTTTGAGTAGAGAAAGTTTACAAAAATATGAAGTGATTTTTGCTCAAAGAACAAACCTTTTTGCTAAAATAAAAGACATGGAGGACAAATTTTTAAAGAGAGGCCAGACTGATCAAACCATTCACATGAATCAACCCAAAGAGTTCAATTATTACAATCCAAAGGAAGGCATTGGATATAAAAGTCCATGCTACCTTAAGCGTGCCATATCCAAGACCCCTACCTTGTATGATCTGAGGTATATGAGTCTTGGATACAAAATTATTTTCATGAAAGAGTCTGATGACCCTGAACAGTTGAAGGAAATTGAGAAGAAAGAAAAAGCTAGAAAAACCAAACAATCATTTCCCTTCAACTATTCATCTCTCAATGCCAGTTATGCAACGCGTGAGATTCCTTTGTCTAAGGACTACACGCCTAGCTATACTAAGGATGAGATGAATCAGGGAGTTCCAATCCTTGAAAAAGTTTACAAAGATAACCAAACCTTTTATGAAAAAAGGATTGCTAAACTGGAGGCTGAGCTAGAGGATGAGAGGCGCATGAGCCTTAGGGAAAAGGACCTATTCTTGAGTAAAATCAATGAATTGGAGAAAGCCCTCAAATCCAAAAGCACACCAACAGCTAGTCAATCCACCTTTGGAACTCGTGATAACTCACGTCATCATCACCATAAATGGAATGTGAATGCGTTAGATTTTAGACCTTCAAGTACCTCTTCTACAAACTCCAAATCCATGGTACTAAGGTCTCCAATCTGCACCACCATTTCATACATGGAAGACTTAGCTTATATGGCACCTAAATCGACGGTACAAATTTCTGAAATTGTATCGGATGATAGTACCAATAGGGTTGGTGAGAATGGTAGATCATCAGGCCAATCTAAACCAGGAAACAAGGCTCCTCCTAAACTATCCCGGAAAGACAAAGGGAAGGACAAATTGGTCACCCCTGAGTCTGAAGTTGCGAGTTCATCTCGTACCAATGTGAATGTCCCTAAAAAAACAGACGTTTTCGAAAAAGAAAGAATGCTACCAAACCAAAGGAATACTCACACAACTTCACTCCGAAGAAAAATGCTTCACATACTCACTCTTCAAATGTCAAAGGTACTAATCATCGTTCTCCAAATGTGACAGATCAAAATATGAGAAATGGTAGGCGTAAGAACAAGGAGAGTGGATCAAAAGAAGGCAGTCGTCCGAAGCCATTTGCACATAAGCCTAGTTATATGAAAAACAATTTTTCCAATTTTGTATATCATAGAACTAATAGGCATGTACCACGAACTCCATTTCAATGTTATGAATGTGAACATATTGTTTATGGATGTCATAGTAATTTTCGTTGTCAAAATCAATTTAGATTTGGGTACTGTGCAAATGCTTTCGTGAATGATTACTTTGTTCCTAACTATCATGGATTCTACAATCATGGTTATCATCATACTCATAACAAGAGACCTAATCCAAAACCCAAACAAAAATCTCCATCTAAGGGCAAACAGGAACAAGTATCCAAACCTGCTAATCCTAATCAGAAAGGACCCAATACCAAATGGGTACCTAAAAATGTTTCTCCGTGATTTTGCAGGACGGTCATGTATGGTACATGGACTCAGGGTGTTCCAAGCACATGACCGGAAGGAAGGAACTTCTCGCTAACTTCAAAGAAAAATATGGCGGGAACGTTCGGTTTGGGAATAAGCTTTCAGCACCAATAATGGGATATGGTGATATCCTTC
This sequence comes from Centaurea solstitialis, assembly GCA_030169165.1. Classification (NCBI taxonomy): domain Eukaryota; kingdom Viridiplantae; phylum Streptophyta; class Magnoliopsida; order Asterales; family Asteraceae; genus Centaurea; species Centaurea solstitialis. The sequence continues at coordinate 59,944,345 of CM058047.1, forward strand.
ATCATAAAATCACCATCAATAAAGTAGCCTATGTGGAAGGCCTGAGTCACAACCTGCTTAGCATTGGAAAGTTCTGTGACAAGAAACTTGAGGTTAACTTTCGGGAAACAAGATGCTGTGTCAGGACATATGATGGACAGGAACTCATTGAGGGTACTCGTAGGTCGAATCTCTACACCGTCAATTTCCGGAAACAACGACCATTCACAGAAGTATGTCTCCTCTCAAAAGCAACCTTCAATCAAAATGTGTTGTGGCACCGGAGACTATCCCACCTGAATTATGCTACAATTAATCAACTAGCTAAGATAGGATTGGTGACTGGTCTCCCCTCCTTGAGGTTCACCAAGGAACAATTGTGCTCCGCATGTGAAATGGGGAAGATCAAGAAATCTTCGCACAAGCTGAAAGTGGAACACAACACCTCCAAACCACTTCAGCTCCTCCATATGGACTTGTGCGGACCAATGCGTGTACAAAGCATCAACGGGAGGAAGTATGTACTGGTAATTGTGGATGACTTCTCAAGGTATACATGGGTGAACTTTCTCAGAAGTAAGGATGGTGCTTCAGACATCATCATTTCTTTCATTAGAAATGTGCAGGTCAGACTACAACTTCCTGTTCAAGTGATTCGCACCGACAATGGCACTGAATTCAAGAATCGCAAGCTTGACTCGTTCCTTGATTCTGTCGGCATCACTCACACCTTTTCGGCTGCCAGAACACCTCAACAAAATGGTATTGTTGAGAGAAAGAACCGTACCCTAGTGGAAGCTGCACGCACCATGTTGACATTCTCCGAGCTTCCGCTACACTTCTGGGCTGAAGCCGTTGCGTCTGCCTGCTTCACCCAAAACCGGTCTCTCATTACCAAAAGGTTCATGAAGACTCCATATGAATTGGTGTACAATCGACCTCCCAGCATCAAATTCTTCAGAGTTTTTGGTTGTGAATGCTACGTGAAGAATGATAAAGACAATCTTGACAAGTTCAGTCCAAAGGGTGATGAAGGTGTTTTCATTGGATATGCCAAGGACTCTCCGTCCTACCGTGTGTACAACAAGAAAACAAGATGTGTGGTTGAGAGCACAAATGTAGATTTTGAAGAAGGCATTGAAGAAGACTCTACACCAGCTCCAGTTGCACCAGGAATCTCTGGTGTTCTGGCTTCTGATCAACTTCATGGCAATCCCATGACTTCTTCTTCAGCGAACAAACCATCTTCTTCTAACTCTAATACTTGTGATTTGGATGACTTATTTGAATTCTTTTATAAAGAACTGCCTGCACCTGCTAATATTACTCTTCCTGTTCCTGCAGTTGTACAACCAGCACCTCATGTTATGGTCTCTACCACTGACATTTCATCTTCCAACCTCCAAGGCACTTCTTCATCATCGTCTGCTTCAGCATCACCAAGTTCCAGTGTAACTCCTGCACCCGCTGAGGGGGAACCTTCTCATACCCTCCAGCAGGCCCCGGTGGTGAATGTTCCAAGTCCTCAGAGTGGTGCTTCCTCCACTATGCCTACTACAAGTCAATATCAAGGCATTCCTTCACCTGCTCCACAGGTGGCAGGTCCCAGTACCACTACTCACCCTGCTCCACAAGTGGTAGGTCCTAGTACAAGTACTCAACCTGCTCCACAAGCTGCTGGCCCTTCACTTGTCTCTTCAGACACACCAGCAGCTCCTGGTCCTATTGTGGTACAATCTCAAGTGCCACCTACTGTTACCACTCTAGCAACGACCAGTCGTGAACCTGAGTTCTATATCGATCTGAGGATAGAACCTTTACCCCCTCCAACCTTACCCCATACAACCAAGTGGACGCGAGCTCATCCACTCCAACAAGTGATTGGCAGCAAGTCTGCACCAGTCAAGACAAGGTCTGCAACTCAAAATGAGTGCCTATTTGCAGCTTTCTTATCCAGACACGAACCCTCGAACGTGACGGAAGCCCTTGATATCTCTGACTGGGTGACCGCCATGCAAGAAGAGTTGAATCAGTTTGAACGCCTGGGTGTCTGGAGACTTGTACCGAGACCAAAGAACAAGACAATCATCGATCTGAAGTGGATCTTCAAGAACAAGAAGGATGAAGATGGGATTGTAACCAGAAACAAAGCTCGTCTAGTAGCCAAGGGATTCAAGCAACAAGCGGGAATTGATTATGATGAGACATTCGCACCGGTGGCCAGAATTGAAGCCATTCGGATCTTCTTAGCCTATGCCGCTCACAAGAACTTCACTGTCTACCAGATGGACGTGAAAACTGCCTTTCTCAACGGCGAGCTGAAAGAAGAAGTCTATGTCACTCAACCTGAAGGCTTTGTTGATCGTACCAAGCCTAATCATGTCTACATCCTAGACAAGGCTCTTTACGGGTTGAAGCAAGCTCCCCGTGCCTGGTATGATCATCTCTCCAATGCGCTACTAGATAATGGTTTCTACAAAGGTAAAATCGATCCTACTCTTTTCATCAAGACCGAAGGTGATGATATCTTGTTAGTTCAAATTTATGTCGATGATATCATATTTGGTTCTACTAACTCAGATATGTGCACTTGGTTCAGTGATCTCATGACCACCAGGTTTGAGATGAGTATGCTCCGGGAGTTGTCCTTCTTTTTGGGACTTCAAGTTCTACAAAAACCTGATGGCATTTTGATTAATCAATCGAAATACATCGGTGATCTTTTAAAACGTTTTCACATGGACACTTCTTCGGTTGCTAAAACTCCTATGGCCTCGGGCACTTTGATCGGTGCTGACCCAAAAGGGAAGCCTGTAGATCAAAAGTCTTATAGAGCCATTATTGGTTCTTTGTTATATCTGACGGCAAGTAGACCGGATATTATGTTCGCTACTTGTTTTTGTGCTCGTTTTCAGGCAAACCCAAAGGAATCACACATGATGGCAGTCAAACGCATCCTCCGGTACCTGAAAGGCACACCCAACCGTGGGTTGTGGTATCCCAAGGAGTCTGGATTTGAGCTTGTCGCATTTTCGGATGCAGACCATGGAGGTTGTCAACTGGACCGGAAAAGCACGTCAGGCCATGTCCAGTTCTTGGGTGATAAGCTAGTCAGCTGGGGCTCAAAGAAACAACATTGTGTTTCTACATCTACGGCTGAGGCGGAGTATGTCGCCGCTGCCAGCTGCTGCTCCCAAGTGTTGTGGATGCGAACCCAGCTCCGAGACTATGGTTACAATTTCAATCACATACCCATTTACTGCGACTCCAAAAGTGCCATAGCCATCACTTGTAATCCGGTTCAGCACACACGCACTAAGCATATTGATATAAGGTATCACTTCATCAAGGACCATGTGGAGAAAGGTACAATTGAACTTTACTTTGTCAATACCGAGTATCAACTTGCGGATCTTTTCACCAAGCCTTTGGATGAGAAACGGTTCAATTTCCTAATCTCCAAGCTTGGTATGTATGATCCTCAAGCGTGATCGTCTCTCAACTCCTAAGTCCCTCATAACCATGACTCAGTGTTCAGTCATCTGTACTAGACCACCGTGTCATCGTTGTCTTGGACTCATTTGTTGATAGATTTGGTATTGATCTTAGTGTCTTTGCATCTATTTTTTTCTCATACTTATATGTGTTACTAATATTTTGTCATGAGTGTGCATCTTTCAAGGGCGAACGTTCCCTACATATGCTTGTTCCGAGGGGGAACGTTGCCCACCTTTGCCTGAACTGAGGGGAACAGGTAAACAACACAGGTAAGTTTTCTATCTCAAATTATATATATATATATGTATATATTTCTATATCTACTAGTTTTATTTTACTTTTTGTTTTAAAAGCCAAAAGCAAAAAAAAAAAAAAAAAAAAAAAATCAGATTTTATTTACCTCAATTTTTTTTTGTCTTTTTCCTACTCTTTCTTTTCTCCAACTTCATCTTCCTCACAAAAGTTTTCCCCAAAAATTTTTTTTCACCTTCAAAGTTTGATTTCCAATCTTTCAAGCCACAAAGGTTTCACCATCCATTGTGTATCAAAGTAAGAGTAAGATCCATCTTTCTCCATCTAGTTAATCATTCTATTGGATCTTTCATTCTCATCTAGATTAGATTTAAAAAACCCATTTTTTGAATTTTTTCAAGGGTTTTTCAAAAACCCCAAACTCAAAATTTTTGGATTTTGAGGGTTTTGGGTTGATTGTTTGTGCTAAGTGTGTTTATTAAATGTTTAAATCGTGATTGTAGCTTTCTTTTCATATCAATTGTTTGTGATGTGGTGATGTTTTGAGGTTTGGAATGATTTCCACCATTGTTGGAGTTCTTGAAGAACTCATGTGGGTTTTTTTTGAAGTTTCTTGTAAAACCCATTGTTTTGATTCATTTTAAATTGAAAATCTTGTCAAAAGTTGTTTTTGAAGACTTGTGTGTGACTTGGTGAAGGTTTGGAGTCCTTATGTGTTTTTTCCACCATTGTTATGTTCTTCAAGGTATCATAATGTTCTTCATGAAAAATCAAGCAAAACACCTTTTTGATCTTTAAAAGATTAATTTTTTTTTAGTTTTTGGTGTTTATGGGAGTTGGATGTGTTTTTGGTTGGAAAATCTTATCTCTTGGAAAAATCCTAAGTTTTGTGTTTTCGATGGTTACTTGGTGAAAATTTCGTGAAACTCGGAAATGGGATTTTAACTAAGTGGCATTTCGTAAAAATTTTTTGATGGAAATGGTTTCCGGGCTCTTACGAAATCAAGTGTTGGATTTTGGGGTTATGTCTCGGAGTGTTATACTTAGTTTTTTTTTAAAAAAAACCCCAAACCGAGTTCCAAAGAACTTATCCTTCGGCGTTTTATACTTAGTTTTTTTTTTTTGGTGTTTTTTAAGAACTCCGGAACTTTAGTTAGTGCCGGAGTCTCTTACTTAGTTTTTTTTTGGTGTTTTTTAAGAACTCCGGAACTTTAGTTAGTGCCGGAGTCTCTTACTTAGTTTTTTTTGGTGTTTTTTAAGAACTCCGGAACTTTAGTTAGTGCCGGAGTCTCTTAGTTTTTTTTTTGGTGTTTTTTAAGAACTCCGGAACTTTAGTTAGTGCCGGAGTCTCTTACTTAGTTTTTTTTTGGTGTTTTTTAAGAACTCCGGAACTTTAGTTAGTGCCGGAGTCTCTTCCTTAGTTTTTTTTTTGTGTTTTTAAGAACTCCGGAACTTTATTTAGTGCCGAGTCTCTTACTTAGTTTTTTTTTGGTGTGCATTTATGAAAAGTGTGGCATTTTTTCAGTTTTTTTTAAGTGTGGAATCCCGGAACCAAGCGTGAATCTCGGAACCCACACTTAATTTTTTTGTATGCTTAAGTGTCTTCCCGGTGTGAAATCCCGAAACCCCCCCTCCATTGTTTTTTGTTTACTTGTTTTTTTTATGTTAGTTTTTCCCTTGTTAAATCCCGGAACCTCCTCTTGTTTATTTTCATACTTTGGTTAAGTTTTTTTTTAAATCCCCGAAAAAAAAAGAGAGAAAAAAATTAGCTAAGTTTTTTTTAGTTTGGTTTTCCGGAACAAAAAAAAAAAGGTTTTGGCTAAGTTTTTTTTGTTGTTTGGTTTTCCGGAACAAAAGAAAAAAGAATAATAATAAAATGAGCTATGTTTTCTTTTTGGTTTGGTTTTCCGAAACACAAGAGAAAAAAAAAATTATTAGCTAAGTTTGTTTTCCGGAATAAGCAATCCCGCCACCACCTCCATTTTTTCTAAGTTTTTTTTTTGTTTTTTTGGTTTTCCGGAAGACTGAAGCGATAAAAAAAAAAGAAGGAAGAAAAAAAACTGAACACTTTTTTTATGTACTTAGTTGGTTTTTTTTCAAATCCCGGAACCAAAGTTTTTTTTTTGGTTAAGTGCTAAATCCCGGAAGAAGAAAGAAAAAAGAGGAGGAGAAGAAATTTCCGGATGCCCCCTCTTTGTTTTTGTTTTAGTTGAGTTGACCAGCCACACATATGCTGCCACTTGTCACCTCCTCACACACACCCCTATCCATCCAACAACTCGGTCAGAGCTCGGTCAGAGGTGCTGACCGAGCCTCTGACCGCCTTCCTTTGTGCTGACCGAGTCCCTCCTCGCTGACCAAGGCTCTGACCGAGCCTCTGCCCAGCCCTTCCCCTCTGACCGCCCATCTGACTCTCCCCCTCTCCTCTGACCGTGTGACCAATTTTGTTTATGTTTGTTTTTCTTATTCTTTGTTAATTGTTTTTTTTTTTTTTTTTTTTACTGTTTGTGTGTTTTTTTTTTTGCAAGACTTAGTTTTTTTTTAACTCTTACATTTACTTAGTTTTTTTTTCCTTACATTTATTTTTTTTCTCTTACATTTCCTTAGTTTTTTTTTTCTCACATTTACTTAGTTTTTTTTACTCTTACATTTCCTTAGTTTTTTTTTCTTACATTTCCTTAGTTTTTTTTTTACTCTTACATTTCCTTGGTTCATTTTTTTTCTTTTTACATATTTTTTTTGCTTTGGTTCTCATTTGTGGGCTTAGTAGAATGTTTCGGAGTTGGTTCTTATGTACTAATTTTTGGTAAACAATCTTTTTCCGGAACTCTTGCATGTGTCGATGCCATGACTTGTTTGTTTACATGATGAATTCTTGGCTCCCTTAATATTTTCTTTGTGTGTGCACCTAGGCATTGTTGGTTGTATGTGTGATTCGAGTTTACTTGCATACTTGATAGTTTGAGTAATTGTGTGTCCACTTTACTTAAGTCAATCCTTGTTATGTTTACTTGTCTCACCATGCCATGGTACCACCTCATCCTGAATATCTTAAATGGTCACTATCTTGCGGATTAGTAAGGTTGTTGATGGTTTCTTGAACTTTTCTCAACGTGAGAAAAATTCACACTCAATGTGTTGTGCTATTCTTTACCAACTCTCATGACTTAGTAAACAATAGCACATCTCAATGCCGTGTGTTTTTATTCTCACAACACTCACTTTTGCCTTTACCTCTTTACTAACCGATTATTTTTCAGGTATAATGGCGAAACCGAGCTCCTCCGCTCCCCGTCAGTCTCATGACGTTCCATCCCCACCCATAACTTACCGAACACTTACACCCGAAATGCGAGCCATCTCAGACAGTATCTACCCTTTTGCCCACTACCTATCTCCCACACCTAATAACTTTTACCTCGACCCAGATAACTTCACTTGTTCTTACCGATTATAGTTGAGCTTCTTCGCAACCACCCACTCACCCCACTTCTCACTCGCCGAGTAGATGTCCCTGAGGTTTACATCCAACAATTTTACGACTCCATGCCATATGTTGAAGAGACCTCTTCAAAACCGGCGCACTTCAAATGCATGGTTGAAGTTATTGAGTATGAGCTGACTCCAGAGAAATTCTGGCATATCTTACAAATCCCTGGTGGTGACGTTGAACCTGATGAGCATCTGTCGAACGATGAAATGATTGAAATGATCTATTGCCTCGGATATGCCGACACACTCTCGAGCCTTAGTAAATTCACACGCAACTCTCTCGCGGGAATCTGGGATAATTTCTTCACTATTCTCAACAAGTGTCTGTCTTCCCGCACTAAGGGCTTAGAACAATGTGGCAAAGAAATGAAGCAAGTATTTCTTTGTTGTGCCTTTGACATTCGGAATACTGACTACCGATACTTCCTTTGGAAAGAATTCGTCGGCGTGATCACAGACAAAGGGAATCCAAAGAAGGCCAGGACATTTGTCCCTTATCCCCGGTTCTTGGGTCTTATTATCCATCACATCCTCGACGAAAACAACTTTGATCCAAGAACAGATCTCCCTATGTATCCTACTTGGGTCTATGACTAGACTGAACGACCGCTCATCTGATCCTAGCGGGCGTGATACCTATGAAGATTCCACAGTCTTTACTTGATGAAGCTGATCTATTTTCACCGATTGTGAGAGCTTACTTAGAACTTTCACCTCTACCAGGTACTCCAGAGCCGGAGACTGGCACCCCGGAGGTATCCCCTAGACGAGCGAGTGAGGGTTCTGAGAGTGATCACTCATCTGGGGATGATGATCAAGGGTGTGAGTATGAGGTGTCGGGGGGAGATGACGGGGGTAGACTAGGCGGTGAAAATGATCATTCCGGAGATGCTACTACACATGTTGATAGATCCACTCTTCTCACTATGTTGGGTCTAGATTCTGATGACTCCGATGATTCCGATGATAGACCACCACGTTGATGGTGCGGGAGGTATAAGGATTGAGGGAGACACTCTAGTTGAAGAAAGTGAGCTGAGTGTGGGACGAAAAAGAAATGATGAGCGTGTGACAGGATCGGAGGTTTTAACCGATCCTCCCCTACCCTTAGGAAGGAGCCGGGCACCCACATCCGCTACCCGCACGCATTCGTTCGATGCGGGTATTGAAGCAGACACCTCCCACCCAGAGGTGCAATTGCACGCCCCCCTTAGCCACTCACTCACCTCTCAACAGGTGCGTGTTTCATTCCACGGGGACTTAGCACAACGGCTATCGCGCCCTCACTTGGAGGGTAGTGGTATTGAAACAGGAGGATCCATGCCCCGATCCCCAACCTTCTTTGATGAGCACATGAGTCTAGAGCCTAATGATACACTTTTAGGGACACATACTGCCAGTCTGAGTGACGCAGTTTCAGCTCCACCTTTCACGATTCTGAGTGACGTGACCGGAACCCCGAGAGTGGCGCCCCAGACGGGTGTTTCACGAGGACCGGAGGGAAGACCTACCACGGCTATCATCACGCCAACCGTGAACGTAGGCCACACCGTTGATTCAGCGGTTGTGCAAACGGGTACTCTATGTGAGCCCGGTGTTACTTACCCGGCATCTGTTGTCAGGGATATTGTGGACAGCGCCCTAAAGGCTGTCCGAGAGGAGTTTGCCGGCAGGATTGCAGTACTTGAGGCCCAGTTAAAGGGCAAAGGGCAGGTGGTTGAACCCGTGCGAGATCCATCACCACCTCCCCCTCCGATTTCACATCCGAGATCTACCGCTCCCGCTTCTTCCTCCGATGAGTTGCGGGACCTTCTTATGACATCCTTACTCTCCCGAAGTGACCTTAATGACAATGAGGTTAATCTTCTGGGGTACTTGAAGCGGTTCACCGACACATCACTTCCCGTGAGCCATCCCGAGTCGGCTACCTCCTCTTCTCAAGAGGTAGTCTCTTCTATCCAGAGGCTCGAAGGGAAGATTGATGCCATGAAGACGGAGGTCCAGTTTGATATATCCTTGGTCAAGGGTTCTCTCTCCGGTGTTCAGACTCAGATTAGAGACCTTCAGACCACCTGCCGTGCCGCGGCCGAGCCAGCCAGACGAAGACACGACGACCGTGATGACCCCGATCGCCGTGAGGGGGAAATCACGAAGAGGGCTCGGCATATCTCCTTGGCTCTGACAGGCACATCCTCCGGCACCGCACCTTCCGGTACTCGCACGGACACCGGTGCCGACGTACAGCATTCCCAGCCTAGTCAGAGAACAGTCGTTGATGTTGAGATGGGTTGCCAGACATCTTCTTCGCTATCTTTTGGTTCTCCTCCACCATACATGTCTCCTCTTCCACTCACGCCGTCGCCGACATGTCATGATCACGACAGACCTCCGCCTCGCACGCCTTCGCTGTTCCGTCTGTCTCACCTCCTCGAGCATCACCTACTGTACCGGACTTCTCCGCATTTGGCACTCCGTCGCCACCTCCTCGTTCCACAGTCAGATGCCGTGCACCAATCAACCCGGTGACTCATGGCCCTCAGCGACCGATTCATGGTCAATGGAGGCAGCCATCGGTATCACCTCCCAAGGTGATCTATCCTAATGAGAAGGGTGCTCTTTCCAACCGACGTAGATATGTGGAACCGCGGGTACCAATTCGGTGGGACAGAGAACGGAGACGCGGTCGATACCTTGAGGACTCTCACAGATCTATATTCACCGACGAGGTACTCGACTTGCCCATAGAGAAGTACCTTGGGATCACTAAAATGCCAAAGTCCGATCAAGTCAAACACGCCCACTGGATGAAGAGCCAAGCGAAACCCCAAAGAGATGTATTCTTCTACAACAACCCGATCTTTCTCATTAGAAAGATTTCCTTCGTGTGCTTCCAAGGGTTATGGTTCTCTGTCTTCACAGTCGTTCGTAAGAACACCAGAGTGTATACGTTCTCCGAAGCCGACTTCGAAAACGTACACATTGACGACATTGAGACTTTGTTCACCGATTTGAAGACGCTTACTAGTCGACCTCAGGCTTTCTACGAAGGGCTTGAAGCCGTAAAGCGCTTCATCGTGAGAAATCGGAGGAACTCGGAGATATCAGACTTTCAGATTGGGTTGGAGAGTCATCAAAACACCATCAACCTTACTCCGCCGAATCAGGATCTCCCCAACATTGAGCGATTCCTCTCTTTGATGTTATTGAGAAACCATCCCTTGGGGTAGTTTATCCGAATGAGAAAGGTGAGAAGAAATTCATGCGGTGCGATGAGGTCCACAAATACTGTGATGGTACTCTTCATTTTATCAACAAGGGGTTGGCTACGGAAGAGAAAAGACGTGAACTTGAAGTACAGAAGACTGGTCACTGGATGGATCCCACGATGTCAATTAAGAAAGCCTTCAGAATCATCGCACATCGTCTAGAACACCGCAATGTTCTACGACGTCTTGAGTCTTTCTACGGGCTACGAAAGATAGAGGGTCCGGCCAAAAAGCTCGAGGAGAGACCACCACCACGACGGAGAGATGAGGGATCATCAAGGAAAACCACTTATCCGAGGAGAAAGACTTTGAGCAACCATCAACGGCGACGAAGAAATTGACACAAAGTGGGAAATTGTTAGATTTATTTGTTAGTTGTGTCAATTTGTAATTAATTGAAAGTATGTTCCTTTATTGTAATTTTGATATTTTGGCCCAAGTGTTTAGGCCCATGCTTTCTAAGGCCTTTTGGCCCTTTTAGTTCAAGTATAAATAGGACCTTAATTCCTCATTTGTACTTTCCACTTCCCTTGTAATCATTTGAGAACTTATGAATCATTTGATGTCTTTTACACTTAGTATATTTTTCATCATCATCATGATCATTACTCCATCACTCTAGATCTTGTACTTAAAGTTTACAATATAAAATCTAAGTGTTCATTGTGGTTGATTTGGAACCCACAGGTAATTTCATAGAAAAAAAAACAAAAAATGAAAAGAAGATTACCTTGGCTAGTCCTTTTTGTTCCTCCTCACTGATCACAACAACTTGCTCCTCTTCCTCTGATTCTGATTCAGATTCAGAGTCTTGTTCTTCTTCTTGTTCAAGGTCCATATCTAGTTTTCTCTTTGTCTGCTTTTTCTGTTCGACATCTATTGACCTCTCTCGCTCGCCATAATCACCTTACAAACACCTGCAAAGTTAAATATTTCATAAAACACTTCCTTTTTGTAAAAAAAGACTTATAAAAGTAAAATGTTTTACTTTTGATACAAAGAGAAAAAAAAAACAAAAAACATCTTTTCACCAATATGAAAATAAACTTGGTGCACCAAAATGAGTTACAAGAAACAATCTAACACCAAAAAAGAACTACCCTTGATGAAGAAGTTGGTGTTGATAAAAATGAAACTTTAACAAAAGAAATCTTAGGGCTTCTCCAACCGTACTGCATTTTATCAGTTTTGCCGTATAACCCATTCCAACCATACTCCATTTTATAAAAAAATTTGCCGTCTAAACTTTTTTTTTGGGAAGATCACATCAAATTTGGTGTTGGATTTTTGACACTGCAAAAGTGGGTCCCCCCACTATTAACAATTTAACTTTTATTTAAATTGTGGGGTCCACCATTATTACCCCTTTTAACATCAATTTAACAATAAAATATCCTCTAATATCTTATTTAAAATGGTTATATTATAATTAACTGTGTTTTTAGATGTGGGCCCACAATTTTGGTGTGGCCTTTTGAAGTAGTATGATTGGAATTGAGTCTTTTTTTTAGCGTTAAGGGATCCACTATATTTGGTGTTTTGATGTTTTTTTATAGTGTTAGGGTTGGAGTTGGTCTTAAAAGCCAAATGGTATAAAAAGACACAAGGAATCTGAAAAATGATTTTTAATATAAAAAAGAGATTTTAACACAAGGATTGAAACATACAAAAATGATTTATGGGGCGCTTGGTTGGAGGTATTGCAGGATCAGGAATGGGAATGATAATGAAAACAGTTGCTTGGTCTGATATTATATAATGAAATCATTCCTACAGATCCATTAATTTTCATTCCTGACCAAATTGGGGGGAATGAAAATTTTATTTCTACTTACTTCTTTTTTCCACATATCATTCCATCTTTTGATGTTAAATGGAACATCTTTTGTATTTTCAAAGTGGAGAAAAATATTTTTTCTAATATGAAACAATTTTTCATGGATTATAGTGGGTTAACCAAGCAGCATTAATACAATGCTTATTTTCATTCCAATTCTCCTGCATTCCCATTTTTATTCCCATTCCCATTCCCTAAAACGAACCAAGTATAAAGCACAAGAATGAAACATACAAAAATGATTTAGTACAAACACAAGAAAGAAACATAAAAAGATGAGAAAGAAACCTTTGAAGATAAATCAGTAGTAGTAGCTGAGAGAGAGTTTTTTGTTTTTGAAAAGTAATTAGTAGCTGAGAGACAATGTTGATGATGGATGATGATGATATAGAGGTGATGTAATATATTAGAGTTTTATTTTATATTATATTATATGGAAGCTGGTGGATATAGGAAGGTAGGATCCTTCGTTAATCGAGGAAGTAATCAAGTACCCTTTTCAACTTCCAACTTTACACCATTTTCATTCATGATGATGATTATGAGTTTTTTTTCAAATAAAAAACAGTATTACATACGTATATATGCGTCTTAACAAAATATTAACTCGTAATTTTTCATATTGGTAACTCATTTTATATAGAAAAATGTTACACTAAAACAATCCATTCCAAGCTAAAATATTATCTCGTAATTTTGCTTTTTCATTAAGGGTTAAGATTGTTTTAGTATTTGTCCTCTCCAATTAAAGTTTTTGAGGTTTATATAGAAAAATGTTTGATTTAGAATTTACATATTCTAAAATAATCTAGAATTTGTTAAAATAAATTTTAAAAAAATTTCTATATTAATTTATAATTTAAATTATTACCATATATATAGGCTATGTTTGACAAAATTGTGATTGCATGGTTAGCTGATAAATAACTGATAAGCTAACTAAAAAATAAATTATATTTGATAAAAACTAGTCTATATCTATACTACTTTAACAAGCAAATTTGCCCAAAGTCTTAAATACAAGTCGGGTTTATTTCATAGAATAGTAACCAAGTTTGAAAATTGTCCCATTTAGGTCACTCATACTTTGTTTTCATTCAATAATATTAACCAAGTTTGAAAAGTGTCCCATTTATGTGAAATTTACCTTTTATTATAGGTTACCAAGTCAACCTATTTAAATTATTTATAAAAAAATAATTAATAATCTAAAAAAATAATATACACTTAACTGATAGGTTAATTGATTTTATCCTCCTAATATATACGATAATTTAATAAAATATTATAACAAAATTAATCAATTAATCAATATTATACTAAAACTATTCACATTTTTATTAATCAATATTATAACATATTATTCACGTTTTTGTTTATATTCTTAATTATATTTCAGTACTAAAGATAAATAAATTATTTAAACGTGATTGATAACTTTTTTTGACGTAATATATATAGAGAGGAAAGTTCAAATGTGAACCACTTTTTGGTTGTGAACGTGAGGACAGCCGAGAGCGTGACACATGGCGGAGACTAGTCAATAAAGGCGGCTTTGAGTGTGATCCCCCCTTCAATTCAATGCCCTCCCATGAATCGTGCCTAGTCATTCGCCGTGGACCTGATGTGGCGCCTAGTCATCCGCCATGTGTCGCGTTCTCGACTGTTCTCACGTTCACAACCAAAAAGTGGTTCACATTTGAACCCATCCCTATATATATATATATATTAACTAGTTAATGGCCCGTGTAATACACGGACGATTTAAATATTGTTTTAGTTTCTAATTAGAATTAACATTTGCATTATAAAGTTGACAAATAATTCACCACAAATCAAACGTAATATCCAATTAATAATATAAATATGACTTAGTTGATAAAAGAAACATTAATGATTTAGTTTAATCATAACCATTTAGGAAATTATATATATAAAATTTAAATTTAACTTTTTTCAATCGTTTATTTAAAGTTTTTTTTGAAATTGAGTAAGTAGAAAATAATTATTTAGTAAAATAATTCTAATTAATCAACGATTTAAATGGAAAAAAGAAATTACCCTTACTTTATTATTAAATATGTTAGTTATGTAATAGTTGTTAAAATATCTAAAATTTATAATTTATAATTTATAATTCTTTTGTCGAAAGATTCGGATTTCGTGAATGATTTTAAAACGGGAGGGATTCAGAAATATATTATGTAGTGTTTTTGATTTGTAGAGATTTAAAAAAAATCAATATTTATAAATGATCTATAAAATTAGTAAGATTAAGGGGTGTTTGGTTCATTTTAGGAATGAGAATGGGAATGAAAATGGGAATGCAGGAGAATAAGAATGAAAATAAGCATTGTATTGAAGCTGCTTAGTTAACCCACTATAATCAATGAAAAATTGTTTCGTATTTAAAAAATAGTTTCTTTCACTTTGAAAATACAATAGATGTTCCATTTAACATTAAAAGATGGAATGATATATGAAAAAAAGAACTGAGTAGAAAGAAAATTTTTATTCCCCCAATTTGGTCAGGAATGGAAATTAATGGATCTGCAGGATTGATTCCATTATATAATATCATACCAATCAACAGTTATAATTATCATTCTTATTCCTGACCCTGCAATACCCCCCAACCAAGCACCCCCTAAAAGAGAAATCTTTGAATTTCAAGAATGTCAACAGTAGAATTTTAAATAAAATAAATTTTCATTATTTATAAATAATCTATAAAAATTATTAGATTAAAAATAGGAATCTTTAAGTTTCTATCAAAAATAGAATTCGAATAAAATGTAAACAAGTTAATTTATATCTATTTTTAATATTTAATAATATAAATAAATTAAAAAAATATTCAATATTATACTCATTTTAAAGATATCGTCGAGACGATTATAATGGTGTAATTTATAGAAAGGAGAAAACAAAAAACTTAAATGGTTTTAATTCATATATATTATTTACGTTAATATGATAAGGATGTAAGGTGAAAATTGAAAAACTAAGTGGTAAAAAATAATTTAATCAAATAATTCTAAGGATACAAAATATAAATTATAAAAGGAAAATTAATAAATTAATGAAAAATTTTAGGTAAGTGAATTTTGGAAAATAATTTTTCCATATTTGTAGTTACAAAAAAATGAATTTATAGCTATTAATATGGTATTAAAAAAATACATATACATGATGACATCATCAATTGTTGTATTTTAATTAATTGGCCAATGAAATGGCTCAATTTCGTATTGATGATGTCAGCCAAAACCTTCTTTTAATATATATATAGATTTTAAATAATTATAATATATTATTAATATATAAAATATATGTGATGTACAAAATTATCGTATATATTATCTTTTTTAGGAGGATAAATCAATTTATCATCAATTAAATGTATATATTTTTATTTTTATAGATTATTAATTGTTTTTTATAAAAAATTTAAATAGATGACCTGGTAACCTATAATAAAAGGTAAGTTTCACATGAATGAGACATTTTTCAAACTTGATTGCTATTATTGAATGAAAACAAAATATGAGTGACCTAGGTGAGACAGTTTTCAAACTTGGTTACTATTATATGAAATTAACCCTTTAAAGTCATAAAGTCTTAATGTACAACTTCTTAAAATTTCAAATTTCAAAATAAGTTCAATTCCCGCCTATAATCTCTTAAAATCGATTTCTTTTATGCAATTGATTTCAAAAATACCGTCATACAATCGATTTGTTCTACAATCAAAAGCTGAAAATAACTCTTGGTCAGTAAAAAGAAGGTATTGTTTGTGAAATGTTGGGTTCCAACAGTTTTTTTTTTTACTCATCTTGAGTGTTCAATTGTATAAACTCTTTCTTGATCGTGCAAAAATTCATTTGATGTTCTTGTTTGACACATGCATTATGTATATTAGAATGTTTATGTATATTCATTTGATTTTATAAAGCTGCAAATTTTATTCACCGGTTATTGGGAATATGGGTTGTTATGGGTTGCTTTCTTGATTGTGCATATGTAGGCTGCAAAGAAAAGCATGCAACTAAATGTTGAGTAAGGAGTACTTAATTGTCTGCTTTCTTCACCAACAAGTATATTAAGAAAAGTGGAAAGGGAAGTTATTTTATCTATTCATGTTTGATGGAGATTGTGTTATAATGTTGTTAGTATCTTGTTTCATGAATCTGTATTCTTGTGTTCTAGGTTAGGGATGTTTTTGCCATTATTGCACCTGTTATGTGTAGGTCCATCGTCTGGATTCCATAAAAAAATGATTTTGGTGCAAAGATTTGTGGTTATTTTAATTGATTTTGCTTAGTTGAAATCAATATGCAAAAATTCGATTTTGGTGCAAAACCTACAATACACAAAAATCGAATTCAATGTCATGTTTTGCTTAATTTGCAGTTTTCTGAAATTTGTGTACCAAGAAATTAATAAATATGTTCAAGTTTTGATTTTTATAACATATAATCATATATATTTTGTATACTTGCACACAAAATTAAAGGTTTATATGGATTTCTAGGTTTCTTAACATGGAAATATTTCTATGGTATCGCATAAATGGTGTTGCCAAACTTGGCAATCAAGTTTTTATTACGCTTACGCTTATGGTAATGTTAAAATTTATTTTTAAATTTGTTACCATCTTCTTAGTTTGTTTTTTGTTTCTGTTAGAATCTTTATAAGTTATGTTGTTTTATCTTTGCTTATGGGTTTCTTTACACATGATTCATCTCATGGGTATATGTTTTTGTATGTCTTTTGCATTTTACTAATTATGATGGAGTTTCTTTAGATTTCTTAAAACCTGCTCTGTATTTTTTGGTAGGAATCTGTTAGAAATATTTGTTAGTTGTGTCAATTTTGTAATTTGTTAAACTTAGTTGTCATTTATGTAATTTTCATTTAAAGGCCCAATTGTTTAGGCCCATTTATTTGTTAAAAGCCTAGCCCATTTTCTTAGTATAAATAGGAAGTCTTTTCCTCATTTGTACTTCTTGGTTCTTACATCATATCAATGGAAGGCAATCTATCTAGATCTTTGTGATTAAGCATATCTAAGTGTTCTTGATTTGATTGATTTGGCACCCACAATTGGTATCAGAGCTTGGTCCCGAGTTCGAGTCTCACTCAGCGCATCTTGCTGGGCACACTATATTTAAATGTATATAGTTGAGGCGGCCTGATGTTGGGAGGGGGATTGTTGGGTTCGGTAAATGCGGGTGTACCTAATTTACAGAACCATATTCAACACCAGTCCGGTAAACGGATATACATGGTCGTGCTCGGGGTTTCAGCTTACAAACCTGGGTCAAAGCAGGCTCTTGCTAAGTTGAATAAAGATTAATGGGGGGGACCTTGGACAAGGAAATTCCTTTTGTCCTAGTGGTTGTACCCTTTGATCCTAACAGAATCTGTGTTTTATGAATTTTCATAATATTTGTCTTGAAGTTACTAATGGATTTATGGGAAAAAGCTTGCAGGAATCTAACATTATAAGAGCATCTCCAATTGTTTTGCTAAATTTTTTCTAAAATAGAGAACATATAGTGAAAATTTCTAAAAGTATTTTTTTTCATCTCCAACACATTTGCTATTTTAGAGAAGCTATCATTACATTATACTATTAAAATAATCTATAATTTATCATCCCAATGCATTTTAAAAAAAGAATTAAATATATAATAATAAGGATTCATTTTCATTGGTTAGATTGAATAAAATATTAATTTCTTTCTCCTACTATCAAGTTTTAGGGAAATCTCTAAATTTAAAAAACTTGAAGCTTTTTCTATTATAGCAAACAAGATAGCAATCCTGTTCGAGAGGTTTAGAAGAAAAAAAACCCACTTTTTGCTATTTTAGCAACTCTGTTGGAGATGCTCTACACAACATCAACAATGTATTTGTTAATTTCAACATGAATATGGTTGAGTGGTTGAATATTTTTCAAGCTTTTTAAAGTGGACAAATATGTAAATTGTATTTGTTCTATTATATTCTTCATCCTTACTCTTACCCTTAATTGTGTTCTTAATGTTGTTAAGATGAATAAAATGTATTTGTGTCTATTATATTGGTTTGGTCTCTATATTTTTGTTTGGATGTACAAATGTAGTTTTGGTACCATGTTTGCTTCATCTTTGAAGTTCATATGATTCATTATGCTTTTATTTCTTCAGGTTTTTTGAGATGGTAGTAGAACCAAAGCTTGTATTGCTTAGATTTGTTATGAACTACCATGCCAAGATATCCTCTCGCTAACACACATCAAAGGTACTTAACCCCCTATGTGTGGTTGATTGACAAATAATTTGTTATTTTCATATAAAAAGACGATTTTTTGTACCAAAATCAATCATCGATGATTACATGGCAACATATGTGAAGAAAATAGTTTCTCTTGGTGTGCAGACATATAGGTTTTATAGAGAGATTTAAACTATCCATCTATGGTTGTGAGTTACGGAGTGCGTTTTTTTAGTTAACCGATCATATAGACCATGTGTCATTTTAATCTTGTTTACTTGCTAAATTCACTAAATTGTTATAGAAATAACAATTTTTGAAGTGATGACACCACCATCACCTTTCAGGTTAGTAATTGGTGAGACCTTTGTTTTTCTGTAATGGTATACATTAAAATTTCTCTTAAGCCAATTTCAATTTCTATCAACTAGAGAAATTGATCTCTCAATTCGAATAAAGTATTTTTTTTTTCTTCTTGTTATTACTTACAACTTTGCTTTGACCAATTTAGCAGGGTGAAATTTGCAATCAATGATGTGAAGTTAAGAGTGCATCATCATACTCTTTGTAACGTATAATACTATCATCAATGAACCGTAGGCTGAATGTAGTAACTATAGAGAAGACCTTTCAGTTTGAGCTTGTCAGTTCAAATGCTTCAAATGATATAGAGAACACCTTTCAATAATGAGTAGTATCGGTGTGAGCTCGTTAGGCGGGTTCGGTTTGGCTCTCGCAAACGTATAGAGCATCAGGTTTTTGCTGTTTTGTGTTTGGTGTTGGTATGTTTTTTGGCTCATTCTTTGATTCGTTTGGGGATCATTAGCTTAGGTTAATTTTGTTTTGATAAGTACTATTTTTGGTGGCCTTAGTGGCTGCATCTTTGTATTTAGTGTTTCATTTTCAAGGGTTTGGTTGTAATAAATTTATGTTGTTTAAAAAAATGAATGTTTAAAAAAAATGAAGAATGTGTGTTACAATATGGCTATATTTGTTGACCTCTATTCAAGTCATTTATGCTTATGGCTATTGACATTTATTTTGATTACATCTAGATGAATTTTGCATCCCGTCGTATTGCGCGGGCATACTACTAGTTTATCAATATGTAAAATTATGAAAAGAAAATCATTAAAATTATAAATATCTTAAAATATAATTAAGACAAATTATTGATTTTCTTTTGGTAATCAAGTAGTTTTATGGAAGATGAGATTTCTATAAAAATCCGATACCCAAATCAAATACAATTTCTATGTTTATGTTTAATTTCCCTTAATTTATCGTTTTCCATGTTTACTTCTAAAATCAAAAACAATATTATATAGGGTTAATTTCATGTATGCCCTTATTAAAACTCAAAATATCATATTTACTCAACCTAATTTATAAATATCATGTATGCCCTTCTTAACCTATCAAAATATCATATTTACCCAAACAATCATTTTTATGGATTTTAAATCGTATTTTATAATAAAAACTACTTAAATTACTATTATACCCCTTTTAATAATTTTCATCTCTATCTCCTTCCCAACTACCCACCTTTAGACCCCTTTTCCCCATCTCCATGGCTGTTCCTCTCACCATTAAACCCATTTTCCACATCTCCATGGCTGCTCCTCTCAATCCCCTTGTATCCATTTATTGAAGAAATTTTTTTCTTTTCATTAGCAAGAAGAAACTATATTATCCAAACCAAAATTCAATACAACCCAGGAAGAAAAACCAAACAACCCAAAGAGATGCTAACAGCTCCTACCAAAAGAGCGATTCCTTTTCTTCTCGCTTCAGATTTTTTTTTTCAAAAAATGGGGATTTCCAATCTATTGCGTGGGAAGGATGATTGATTGTGTACTGCAAAGAGAGGCATATGTGCAGAATCTAATTCTCCCTTTTTTTCCTTTGTCTTCTCATCCATTCACCGTAAAAAAAAAATTGGATTTGGATTAGTTGGGTTTTTTTCTTTCTCATTTACTCGTTGTCAAAGTATATGCAAATCAAGCAATGGTGGGTTAAAAGATAGAAATTTGTTATAATTGATAATGACTCAATTTATGGGCAAATTTTAAGATTGAAATTTTAGTTAAAGATTCATTCTAATCTTGAAGAGTGTACATGGAAGATAGATTTGTATAACCATGAATAGTAAACAAGCAATAAATTATTATAATAATGAGATGAGGGATTGATGTAGTGATGGCCAAAAACCGGGTTCGGGCCGGGCCGTTGACCAACCCGGTTTGCTACAGTAAAAGTCAAACCCGGGTTTGGTCAAACCCGGGTTGAGTCGGGCCCGGGTTCCGGCCGGGCTCAGACCGGTTTCCGGCCCGGGTTCCGGCCGGATTCGGACCGGTTTCCGGCCCGGGTTTCGGGTTCAACCCGGGTTCGCCGGGTTCGGCCCGGGTTCCGGACCGGTTTCCGGTCCGCGGGCTGAGACCCGGGTTTGACCGGGGTTCGGGCCGGGTCGGGTTGGTCAACGGGCCGGGTTCGGGCTAGCCCATCGGTTCGGTTCGGTTCGTTTCGTTTGCCATCACTAGATTGATGTATGTTGTATTATGTATAGGATACTACCTGACGAAAAGATGCCATGGTTAAAACTTGGAAGCTTCATCTGTGAATATAAAAAGAGGAGATATTGTTTTAATGAAAATATATATTTAAATTAAGATTAATTAAAAGGGGTATAATAGTCATTTTAAGTATTTTTTGTTATCAAATAAGATTTAAAAATTATTAAAAATCCATAAAAATGGTTGTTTGGGTAAATATGATATTTTGATAGGTTAGAAAGGACATATATGATATTTGTAGTTTAGGTTGGGTAAATATAATATTTTGAGTTTTAATAAGGGCATACATGAAATTAACCCTTATATATGTGTCTAAAAATAATGATACTAAATAAATAAAATAATACACTATTTCATAATTTTGCTTTTTAAATAAAATATTATGATTGTTTTAGTATTTATCCGTCCACTTAAACATTTTTGGTAAAATAAGCTAGCTTAAAAGCTAATTTATTAAAACATGTATCATAAGCTAGCTTTTTCAAATACTACTTGGAATAGTGGTTTTGAGAACTTCTTCTAGCTTTTTTCCAATTGACCTTTTTAATATTAATTAGTAAATTAAAGGATACATTTTTTAATCATTTTACATACTCATAAGCTATTTTTTTTTGTCAAACATAACTTATTGATAAGTTAGCTCATCAGTTGCCGAACACAACCTTGGTATGAAGTTTTTTGAAGTTTATCTAGAAATTTGTTCAATTTAAAATTATAATTTTTTTCCTAAAAATTTAGAATTTGTTATAACAAATTTTAGAAAAATCTACATTACTTATTATTTACATTATTATTACATATAGGCTATGTTTGACAAACTAGTTGATATGCTAAATATTGACTGATAAACTAGCTAATGAATAAATTATGTTTTGGGGTGGATAAGGCTTGGGAGGTTTATAACGTCCGAGTTCAAATTCCTCCATGCACAACCTGTGGACATTTACAAATGGTTATTCTTTTAGCCTTGATCTTGTTAGGGATTAGTTGGGCTATAGGTTCGGACACCCTTCAAAAGAACTAGTTTATGAGTAGGGGTGAGCAAAACCCGCCCTACCCGAACTATCCGTCCGAAATCCGAACTGAACTTTAGGACTTAAACTGCAAACCGCAAACCCGAAGTCCGAACTACCCGAACCCGAGCTACCCGAATAAAGTTTGGGTTCGGGTAGGGTTGATATTTTCAAACCCGAACCCGCCCGAAACCCGAACTTATAAAAAACCTTTATTTGTAATTATATATATAATAATCTATAAATAAATAAATAAATATAAAAACCTTTATTTATTTGTTTATGTTTGTAGTTTCTATTTCGGACTTTTGGTTTGTATTTTGGACTTGTGGACTTTAGAACTTTATGGTTGGAACTTGTAAACTTTGAATTTGTTTATGTTTGTGGTTTACCGTTTACTTATGATTCTTATGTTTAATTGTTTATGGACTTTGTGGTTTACTTATATAAATTTTTTTTAAGTCTTTAGTATATATAAAAAAGCTGAAAATTTGGTTAAACGTGTATTTTGGGTTGAATTTTTAAAATCTAATCTGAAATGGGTTGAAAATGGGCTTTTTAGAAATTCGGGTAGGCCCAACCCGAACCCGCCCGAACCCTAACCCGCCCGAACCAGACCTACTCGAAATTTTCGGTCGGAGTACCACCACTCAACCTGCTCCACAAGTGGTAGGTCCCAGTACCACCACTCAACCTGCTCCACAAGTGGCAGGTCCGAGTACCACCACTCAACCTGCTCCACAAGTGGCAGGTCCCAGTACCACCACTCAACCTGCTCCACAAGTGGCAGGTCCCAGTACCACCACTCAACCTGCTCCACAAGTGGCAGGTCTCAGTACCACCACTCCACCTGCTCTACAAGTGACAGGTCCTAGTACAAGCACTACTCAACCTGCTCCACAAGTGGCAGGTCCCAGTACAACCGCTCAACCTGCTCCACAAGCTGTTGGCCCCTCACTTGTCTCTTCAGACACATCAGCAGCTCCTGGTCCCATTGTGGTACAATCTCAAGTACCACCTACTGTTACCACTCTAGCAACGACCAGACGTGAACCCGAGTTCTATATCGATTTGAGGATAGAACCTTTACCCCCTCCAACCTTACCCCATACAACCAAGTGGACCCGAGCTCATCCACTCCATCAAGTGATAGGCAGCAAGTCTGCACCAGTCAAGACAAGGTCTGCAACTCAAAATGAGTGCCTATTTGCAGCTTTCTTATCAAGACATGAACCCTCGAACGTGACGGAAGCCTTGATATCTCTGACTGGGTGACCGCCATGCAAGAGGAGCTGAATCAATTTGAACGCCTGGGTGTCTGGAGACTTGTACCTAGACCAAAGAACAAGACAATCATCGATTTGAAGTGGATCTTCAAGAACAAGAAGGATGAAGATGGGATTGTAACCAGAAACAAAGCTCGTCTAGTAGCCAAGGGATTCAAGCAACAAGCGGGAATTGATTATGATGAGACATTCGCCCTGGTGGCCAGAATTGAAGCCATTCGGATCTTCTTAGCCTATGCCGCTCACAAGAACTTCACTGTCTACCAGATGGACGTGAAAACTGTCTTTCTCAACGGCGAACTGAAAGAAGAAGTTTATGTCTCTCAACCTGAAGGCTTTGTTGATCGTACCAAGCCTAATCATGTTTACATCCTAGACAAGGCTCTTTACGGGTTGAAGCAAGCTCCCCGTGCCTGGTATGATCATCTCTCCAATGCGCTAGTAGATAATGGTTTCTACAAAGGTAAAATCGATCATACTCTTTTCATCAAGACCGAAGGTAATGATATCTTGTTAGTTCAAATCTATGTTGATGATATCATATTTGGTTCTACTAACTCAAATATGTGCACTTGGTTCAGTGATCTCATGACCACCAGGTTTGAGATGAGTATGCTCCGGGAGTTGTCCTTCTTTTTGGGACTTCAAGTTCTACAAAAACCTGATGGCATTTTGATTAATCAATCAAAATACATCGGTGATCTTTTAAAACGTTTTCATATGGACACTTCTTCCGTTGCTAAAACTCCCATGGCCTCGGGCACTTTGATCGGTGCTGACCCAAAAGGGAAGCCTATAGATCAAAAGACTTATAGAGCCATCATCGGTTCTTTGTTATATCTGACTGCTAGTAGACCGGATATTATGTTCGCTACTTGTTTTTGTGCTCGTTTTCAGGCAAACCCAAAGGAATCACACATGATGGCAGTCAAACGCATCCTCCGGTACCTGAAAGGCACACCCAACCGTGGGTTGTGGTACCCAAAGGAGTCTGGATTTGAGCTCGTCGCGTTTTCGGACGCGGACCATGGAGGTTGTCAACTGGACCGGAAAAGTACTTCAGGTCATGTCCAGTTCTTGGGTGATAAGCTAGTCAGCTGGGGTTCAAAGAAACAACATTGTGTTTCTACATCTACGGCTGAGGCGGAGTATGTCGCTGCTGCCAGCTGCTGCTCCCAAGTATTGTGGATGCGGACCTAGCTCAGAGACTATGGTTACAATTTCAATCACATACCCATCTACTGCGACTCCAAAAGCGCCATAGCCATCACATGTAATCCGGTTCAACACACTCGCACTAAGCATATTGATATAAGATATCACTTCATCAAGGACCATGTGGAGAGAGGTACGATTGAACTTTACTTTGTCAACACCGAGTATCAACTTGCGGATCTCTTCACCAAGCCTTTGGATGAGAAACGGTTTAATTTCCTAATCTCCAAGCTTGGCATGTTTGATCCTCAAGAGTGATCATCTATCAAATACTCAGTCCTTTAGAACCATGACCCAATGTTCAAATCAATGGTTGACCACTGTGTCATCGTTGTCTTGGATTAAGGTCTTGATAGATTAGGTGCTGTTTCTTTTAATTTCTTCTGTATCTGCTTTTCATGGTCTTATGAGTATTACTAAGTTTTTGTCTTGAGTGTGCATCAGTCAAGGGGGAACGTTCCCTCCCCACGCCTGTTCCGAGGGGGAACGTTGTCTGCCTCCGCCTGATCAGAAGAGGAACAGGTAAGCACCCCAGGTAAGTTTTCTATTCCCTATATATATACATTTAATAGTTTTTTTTATATATAGGTCTTACTTAGTAAAAAAAAAATACTGATTTTATACCAAGTTTTTTTTGTCCTTTTCCTACCATTTCTTCTCCAACTTCATCTTCTCCATAATTTCTCCCCAATTTTTTTTTACCTTCAAATCAATCAAAACTCAATGGTTTCATTTTTTTATTGATTTTCAAGGTAAATCCATCTTTCTCCATTTGATTTTTAGTTCTCCTATTACATATCTCATTCACATTCAACCTGATTTTGAAAAACCCATTTTGAATTTCTCAAGGGTTTATCAAAAAAAAAAAAAAAAAAACCCAACCTCAAAATTTTTGGATTTTGAGTGATTTGGGTTGGTTGGTTGAGCTAATTGTGTTTATTATTGTTGTAAATCGTTGTTAGAGCTTTCGTTTCATATAATTCGTATGCGATTTGGTGCTAAAATTGTTCATATCATTTAAAATCTTCCATTGATAAGTTTTTGAAGGTTTCATATGTTCATCTTGAAAAACACAAGAAAACGCCATCTTTAATCTTTAAAACATATTTTTTTTTTTTGTGGAATGGTGTTTGTGAGAGCTGATGAGGTTTTACTCAAAGATCATTTTTTTACCCTTTAAATTTTTTACCTCTTTATCTGATTTTACCTTTTGATTTTATTCTTATTTCTCTTTTATTTTCTTTACTTTGTTTTGTTTTTCCTTTTGTCCACCAAGAACCCAAGACCTGATCTGATGTTTTTCCAGCGACCGGATCTCGCCGGAACCGGACCTCGCCGGAACCGGACCGGAGAAAGTCGCCGGAACCGGATCTTCCATTTTGTCCCTCCAAAGTCTTAGATAGAAACCAAAACCATCTCTCTTGGACCGGATGTTTTTCCGGCGACCGGACCTCGTCGGAACCGGACCTCGCCGGAACCGGACCAGAAAACTCCTTGATCGAATCAAACCTTTTCTTGGACCAGATCTGTTGTTGACCGGAACCGGACGTCGCCGGAACCGGACCGGAAGTTTTTGTTTGTGTGTTTGCTTCTCCTTGAACCGAAACCGAACCTCCTTTCTCGTATCTTCCCGGAACCGGACCGGAGATCTCGCCGGAACCGGATGTCGCCGGAACCGGACCGGAGGTCAAACCGAACCTCTCCTTTCGTCTTGACCGAACCGAAGACCTCGCCGGACCGGATCTCCTCCGAACCGAAGGTGTGTATGGAAAGTGTGTTTCGTTGACTGGAGTCCATAACCGGACCGACCGGCGACCGTCGACCGGACCGGAGAACCATTCCGGTGGTAGAGCGTGTGCGACCGAAGGCTGTGAAGGACTCCACGACCGGACCGGAAGCCTCCGTCGGCAACCGGACCGGAACCAACCACCGTCAACCGGACCTCCTACACGACCGTCGACCGGATCGCTGTCGTGGTTGTCTTCTGAAAAACCCAAGACCGTATCGAAGCTTTGTCTGCATGTGGTCGGAATCTTAAACGTGTGTGTAACTCTCGCCGGTGACCGGAGTTCTTCTTTGAAAATTAGTGACCGAAGGAGGTTTATGGTGATTTAAAAATGAAGAAATGATGGAGAAGCTTTCATGATAGCCTTTCATAAATCAAGTTTTTTTTTCTTTTTCAAGAATCGTACCCTCAAAAGACACCCCACCAGCAGTTCACGCTTCTCCACCACGTCTGCACGCGGTTTGTAGCTGTCACGCGTTTTTCGAAGCTTCCACGCGCCTCCACGCGCTTAAACGCGCTGTTCCACACGCCTACACGCGCCAACTCGCTGTCCTCTCTCGGTCAGCGGCTCGGTCAGACGTGCTGACCGAGTGCTGACCGGCCTCTGACCGCACTCTGACCAGGCTTCTCCTCGCTGACCGAGTTCTGACCCATGGTTTTCGTCTGACCGGCTCGCTGACCCTCTTTTCTCTTCTGACCGAGAATTTTGTTTTTTTTTGTTTATTTTTAAGTTTTTTTATATATTCCTTTTTTGTTTTTTTTTTTCTTAGTTTTTCTTTTCTTTTCTTTCTCTTGTATTTTTCTAGGTCTAGTTTTTTTTCTCTTATTTTTTTTGTTTTTTTTATTTTTAGAATTTTTACTTGGTTAAGTGTGAACTCAAATTGCTTGTTTCTGAAGTTCGTGGATATGAGTATTTGTGAGATTGATCCGAGTTCTGGTCTCAAGAAAGTCTTGTATGCATGCCTGATTGTTATTGATACATTGTTCATGTATGCTTGGATTACTTGATTCATCATGTCTCACCCTTGCTTGAATATCTATTATGCGTGTTCCATTGGTCTTAACTGTTATGATCCACCTGTTTTACCATGTCCTGATACCACTTCATCCAAATTATCCTAAGTGTTCACCATCTAGTCTCGGGTTGGTAAGATCTTTGGGTTTTGTATTTTTCAGACTTGAGAATAATTCACACTCAATGTGTTGTGCTATTCTTTACCAAATCCTTAGATTTAGTAAACAATAACACATCTCAATGTTGTGTGTTTTATATCTCACTATGCCTTTATCTCATTACTAACTTCTTACCTGTCAGGTACAATGGCGAACCCGAATTTTCCAAATCCTCATCACTCTGATGCTGATCACACCACCACCTCCTCCCAATCACACCTGGAGGACATAGCAGACGTTAAAATATATATATATATATATATATATAGGGGCTGTATCCGTTACAAACCATATAGTTTGTACAAACTATACAAACCAATCTCCACCGTACATGTACATGATCAATGGTGTGGATTAATTCAGTTCCTAGATTTTCTCTCAACTACATTTGAAAATCACCTAAAAGTTAGGAGATAAAACAAAATCAATGGATAAGAAAATAAAATCAATGGTTAAGATTAGGTTTGTATAGTTTGTACAATCTACATGGTTTGCAACGGATACTTCCGCTATATATATATATATATAACAAAAAAAAGACAATATATATATATATAATATACAAAAAAATGGAAACTCAGTATTTGGGTTCGGAATAAGATTTGAAATGGTATCCAAGCTTTTCTTAATGGCATCGAGGCGAAGACATCCAACATTTCTCATGGATACCATCATCACACCTCTTTTGGATACCAACATTCCTCATGCCTTATCCAACACTCCTTATGCCATACACATCAATCCTCATGCCTTATCCCAAACTCCTTATGGTAAACCCTAAAGATTCATGATATACTGTTGGCGATACCACTTGCACCACTTGATGCTGTTGATCATCCTTCACCGGTTGTGAGAGCATACTTAGGTGTATCACCTCTACCAGCATCTCCAGAGCCGGAGACTGGCACCCCGGAGGTATCCTCTAGGAGAGTGAGTGAGGGTCTTGAGCGTGGTTATTCACCTGGGGGTGGTGACCAAGGGTGTGCGGATGAGGAGTCGGGGGGAGATGACAGGGGTAGATTAGGCGGTGATGATGATCACTCTAGAGCTAGTACCTCACATGCTTATGACAGTCACCAAAGCCCTTCCTTTTTCTTTTTGGTGAGCTATAATTCTGATGACTCCGGTGATGACCACCCATCTGCGGGTGAGGACGACATAAGGTTTGAGGGAGAACTAACAGTCGAAGAAAATGAGCAGAGCGAGGGAAGTAAAAGAAATGATGAGTGTGAGATAGGACCAAAGGTTTTAACCGGTCCTCCCCTATCCATTAGTAGAAGCTGGGCAACCGCATCTGCTACCCGTACACATGTGTTGAGTACGGGTATTGAAGAAGACACCTCCCACCCAGAGGTGCAACTGCACGCCCCACCTAGCCACTCATTCATCTCTCTAAAGGTGGATGTTTCATTCCACGGGGACAAAGCACAACGGCTATCAAGCCGTCACTTGGAGGGTAATGATATTGAAACAGGAGGATCCCTGCCCCGATCCCCACACTTCCTTCATGTGCACCAGAGTCTAGAGCCATATACACTCTTAGGTACACATACTGCCAGTCTATGTGACGCATTCTCAGCTCCACGCATCACGAGTCTATGTGACGTGATCGGAACCCCGAGAGTGGTGTCCACGATGGGCATTTCACAATGACCGGCGGGAAGTCCTACCATGGTCAATATCACGCCAGCCATGAACGTAGGCCACACCGTTGATTCAGTGGTTGTGCAAATGGAACGTCTATGTGACACCAGAGTTACTTACCCGGCATCCGTTGTCAGGGAAATGATGGATGGCGCCCTAAAGGCTATCCATGAGGATTTTGTACTTCACCACCTCCTTATACTTCACCACCTCCATCCCCACCTCCGAGATCCACCGCTCCCGTTTCCTCTTCTGATGAGTTACGGGACCTTCTTATGGCATCGTTACTATCCAGAAGTGATCTTTCTGACCATGAGGTCAACCTTCTGGGATACTTGAAGCGGTTCTCTAATCCATCACTTCCCGTGAGCCGTCCCGAGCCGGCTACCTCCTCTTCTCAAGAGGTAGTCTTATCTATCCAGAGGCTCGAAGGGAAGCTTGATGCCCTGAAGACGGAGGAATTAGCTGAGATCAAGGGCTCCATTTCAGACATGCAGACTCAGATCCGAGCCCTTGAGACTTCTTGCCGTGCATCAGTCGAGCCACCAAAGCGCAGAAACGACGACCGAGATGACCCCGATCGCCGTGAGGGGGAAATCCATAAGAAGGCTCGGCTTGGCTCTTCAGTTCTGATAGGCACATCTTCCAGCGCCGCTCCTTCCGGTACTCATATGGGGACCGGTGCCGATGTATCTCAGTCTCAGCCTGGTCAGAACCCGACGGCAGATTCAGCGGAGGGTCGAGAGATTGTTTTTTGTGTCAACCCGGAAATCTCTCACCCTGTCCGCGTACCCGCTTCAGATGATGTTCCTTCTGATGATTATGAGTCATGCATGGAGAGCTACAGTTCTGACTCTCCTCTTCTGGTACCATTTCAGTCGCCTCCACATCAGTCGCTTCCTGGTATGGAGATGTATAGTTCTGACTCTTCTTCACCACCTATGTCTCCACACTCTTCATATGATACGCCTTCACCACGTCGGTCTCCTCTTCCTCTGACACCGTCTCCTACATACAGAGGTCCTCAACTGAGGGTACTGCCTCACCCTCCATCTCCAGTTCAGGATGATTCACCTTCTCGCACTCCCTCTCCACCAGTCAAAGCTTCTCGTCGTGGTCCGAACAACCCTGTGACACATGGCCCTCAGCGACCGATTCATGGTCAATGGAGGCAGCCATCGGTATCACCTCCCAAAGTGATCTATCCCAGGGAGAAGGGTGCACTTTCAAATCGAGAAGAATATGTGGAGCCGCTCAAATCAGTCAAGTGGGATAGAGAAAGAAGGCGTGGTAGTTATCTTGAGGATATTCATAGATCCATCTTCACTGACAAGGTGGAGAACGTGCCTCTGGAGAAGTACTACAACATCACCGATCTGCCACCACAAAAGCAGACCAAGTATCTCTACTGGATGGATACTCAAGCCAAACCCAAAGCAAATGTGTTCTTCTATGATAACCCAATCATCCGAGTCAGTGATGTTTCATCCGTATGCTTCCAGAGCTTATGGTTCTAGTCTTCTCTGTCATCGAAAGAGAAACGGGGAGTTCACGTTCTCCGAAGCTGATTTCGACAATGTGCATATTGATGACATAAACACATTATACATTGACTTGAAGACGCTTACAACCCGACCTAAGGAGACATTCAAAGGACTGGAAGCTGTTAAGCACTTTATCGAGAGGAACCGGAAGAACTCAGAAACTCATGACTTTCAGATCGGGTTAGAGAGTCATCAGAGCACGATCAACCTCTCCCCGCCAAACCAAGACCTCCCAAACATCGATCGCTATTCTCTTTACCAAGTCCTCGAGAAACCAACTCTTGGGGTAGTGTACCAGAACCAGAAGGAAGAGAAGAAGTTTGTGCGATGCGATGAGGTTCACAAGTACAGTGACGGGACGCTCCACATCATCAACAAAGGGTTGGCTACCGAGAAGAAGAGGCTTGAGCTTGAGGTGTTGAAGACCAAGCACTGGATAAATCCCTCCATCCTGATAGACGAAGTTTTCCAGATCATCGAGCATCGGCTAGAACATCGCATCATTCTACGACGCTTCGAATCGTATTGTGGTCTTCGGAAGATAGAGGGACCAGTCAAAAGAGTTGAGGAGAGACCGCCACCACCATCATCACGAAGAAGAGAAAGTTCATCAAAGAACCCCAAAGAGACTGAAGGGTCAAAGGAGAAATCATCAAGTCATCAGAAGCGAAGAAATTGACACAAAGGGGGAAATTGTTAGAAATACTTGTTAGTTGTGTCAATTTTGTAATTTCCTAAACTTAGTGTCATTTATGTAATTTGTGTTTAAGGCCCAAGTGTTTAGGCCCATCTAATTCTAAAAAGTCTAGCCCTTTAATTCTTAATATAAATAGGTGTTAATCATTTCATTTGTACCTCTTGATTCTCTCATCATTTGAATGGAAGGCAATCTATCCTAGATCTTTGAACTTTGCATATACATCACAATATTTAAGTGTTCTTGATTTGATTGATTTGGCACCCACAGTAGAGAAATCACAACCCGAAAATTTCGGGTACCCGAACTTTTTAACCCGAACCCGCTCGAACCGCCCGATGCACACCCCTATTTTATGAGCATGTAAAATGACAAAAAAAAACATCTTGAATAAATAATCAAATTCAATAGTTTTTCTATAAAAATTCTATTTTAACAAATTTAGAGATGTCCTAAGGCCATCCATTGTCGACCTACTACATCCCACACTACCCAACTGTCACTTCAGCGCCACATCAGTTTTCCACTATTTTACCCAAAACTACGCAATCCATCCACTGTCGACCCACTGTAACCCACTCAATCAAAATTAATTATTATTTTTAAATAAGAGAGAGAAAGAAGAGAGAGATAGAGAGAAAGAAGAGAGAGATGGGGTGGGGTGGGGTGGGGTGGGTGGGGTGGTCATCGGCTTCACCAAACTGATGGGGAGCTACCCGCTCACACCCACGGTGGTGTTCACCAAGGTACCCATTGGGTACCAACTACCCGGGTAGTACCCATTGAAGTCACAACGGATGGCCTAAAAGCATTTTAAATAATTTTTTTAAATAGAGAATGAAATATCAAAATCTCTAAAATTTTCTTTTTCCATTTCCAACGTTTTTAGATTTATAAAATAAATTTAGTTTATAATTTAGATAATTAGATTTATATGTTAAATTTAGTTTTATATGTTAAAAAAATCGACCCTCACGATGCCTGGTTAAGGCCCAATTACCAATAAACGGGATATTTACAATTAACCGGTTAGTCTATTTTTTTCACTCAAGGTCCAGCCCAGGACCGGTTATGCCAGTATGGTTACCTAATTTTTTAGAGCATATCTAACAACTTTTTTAAAATATAAAAACATTATTTATTTGTGTTTTAAATTGTTCTAATAGCATCCTATCTCATTATCTAAAATAGAGAACCAAGGAAAAAACTTTCAATATATAGTTTTTTTATATTTTTATTAGAAGAAAAGAGAAATAAGTTTTTTATTCGTTTCGCCATTGAGGATTGAATAATTATCATTTTATATAACTTTTTTACATAAGTTTTTTGGGATCATGAAATTATTGCTAATATTTAAATAAATATAATTGATGATGAAATCTCTAAATAAAGAATTTGTTAGAGAATTACACAATTTATTTTAGATTTTGACTTTGCATTTTCTATTTTAAATAAACTTTGGAGAATTTGATACATATGCTTTTACCGGGTAAACGCTTATCGACAACATATTTACGTTTAATTATCTTATCTTATAACATCATTATGCTTGAAAAATGGATTGTTGTTAATTATTTTAAACCCACTAATTGCTTACCGGGTAAGAGTTTCGGTCTTTGACTCATTATGTGGCCTCTTATTAAGTTAGCTTATCGGTCCTCGCTATGCTTAATAAATGCTATAAATAAGTGCTTACCTAGACAATTGTTTAATAAATAACTCTTAAGAAAACTACAGTAAGGTGACACATTCTTGGACATTTGATGCCATAACAAGCATTGCTTGTTTAAACATCTTATTAACATATTCTTCTGTTTTGTCAGCGTTAGTGGTGGGTGAGAATGTGAAGGGAGTACCCGCCTTTGGAATCAGAACGGCCGATTCCGATTCTTATTCTTTGAAACCATTAATCGCTGGGTACCCCCGATGATCCCTATTTTTATATTATATTACTTATTTTAAATTGGCAATTTGTAGTTTAAAATAGACTTAAAATTACATTTTTGTTGTATGAAATGTTGAATTTTCATTTTAAAATGACATCAGGTACCCAGTACTAGAACTGGTTACAAAATATTGAGAAACAATGTAAGTTGTTTCGATTCTTTCATTTTAGGAGCCGCAAGTTCTGATTTCAGTTCCGATCCCTTGAAAATAGGGACGGTACCTGGTTACATTCATCCCTAGTCAGTGCTAATAGTAGTTTATGTGTGTGTTTGTGGGAAAAAATAAATGTTCATGTCTTGTTATACTCTCGAACACTAAACAAGTTCTTATTAAAATGTTTTAATTCATTTTTTTGCTAAACATAAGTTACAATTTTGTTACATTTTGTTGTGTTAAGTAATAATATGACTAAAATCAAACTAAACCACATTTATCATCATTGTTTTATGCATTCCCTCATAGTACCAACCACTCTCTAAGCTAATTGACAAAACCAGCAAGTGTAACAAAAAAGTAAAATAAGAGTGAAAACCGTTGGCTACTTTTAAACTATTTGGAATAATCTAATATAAAATTTTAAAAACAAATGTAAAATATTATTGTTTTAGGAGTTATTCTTTCATTAAAAGGTTGATTCGACAAACAAAAAGAATAGGCAGCTAATTAATGAAAGGTTAAGGGGCGAAGGTTAGGGGTATTTTTGGAATTTACCCTCATGCAGAAAACAGAGGTAAAATTTTAGGGAAAGAGTTTTGACATGAATCTAGTAAACATATAGTACTACACTACTATGTCCCTACCTGGATGTTACATTAGTTTTAGAGTAAACTACGATTTTCGTCCCTGTGGTTTGATACTTATAACGGTTTTCGTCCCTGTGATTTTAAAATTGCTTTTTTCGTCCCTGTGGTTTTCATTTGTTCTATTTTCGTCCTTGAGACTAACACCGTTAAAAAAACTCTGTTAAAGTGAGGGTAATCTTGTCTTTTTAATATTTTATTTATTATTTTATAAAATAACATACTTTGTTGTATAAAATTACTAAAATCTATTACATTATTTAGAAAAAGCTTACTAAGAGCATGTACAGCAGGTCGCTTCATGAACCCCCACATCATCGATGGACCGGTATATAAAAATGAGGCACCATTGGGAAGCACCGGTATATAGCCACGTAGGCCAAACTGGTTCCACTTTAGGAACCGCTTCTTTGTATACAAATGGTGGGCTCCACATTGAAAATGGCAATAAAATAAATTAAAAATCTAGCCAATTCTTTTCGATTTTCTTACTTTATCACATTATCTTACACACACATTCACATTATGTGTTTCAATAAATAAATAAACTATAGATTTATTGTCATTTCAAATTAGTGTAATTTTATAACTGTTTAATCATTATTTTGGTTTACATGTATTTCATGGCTTCGTTTCACATAACCTTTATTTTTGTAATTTTTATAATTTCGTAATTATCCTGAATTTTATTATTTTAATATATAATTATTATCTCTTAATTATAATGAAGTAGTCTTTAATTGTTATAATTTTATTATCGTAACTTTTTATTATATAAATCATTAACCGGTTCATGGTTGGGAGTGAAAGGTTCATAAAATGTGTAGGAAAGAGAAAGCTGATATGGCAAAGAGAGAAATCTGATGTGGCATGGTCACGAACCTGCAAGGAGGTTCATGATTGTACATGCCCTAAGCTCCACCATCACCACCACGTGGCTTTCTCCAAGACTCCAACTCCACAACCCTCCATGTGGCTCCATCTCTAACACTCCTACAATTT
The DNA here is from genome assembly GCA_030169165.1 of Centaurea solstitialis. Lineage (NCBI taxonomy): Eukaryota > Viridiplantae > Streptophyta > Magnoliopsida > Asterales > Asteraceae > Centaurea > Centaurea solstitialis. Next base: position 59,979,613 of record CM058047.1, read on the forward strand.
ATCCTAATCCAAAGCTCAAAACATGCCCGAGAGCAAAGGAAAGGAAGAAAGATCAACAAGTAAATTGCAAGTTGTCGACAACAAAAAAAAGAAACAGTAAGTGAATTCAGTTAATTCGGTCTTGCTTTGATGCAGCCCCCTTGTCATCGTTTCTACAGTGGCATCTTTGAGCATCTTTGAGATCACGAACCGTAACCAGCTCCTCTAAAAATTCCCTTGTTCTTTATCTTCTTCTTCTTCTTCTTCACCTTGTTCCTATATCTAGACCATTGAACATCATTTTCCTCTCCCTTTTATTTCTATTTGGTATTTGGAGTGAAATAGTTAATGGAGCGACATTTTGGGTTAAATCATTGATGGAGCAATGTTAGGTTTTTGCTATTATTAAAATCCTTTATGGTTTTTTCTTTCCATGGATTCTTTTTCTCAGTGCTATACAACAATACCATTTCATTTAGGTTTTTTCTTTTCATCGATGATGATGGTTGTTTCAAGCTTTTCTTTTGGTGGGTTTTATGTTCCAGAGGGTTTCAAAATTTTTCCAAACCCAAAATCAATAAAATCAAAATCCTTCACGAAACTTCATTCAACAAATTTTCCACACAAACCTTGAAAAAACCCAAGAATGAAGGAGGACAATGATGGTGAGGCAGTAAGAGGACAATACCTATAGGGTAGTAGGATCTCTAAGGAAGAAGATTTTGGTGGGTAGGGATAATATAATAATATATTATATATAAATTAATTCAAAGAAAATGTAGAAAAAACAAAAGTAGGAAAACGACAAGATAGAAGCAAATGAAAACCACATGGACGAAAAAAGCAATTTTAAAACCACAGGGACGAAAATCGTTATAAGTATTAAACCATAGAGACGAAAATCGTAGTTTACTCTTAGTTTTAAGAACTTTGACATACCAACCTTAAGTTGAATGTATTTTAAACAACCCTAATATTTTCGTTTTTTTTTTTGAAACAACAACTTATTATTACCACCAAACCAAACGACTACAAGACCAATTACAACACAAGGGGGCAAACAAAGCACCCTTGTGCTTTCGGTTTAAAAAATATTAATCCAGTCCTACCCAAACTTTTATATATCATTCAGCAAATCCAACTAAGTAACCGTGTTCAAACGAACTAAAATCAAAATGGAAATATATAAATAAGGCTAAAAAATAAATTACAATGGAATCAAGATGATGAAAAGTAACTAGAAATCTGGAATAGCAACACCTTTGGAATTTGATACATAAGGCTCGAAATGAACGAAACTCAAGCTTTGTCAAACTGGAGATCGACTCGCCTCGTTTACACCTCTAGTCACTAGTGCCAACATTTACAACTGTCAAGGCAAGGAATTTTGTTCGACTCAATTGGCTCGTTTAGTAGTTATTAGATATCACACCATAACTAGCCTCTCATGTAAAACTGTCAAGGCAAGTAATTTTGTTCTAAGTTTTTCTTCTTCTTTTGTTACATTGTTTCACCACAAATAAATTTTACTTGCAAAATATTGTTACTTGTAAATATTTATACATATGTTAAGTTTAGTAGTTATTAGATATCACACCATAACTAGCCTCTCATGTAAAACTCTCAAGGCAAGTAATTTTGTTCTAAGTTTTTCTTCTTCTTTTGTTACATTGTTTCACCACAAATAAATTTTACTTGCAAATCATTGTTACTTGTAAATATTTATACATATCTCGTGAAAAGAATTACATATTAAACATATGTACTTATAACTTCATTTGATTCTTGGTGGAAAGAATGTTTAAAAGTTAAAAAATGGTGATTGGTCAAGCCACAAATATTAAGACCATAATCGGAGCCCATGTGATGCTTTGTTAATTATGAAAATTGGGTTCTGGTGAAATCAAACTGTTTTCGTGAGACGGTGAGATTAACACTTTCTACATGAAACTTCACAACAAAACATTGTGAAGATTAAAAAATTTCGAGCATTCATCGTAAAAACATACTAAAAAACAATATTGAGAAAAAAAAAATCCAAAATGATACAAACACGAAACCTTGACAGCTCAAAAAACTGTAAAGGTAACAAATAAATAATTCGAACCTTCACATCAAAAATGTTGTGAAGGTAAAAAAAATCGAACCTTCACCTCAAAGAACACCGTGAACGTAACATTTACAGTGTTTTTTACGATGAATGTTTGACTTTTTCTAACATCCACAACGTTTTGCTGTGAAATCTCATACAAATAGTGTTGGTCTCATTGGTCTCACAAAAACAACTTAGTGTCATCTGAACTAAGTCTAATTAAGGGTGCAAAAATATTAGCACTATTTGAATTTTAAAATGTATTTACTAATAAAATATATAACTAAGTCAATATCTTTACATCAATATTATCTATGTATATATTCTATAAGAGCATCTCCAACAGCTTTATTAAAGTTTTTCTAAAATAGATGATAAATAGCGAAAATTTCTAAAAGTATTTTTTTTCATCTCCAACAGCATTGCTATTTTAGAGAAAGTATCATTACATTATATTATTAAAATATTCTATAATTTATCATTCCAATGTATTTTAAAAAAAGAACTAAATATATATTGATAAATATTCAATTTCATTGGTTGGATTGAATAAAAAATAGTTTCTCTTTCCTCATATAGAGATTTTAGAGAAATCTCTAAATTTAGAGAAAACTCAACTTTTTTCTATTTTAGCAATCACTTTAGCAATGCTGTTGGAGCGTTTTAGAAGGAAAAAACACCATTTTTTCTAATTTAGCAATGCTGTTGGAGATGCTCTAAATAATATCTATAGTAATTTATAATGCATTAAACTCTTAATTATTATTCATCAAACAACACTTTTATATATCCATAAAATTCAAAAAACCTTGAAATACAATTTTTGAATCCCTTATGTACCATGGACGGACCTAAGTAAGAGTCAACAGTGGCATCTGCTATCGTATCGTTTCAATGTCGCAGTGTAAAAAAAATATAAGGTTGTGAAAAGTGCTATTATATTAGTTTGTTGTGTGCTATCAATATAAATTTTGAAACTGCAATAAAGACAGAATTTTCCTTTAGTTGAGCGGGTTAGTTTTTTGCTTTTTAAAGATGAGGTCTTAGGTTCAAATCTTGTTAGTCTCATTTTTCTAGTTTTTAATATCAGATTTATCGTGTTTTTAAAAAATTTGTAATAACAAGATTCGAACACGGGACCTTTCATTTAATAAACGAGTAACCAACCACTAAACCAATATTGATTTTATTAAAAATATCTATATTTGTTTTTTATAGTCAAATGGTGTCTTAAAATTTTTATAAATTTGTACAAGCCCTTAGGCTACCCACACCCACCTCTCAACCCTCTCACTTTTTAATGCCACATCAGTTGATACATCAGCTTTTTCCCAACCCTCTCTTAACCCTCCCATAACTCTCTACAACCCTCTACAACTCTTACCCAACCCTCCCAACCCTCTCACACAACACACACAACAGACACAACCCTTTACAAAAAGGAGCGGCATTCTGCACCCGTTAAACCCCTAGCCCGTCGGGCTCCTTAATGACGCAGCGGTGCCCGTCGAACCCGCCGGGACCGGCGGGCTCATTCCGCGCATGCCCGCAAGACCGGTGCGTGTAGCCTTATTGTAGCATTAGACTGTAACCTTATTCCAACTGCCATAAATTAAATAGAAAAGCATCAGACTATCTTTTTTTAAAGGGTTAATTTCATGTATGCCCTTATTAAAACTCAAAATATCATATTTACCCAACCTAAACTACAAATATCATATATACCCTTCCTAACATATCAAAATATCATATTTACCCAAATAACTATTTTTATGAATTTTTTAATCAAATCTAATAATCATAAATAGTAAAATGACTATTATACCCCTTCAAATTTAATTTCTATTTAAATATTTTTTTCATTAAAAAAGAACTCAAAACATGATTTACATTCCCTGTTCATCTTCTTCTCCATCATCACCACCCATCTTTTTGTTGTTCATTCTCATCACCCATTACCATCAATAAACAAAAAGATAAAAAATTTGAGGCCTCAACTTTTGAGTTTTCTTGTGGACAAGGTCTTGTTGATGAGTTACTTGTTTGATGATGGGGTTGGATCGATTATCCCCAATAACATTACTATCAGATTCTATCAAAATTTCCAAAAAATGATTGTTAATTTTACAAATTCATCAAAAGAAGAAGGTAATTAATTATTGATTCAAGGTAATTAATACCTTTGTTAAGTTTCGTAGATTGAATGGAATTTTCAGAATAAACAATACCCAAAGGTTCTTTAATTTTTGTGGATAACTCCTGTGAATTCAATTCAATTGAATTTGAACAATAATAAGGCAAAATTGTCTAAATTCTAAAAGTAAAAGTAAAGTAGCAATAGGTACCCAAGGAAGCAAATTTAGAGCCCTAACATCTGGATTCAATGCGTCAAATGGCAAGAAGGATGTAGAAAGAAATATTGAAAAAGTGAGATTGAAAAAAGTAAGAGAGAGAATGAGTGAGTTACATGTGATGAGGGTTGCTAAAAGAATTCATCACAAGCTGGAAACAAAGTTAACCAATTTAGTCAACCAATTAAAGAAGATATTTGATGATTTGAGATAATAAAGAGAATGAAAGAAATTAGTTACGGAAGGTAGAAGCAAGTTTATTGGTGTAAAGAACAATGGGGGCAAGAACCGTCAGGAAAAAAAACCCCAAAACAAACTTTCTCAATCTCATCTTCATCTTCATTCAAACCCCCAATCAAGAAACAAAACCCCAATTTCTTTTATGGAGAAAAAATCGGAATACCCATATAAAGATTGTTATCAATGAAATTGGGTTCTTTTTTATAAAATTAAATGGGTGATGAGAATGAAGAACAAAAAGATGGGTGGTGATGATGGAGAAGAAGATGAACAGGAAATGTAAATCATGTTTTGAGTTCTTTTTTAATGAAAAAAATATTTAAATAGGAATTAAATTTGAAGGGGTATAATAGTCATTTTACTATTTATGATTATTAGATTTGATTAAAAAAATCCATAAAAATAGTTATTTGGGTAAATATGATATTTTGATATGTTAGGAAGGGTATATATGATATTTGTAGTTTAGGTTGGGTAAATATGATATTTTGAGTTTTAATAAGGACATACATGAAATTAACCCTTTTTTAAAAGTATTTCATCCTACCCTATATTCAGCTTCCAACTTTCTTGTGTCTTGTTTCTTCCCAATGCTAAGCAATAAACAAATTTGGGAGGTTTCAAAACCTCTTTTCTCCTAAAAAAAGTTTCTTGAAGCTTAGTCTATCACCACCAAACTTAGAAGGGCTAGATGTTTTCTTTCATTAATCAAACTTTTCCTCTTCCCACTATAATGTCTCAAATGTTTTCAAGAAAAATATATCCCCAATAATAAATATCTATACTACTTTAATAAGCAAATTTGCTAAAAGTCTTAAAAACAACATGTAAAAGCATAATGTACTACTCTTTAAGCACAAGAGTCTTAAAAATCTTAAAAGTCTTAAAAGCAACATACATAGCATAAATTACTTCCTTTTAAAGCATTAATTTTTTTGAAAATTTTTAAATGAGTTAATTACATATTTGGTCCCTGTGGTTTACACGAAATTACGATCGAGGTCCCTGAACCCTAATTTTCATGCCTACGGTCCCTGTGGTTTGAATTTCGTTACGATGGTGGTCCCTTGCCCTAACTTCTGTTAAAAAACTCTGTTAAAAAACTGCTAAAAGACGAAACTACCCCTTATATAATCTCAACCCTTTCCCTTCCCCTCTTCCCCTCTTCCCCAACCCCAACCCAAACCCAAACCCTAAAAGAAATGTAGCAGCCGCCGGCCACCTCCACCGCCGCCGGCCACCTCCACCTCCACCTCCACCGTCGGCCATCGTTTGTCCCGCCTCCCGTCTCCTACCTCCACAACCGGCCACCTCCCGCTGCTGTTCACCATCTCCAACGAACACCACCTCCACCGCTGCAGTCCTCCATCCTCTGCCGCCTGCTGTTAATCCTTCACCACCTCCTCTCGCCGCCTGTTGTTCATCCTCCACCCTTCCACGACGAAAACCCTAACCCTTCACCATTTATCCTTCATCCTAACCTTTCCAGAACCCTAACCCTTCCACGACGAAAACCCTAAGCCTTTTGTCGATGTGTTCATCCTCCCGATGTCGTTCCAGATCTATCGTTCACCCACCAGATCAGGTAGTGGTGGTGACGGCAGTAGTAGGTAGTGGTGGTGGTGCTAGTAGCAGGTAAGTCGATTTCACAGATTTGTATCGATTTGGGGGTGGTTGGTTGTGGTGGTCGGATTTCTGATTCGTGGTGGTGTTCGTGGGTGTTGGTGGTGGTGGTGAGTGGTGGTGTTGGTGCAGGTGGTTGTGGGTGTTGGGGTTGATGGGTGGTGGTGGTGGTGGTGTTGGTGTAGGTGGGTGTTGGTGTTGGTGGTTGTGTTGGTGTTGGTGGTTGTGATGGTGGGTGTTGGTGTTGGTGGTTGTGTTGGTGTTGGTGTTGGTGGTTGTGATGGTGGGTGTTGGTGGTGGGTGTTGGTGTTGGTGGTTGTGATGGTGGGTGTTGGTGGTGGGTGTTGGTGTTGGTGGGTGTGATGGTGGGTGTTGGTGGTGGGTGTTGGTGTTGGTGGTGGTGATGGTGGGTGTTGGTGGTGGTGATGGTGGGTGTTGGTGGTTGTGATGGTGGGTGTTGGTGTGGTGATGGTGGGTGTTGGTGGTTGTGATGGTGGGTGTTGGTGGTGGTGATGGTGTTGATGGTGTTGGTGGTGGTTGGGTTGGTGGTATTAGGGAATACATAGAAAAATATTAATAGAAAACAAAAAAAAAATATGAAAAGACGAAAATACCCCTGCCCTAACGGAGCTTTTTAACGGACGTTAGGGCAAGGGACCACCATCATAACGAAATTCAAACCACAGGGACCGTAGGCATGAAAATTAGGGTTCAGGGACCTCGATCGTAATTTCGTGTAAACCACAGGGACCAAATATGTAATTAACTCTTTTTAAATTTTCACCGTACACGGTACACTCCATCAAATACGCTCCCTTGGTCTCCCCAAGACATTGATTCCATCTCCCAAGATGTCTATACCTCTCCCGCTCATTCTTTTCTCTTTTTTTTCAAATTAACATTACCGAGAGCGTCAACTGGTAACCCTTATGGCCTTCTTGGCTTCTTGGTTCTGTTTCTATCTCCATATTTTAATTCTCTATCGCTTTTCATCTGGCTAGGGTTTCTATTTAATCGCTTCTCACATTGGTTAAGGTTTCAATTTCATCGCTTCTCATACGGTTAGAAGAAGAAGAAGAAGAAGAAGCGATTTACTAGATTTTGTTTCTTTCTCCCTTTTTCTTATTCTTGTAGTTTAATCCAGGTAGGTGTCCAAGTTTACTGGTGTTCGTTCAATGCATTTCTCAACTTGTAAGCCTACTTTTCAATTCTTAATGTTTGATTCCTTTCCTATTTCAATTTATATTCTTTGAATCCCAATGTGTAGATCTATGCTCAAATGGTGTGGTGTGATTTTATACCTTTATAGATCAAATTGATTACTGCCCTAATCAGAATTTTTCAAAGGTTTGGTTTTTTTATTTGCTACTTTGGGGGAAATGTTAAGAGATCAAATTTTTTATTTTGTCGAAGAACATTATAAAAAAGAGATATGGTGGACTTATTTTTTCTAACAAGCGGATTTCGTTACAATGATATCAGTTTCATGAAAGATGGATCCAATTGAAGCTTGAACGATAGAATTTATACAGAAATGTTTGTAATTTTCTTTTCTTATTAAAGCTGCATATATGTCTTCTATCAGCACAAATGATTTAACTTTCTTAATATGTTTTCCATTTCTTAGTGAATTACTTGATCACTTGATTTTAGTTTCATGTCTTTTATATTGGTTATGTTGATTTGATGATTATGAAAGAAAAGCTTATTGCTTGATTCAATTATAGATTTTTTTATTCTGATCGATCATGTTTATTTGTGTTTGCTTTCAGATTTTGTTTTCAAGGGTGTGGGAAGATTTGTGTTGATTTCTTCTTAACGATTCCTTTTTGGTAAAGGTTTGAATTTTTTTTCTCCAACGATTGTAATATTTTGTGTGTTTGATTTCTTTCAAAAAGGAATCATGTATAGCTTGTTCTGATCCTTGTTCTTGTATATGATATGCATATCTTTATTGCAACATTTGTGTAAAATCTTGTTTAGATTCTTGATTTTCTTTATTTGGATATAGACACAGATTGGAAAAGCTTTTTCTGGGAGTTTGGGGTTAATCATCAGCCCATTTTTTTTTAAGTTGAAGGACAACATATATGGTTTCCTTTAAGACCTGTGTTTTCTTAGCTAAGCATAACTTTATGTTTTTTTTTTAACTCTTCAAAGGAGTTTGCAGGCTTTTCTTCAATCAATGAGTTACTTAATTTAAGGCCAACTCTACACCTCTGAGCTAGATTTACTGTTTTTTTTTACACTTTATCATTTCAAAAAAAAGTACTAAGTTTTTCAACAAAAAATTTGGTTTTGTGTTTTAAGGTAAGAAAAATCTTTATTTGTTACACATTGATGGTGAAGAGCAACTCGTTGAAAATTCATCAGCCAATGTTGGTAATCAACATGACTATCATGACAGGTGGGTTAAGGAAGAGCCTTTCCGGAGCCTGTGGTGATGTTCACCTATGCTTTGCATATTAAGTAATTTCTGTTAGTGATTCCACTTTTTTGTTTGTTGCCAATGCTGATTGGTTAACCTCTTTTTTTGTAGAAGTATGTAATGCAATTTTTTTATTCATGGTATCTAAACCAATTTATCATATCTGGTTATCAACCAAATTTTAGAAATTAGAATACGCAAAAGAATTATTCACTTACCATATGAACTAATTAAATTGAGATCGCTGCTGTGGTACAGTATTTTTGAGTAACTTTGTTTTTGTTTTTGTTTGTTTCTTTTTATAGGATGTTTTGAGAGAGCATAGTAGCTACAGACATGCAAAAATTGGTTTATGCAAGTTTACATCTTGGAGCTAATTTACCTTTTGCAAATCTTTGCAATTATTCTGCCCTGAGATTTAATGACATCTGTTAGAATTTTTTTTTTGTTTTGTATAGGGAATACATTCTAAGTATATAACATCTAGCTACTTGCATGTAAAGAATAATTATACTAATTGATATGACATTAAAAATGGAAGTAAAATCAACGCATCCTTTATCATTTTGGTATGGAGATGTCTTCTTTTTTTGTCTTCCGCCCTACATTACTTGTTGAGAAATGCATTTAGTATAAATACACTTTTACTATATAAGATGGATCATTCTATGATACATCAATATGTTTGCTATTGATTTCAATCCATTAATTTTAGGTAATTTAACCTTTTATGTTTATTTTATTTTTGTTTGTCTTTTTCATGGTTTACCTTCTTTGGTTTTTACTATATAGTGTTTTATTTGTGCTTCATTAGTTCAATAAATTGTTTAAAATACATTTAGTATTTGGATTCATATTCTTACGATGCTTTACTTAAAACACAATGTATTCAGGGAAGGTGTTTGGGGAGTGATTACTTGAAAGTGCTTATAACTTATCTTCTTCTTGGCGAAGCCATAAATTGTTTTCCAAAAATTGGTTTTTAGGTGTTTGGATTTGCTTTTATATCTTTTGGAAAAGGTCAAAACGGAGTTTTTTAAAAAGCCACTTTTTTTTTTTACTTCTTGGAGAAGTAAATAAGAAGATAAGTATTTTTGATGATAAGCACTCCTAAACACCCCTTAATGTTCACATACACAATTACACATGTAATGTTCATGGTTTACTTTCACTACTTTGCTTTGGGCTTTACTTGTAATTCCATTAAGTGGAATAGTTTTTGAAAGTTAAGGCCTTTTGGGAGAAATTTTTTTTTTTCTTTTTTTCCTTTCTTTTTAGCACATGATTACACCCTCTACTCATGTGAATGGTTGAAAGGGCAAAAGTACTAAGGTTTTTTCATCGTCTTATATCAAAAAATATTGTATGACTGAATATTAATGTCTCTTAAATTTGTTGTTGGTTTAAATATCTAGATATTACTCATCATTTGGATTTGAAAAACTTGATTATCAACTTCTCATTTAGGAGCATAAACACATACTTTTGATATCATTCAAAAATTTGTAACTCTTTGATTAAAATTGTATAGCACATGTTACTATGTCAACAATAACGATACTTTTTGGTGGATAATTAGAACATTTACCGAAGTGCTAATCTTGTAAGAGTCAATTCTTTAAGTTACTTTATTGTGTAAAATTGCAGTACATCGAAGTGGAGTCCTATGCATCATTTTACTTGGTAAGCTAAGATTCTTGGTTCTTACCAAGTTCATCGAGTAAAATATATGACTTTGGTATGACTTTAGTAAACCATTAGTTAGCAACACCCTTGCCAGTTAAGAAAAAAAAAAAAAGAGGTTTGATCGGTCTAAAAAGTAACCTATATTTTTGCATCCAAATTGAGCTATTTTAATCCTTTTGCCTTTGTGTAAGACAATTTTGGTTTGCCAAGTTATATAACCAACTATTGTAATTGTTTGTTGTTTAAAGAAAAGAAAGAGAGAAATAAGATTTCTATATAACTAGCAGTACAATATTTCTTTATGTAGAAACTTCTATTAGAACCATTAGCTACAAGATCACGTTGATGGATTTGTTTTTGATAACTTGTGGAGATATGTCTAGGTGTTTTGTTGTGCAACTTATGGTTTTAGATTTTATATTGTTGATTGTTGGTAATTAGATACTTGCTTCAAATCTTGATGTTGCTTCTTATTTATGCTTCTGAGTTGTGCATCTGATTCTGCAACAGTGTTGTTTTATCCAGAGTTGTAAAAATCAAACCAAGTTTCTTTTTAATACCAATTGCAAGAGGCTATAAAGAAAAATGGTTAATTGTGGAATTGTCATATGAAGCTTGCATATTATACAATGCATCATCGTATATAGTTTAACTTTTACTCCATCATCTTATATAGTTTAAGCATATGCATTGATAATTTTTTGGAGATACATAAGTATTAATAACTAAAGACTATAGCGGAACTAACTCACGTAATCAAAATCTATTAATATGTAAATACTTATGGACGATTTACCAAGATGGTTACTTGTTAAGCGCTTTCCTGATAAAAGTCAACACTAACTTAGGAGCCATTTACTAAATGCTTACCCAGGTAAATGGTTATTACCTTACAATCCTTGCAAATTTAGTATGTAAACCACTGAGTTTTAGTCGATAAAAGCTATAAAAATGACTACGACAGTTTTACCCTGTCGAAGGTGCTTACTAACAACCATTTACTTGATAGGCGTATATAGGTAAGAGTCGTCATCTCGACTTATCGAGTAAGGCTCTTCGTAAACGTTTAGTAAATGATTCCCAAGTATAAATCATATAATCATGAAAATCCTTCTGTAACAAAACCACGAAAGCTTCAAAATCATTTATATTTACGGCTCCCGCCGCATTGCGCGGGTACACTACTAGTTTATAAATAAATAAATAAATAGTTTGGAATTTAGGAGACGGAGATTGAATTTCTTTTCTCGGTTGTGTTTTTCCCTTTCAAGAGCAAAAATATTCTTTTTTGCTTTAGGAATTCTTCTTTTTCTCCAATTTAGATATGAATGAGAGAAACAACTCTATGTGTTAAGCAAAAAGGTCTAAAAACTCACTATTTCACACCATTGTTCTTTCTTTCTTTCTTTCCCTTTGGAGAGAAAAAGAGAAAGTTGAAAACTGTTTTGTTTATGTTAAAAAGGTATGTAATTAGGTATTGTTTAGTAAAAATAAGGTAACTTATAAGCTAACTTATAAGTCAGGTACATATTTGGATGGACCATAAGTTAACTTATAAGTTAACTTTTTGAAAAGCTACACTTACTAGCGTTTTAGTGACTTATGAGACTTTTTATTTATTTTTATTCCTAATATACCCTTTTACTTTTTACATTATCAATTTTTAAACATGCATTTTTTTGTCATTTTATAGTCATAAGCTACCTAATCAACTAGTTTTGCCAAACGTAACTTATTCATCAGCTACCTTATCAGCTAGTTTGCCAAACGTAGCCTAAATAATTGCAATCTTGACTTTACTAGTAACTTTATTTGGTCTGTTTGTATCTTTTTGTATGAGGTTTATAACATGAGGGCTGAAGTTAGAAAACTCTCAAACTTGTGGACTGTGCCTCACTTGGAAGGAATCTTCAGGGTTAGTGGAGCATGTTTCATAGAGGTTGAAGGACTGGAGTGTATTATTTTTATGGAAAGTATTTAAGCTCATTTTCTTCCTGGAAACTTCATTATTTGAATTTTTAGAATTTGTAGCTTTCTCTCTGTTCTTTTGAGCATGTTTCAAGCAAGAAACTAAGGTGTTGTTTGGTAGTTGCTGAATGGTTCGGTGCTGGATGATGAAGGGGTCAGAATGATTAAGAGGCTCTTATGATACGGTGCAACATGAAATATGGTTGTTTGGTAATTGTTGAGAATGAAATCAGGGCTCTGAATGGTTAAGAGACGTCTAGGATACTGAATCATTCCGAGGGTTTTGGAACCATTAAAAGGCAGTTCCTTTTTTTGCCAAACAAGATTTACCTCTTAACGATTTAGAGGTTGCCTCTTAATGGAAATGTTAAAAGGTAAACAAACAACCCCTAAACATTTTATGAAAAGGGAAGAAATGTTATATCATATACACAAGCTTAATCACATATGATTAAGCGGGGATGAGCATCGAGGACCGTTTTACGAATTGAATCGGTACCGAACCGATACCATGTATTTCTTTTGCTTTTCGGTACCTCCTTGCAAAATAATAGGATGTTAGTTGTCATTTGATTTTGATTTGTTTCCGTTGTTATGGGTCTAGCTAGTTTGTTACTTTAGTTTGGCTATTTAAGCCTTGTGCTTAATATGTATGCTTCATTACGGGGTACAAATCTCTTTGATTATTTTTGTTATTTATCAATTAACATTGTTTAGTCAGACTCAAATATTTCATCGATTGACATTGTTTAATCGATTCACATTAGAAGAGACCACTATTTGCTTTCATTGATTCACATTGTTTTTAATTGATTTCTTATCCATTTAGTTTTTGGTTGGATACCTTCTAGATGAGAAAACCTCGAATTTGTGAAAAGTTGATTTTTGGCTTCAGTACAGTTGGCGCGATAGTGGAAAGCGATAGTGCCATAGAGCAAAATTGCATGTCACGGTCGCTGAGAGGGGTTGAATGCCTCGATACATCTTTGCTGTGTATGCTAGCAATAATGACACTAGCATTGCCACATGTCATTGTCGCATATGGGGACGAGGGTGTTTATAACTCTGATTTTTAGCCTTATTCCCGTAACGCTTTCACCCAACTCTTCTCATTTAATCTCTTTTCTCTTCATTCAATACGGTTCGGAGATCATTTAAAGCTCATACTCAACCTTTCCTCAAGATTTGGCATCATCAAAGTTATATATTTGAAACTAGGACAAATGATCCATCTTCTTATCAATGCGGTGTAATGGTTTCTAGGTTTCCATTCGAAAACTTGACATTGAGAATTCATCCTATACTTTACAAAACTATAAGCATGTTAAAATGTTGTATTTTAGTTCATTAGAGATTTTCTCTCAAGTATTTCACAATTGGGTGGTTTTTGAACCAACTAGGTCAAATTTGTGAATTTGGGGATTTTATACCTTTTGATAAACTACGGAAAATAACTTTATATACATAATAGATGATCATCTCAAAGTCTTCATGAGTTTTGGAACCTAATCTTGAATTAAGGTAACATAAAACTCAATTCGCCCTTTCAAATTTCCTCCAAATTGAATTGCACGGTAAAAGGGTTGTTTCTATTTGGCTTCAATTGGTTGTTATTGTTGCTTTTGTTCATTGAATTCTATAGAGTAATGGGCTCTTTGATTTGAGGAATTCAAAGGAATTCAACAGAATTGGAATACCAAATTCAGTTGACTTTTAGTAATGTTTGGTTCTCAGAATCGACTAGATGGAATCTTTTGAATTCCACAACTTAAGGAATTCATCATACCTTGGCTTGAGACGCCATGGAAGGATTGGATTCCGACCAACCACACACATGGTCAAATTTCATTTCAATTTTTCATCCGAGTCAAATTCCTTAGATGAATTCCAATTCCATCACATTCCATTCTGTAAACCAAACACCCCCGAAGTTCCTTAGTCTTTTGTTCTTCCAATACATTTTAATTTAAAAACAATATCATCCGTAAGTATTGACTAGTTCCTAATACCAAAAGAAAACTAATTTATACAAAAACACACATATTCATATAATAGTTTATAAACGTAATACCAAAGAGAAGTTAAATTTAATCCAGTTTTTTTATACAACACACGTACCAAAACATATCAAGCGATATCCAAAACCACATGAGTAATATCTTACATAATCGAAAAAGGAATTACCATCTACCGATTTTATAGAATAAAATAATATACAACTTAATTAATTAATTACATATATTGTATGGTCCATAGGGCGGTTTAGGAGCGAGTTCATGAGCCGGTCCATGGGCGCGGGGATTAGTCGGTGCCCGTTTGGATCCGGATACTCCCGGAACGTGTGTGTGAGTTATCCGTCGTTCAGAAAAAAAAAAAATACATATATTGAATGAGGCATGAAAGTGTGGCTGACCTCATCTCCACTTTGAGCTAAACGGGGATCCTCGTCTCCATCCAGGGGACGTGGTTTACCAGGGAATCCCCATCCCTAATTCATGTGGACGAGGTTCCCTCAACAAGTCGGTGCCCATTCCCGTGCCTACCGTTTTAAACCAAAGTTACCTTAGTAGACATTACCTGGATTTCTATTTGGTACGTAAGATTAGTTTAAAGGAATCACTTTGGTTTGGGTTTGTTTTATCGAAGAAGATGACCAGAGAAGAGGGCGTTTTGCCGAAGATGATGACAAGAACTTTTGGTGTGGCTTTGTTTCGTCAAAGAATATGATTGAAGGACAAGGTGTTTCATCTGAGAAGAGAAGAGAAGAAGGCGTTTTGCCAAAGATGATGACCAGATCTTTTGGTGTGGCTTTGTTTCATCAAAGAATATGATTGAAGGACAAGGTGTTTCATCTGATAAGATGACCGGGGGAGGGTGTCATCCATACATAGTGAAGGAAGAAGACTGTTGGGGTTGTGGTTGGGAGTATAGGAAAATAATACCAAGTTTTGAAAATTGAACTTCAAGGAAAATAATAAAAAAATGAAAATGCATACACAAGTTTTCTCTTAAGCATAACCACTACATATTTATAGCAACCACAACGACTATTATTATAATTCGTTCAAAAGAGTTATGTCTCTTAAGCATAACCAGATTCTATCAATAACATGTACGGAAGTTTTCAACATCAAGCATAACCACTACATATTTCTTTCAGACGGCACAAGTTTAAATAAAAAAGTCGATTTTAATAGAGGGAAAGAGTCTTCGATTGATGGTCTGACTTCGATTTTGTGCTTTAATAGAGACAGTGTTCAACGGTAGCTTCGATTGATAGAGTCGATAGAGGGAAAGAGTCGATTGACCTTTTTTATTAGGTCAATAAAACCCAGGCATATAAAAATCCCAACATGTAAAACCTCAAAAAGATAAAATGCCTTAGGCAAGGCATCAGGCGCATCACGACGACATCGTGGAACCCCACCGCATAAGGCTAAGCTGAAGTTACCTGCTGATTCTCTCAAATACATGATGCCTTTCATGTGTCTCAATTAAAAAAGTTTCATGGAATATTGCCTGTTGCAGCCCATATTCCATCATGGTTTCAAGGAAAAGATGATACAGTCAAATTACAACCAGCAGCTATATTGGGAAGAGGAATAGTTAAAAGTGAGAATCATGATGAAGTCCAATATCTAGTCAGGTGGGAGGGTTACTCGGATCAAGAGGCTTCATGGGAAAAAGCTAAGGAGTTTGAAGATAAGTATCCTAATTTTCCGTTGTAAGTAGACTTGGGACAAGTCTTTTTAAAGGGGGGAAGAAGATATGATAAGGGAGCTATTAGTTCTTAATCTATTAGGGAGTTGGTAGTTTGTAAGTGGTTATAACTACTTTCCAATAGCTAACTGTAACTAGGCTCTATGTGTATAAATAGGGCCACCTGCTATTGTAATGAGATATGAATAAAATCACAATGATTTCTCTCTATAATTCTTTCTATCTTCTCTCTATTCTCGTTCTCCTAAATTTCTATATTCCTGCAACATATCATGCACGCCTGATGCAGACTTTTTTGAACAAGAAACATAAACTTTTGAATTCTTTGATATGCAGATGCGGTTGCAATAAATTTCCATCTCAAAAAAAGTTGCATCCCATCATATTGCACGAATACACAAACCAGTAGCTAATGAAATATGTTTACTTTAAAAATCACCCATCAACATCCACATACTAATATAACCAAAATCCTAGCATCATTACCACAACTAAACTTTAGCGATAGTTGGTCATTGATATATAACTTCAAAAACTAATCATGTATGGTCTAGTTAAGCAGCTATATACGAATCTCGTGAAGAAACGCCCAATACTTGTTTAGCATATGATCCTTTGGTCTCACACACTTCCACTGCCCTGTACAAAATATTGCATATGCATCTGCTGCATACCTACATACGTACACAACATACATAACATACTTAAACTCATATAACCATGAAAAAAATGACGTAAAAGAAGAAGAAAACGAAAACAACAAATTAACTAACTTACTTCCCAACACCATACAATTAATTTAGTGACATGCGTCCATTCGTCCTCTAAATATTCTGCATACATTCTCTTAATTATCTTGGTTCTCTTTCTATATAATCCAAGTGGTTGTATAAGCTCTTGAATAATCTGTGCAGGAACCTCTGTAGCGGTTTTTGCATCTGGGCATAAGCTAAAGAAATCCGATATCACCCGTTTAACCTACAAAACAACAACTTCATTAAACATCTATTTTACTTGTGCCTTGTCTCTTCTCATTCCTACTATTTCAGAGCCCAATGCCTTTATTTAAACAAGTTATATATACATCACTAGTAGCAACGTATTATATCCATACAAGAAAACAAAACAGAAAAAGTTATGTTTAGTACTGATTGAACTAGGCAAACATTGGCTGGGTTATGGAACAAAGTATAAGGCTCTGCTAAAAACTATTGTGTGTTGTGTATGTGTGGTGAATTATGAAATACTAAGTTTCAAACGGAATGAGATGTTGAAAAAAGATACGATAATAAAGAAAAAGGTATAACAAACCTGCACACCCTGTGTTTTATTTAGAAGCACATATATAGTTGACGCAGTGGGAAACGCGGAACGGATCGACAATCGTCAAATCCAAAATAAAACACGTTCACAAGCGTGAAACGCAAAGAAACAAGAGAAAACTCTCAATAATAACTCACGAAGAGGATGAATATTATTAATCAAAGTATGAATAACAATGAACCTTAGCTATCCTATTTATAGTCTAGACAAAATATAATTAAGGAAACTAAATAACCTAATTCTATTCTAACTTGGAAAACAAGTAAAATAATTACCAAAGATAAATCCTAACTTAATAGAAAAGAAAACTAATTAAAGGTAATAATTCTAAACTAAATTAAGTAATAAAATATTTGAATAAATCGATAAAGGCTATCGATTCGGGACTGATCTCGCGATCCAGCATCGCGCTCGCGCTGCGAGTAACGACCTTCGCACCACGAAGCTGCTTCAGTCGGCTTCGGCCGTGTTTTCGATGCTGATTCTTCATCTTCTTCCGAGCTCTTTTTCGAGGTTTCCAAATATAATTAAAAACTTGTGATACAGCTCGAAACCGATCTGTATCAGACACCCCCACTTGAAAAGAACTCGACCTCGAGTTCTCATGTAGATTTTTAAATTGCTCGGGGTCTTGATGTAACAATAGATCATAAACCACATTCTTCGGCTTCACGAGCGGATCGTCGAAATTCCAAAAGGGATCGTCTTCCATAGGTTGTACTCGACTCCACGTAAGCGTGATCTCATCCAACTCGTAAGGATAATAAACCAATGACATATCACACGGAATCGACTTCGTGTAAGCCGAAATCTTGGTCGTTGGCATGATAGAGAAACTATCTTTGGGGATTTTTTCAGACAACGATTTCGGAGGCTCGGGAACGTCGGGGACAACTTCTTGCACTAAAAGCTTCGGGTCGGGAGTTTCTTCAACTTTCTCATCTTCATCTTCTCTGGCGACCAGCTCGAGATCGAACTTGGAAAATTTAGGCTCGGTAAGGACTTGTTGTGGCTCGGTCGCGATGACAATAACATCTTGTGGCGGTTCAATTGCGACGGGGATAAATTCTTGAGGCGGTGTAATCACGACAAGTGGTGGTTCGATCGCGACGGGTAGTGGTTCAGTCACGAAGAAGACGATTTCTTGTGGCGGCTCAATTGTGACGGATGGCGGTTCGGTCACGACGGGGACGATTTCCTCGTCGGCAATCTCCGGTGATTCTCCTTTCTTTTCTGGCAAGAATCGCTCCTCCATGAGTTGTTTCATTCGCTTCCATGATTGAACCGATCTTTTTCGTAGGCGTTGTCTTTGCTTGACCACTTTATCCCACCAAACGGACGCAACACTTTTTAGGTGAAAAGCAACTAACTTTACTTGCTTTTCTCTAGGAATCTCGATAACTCCAAAGAATCGATCCACTTCGTTTTGCCAATTTAAAAATTCTTCCGCTTCTAAAGCACCGTAGAAAAACGGAATTTCTGCATTTGTATGAATGGCGTGTGCGTTTCTTTTTTGCTTTACGATTTTTTCTTCCTTCCGGTTTTCGAATCTGAGACGAGGAAAGCTAACCCGGTTAGGGTAATCGGGTTGCCTGTCTCTTCTCTGACGCTCGATGATGAGAGTGTCGATCTGATTGGCGAGGTTAGCACGGGCAGTGTTGAGGGCCGTGGAAAAAGCCATGGCGATTGCCTCAATACTAGCTTGATTGATGTATGGTTGTGGTGATGCTATCCGAAGGAAAAGAGACAGGGAGTCTGGCTCTGATAGCAACTGACGCAGCGTAGGTTTGCGGAACAGATCGACAATCGTCAAATCCAAAATAAAACACGTTCACAAGCGTGAAAAGCAAAGAAACAAGAGAAAACTCTCAATAATAACTCACGAAGAGGATGAATATTATTAATCAAAGTATGAATAACAATGAACCTTAGCTATCCTATTTATAGTCTAGACAAAATATAATTAAGGAAACTAAATAACCTAATTCTATTCTAACTTGGAAAACAAGTAAAATAATTACCAAAGATAAATCCTAACTTAATAGAAAAGAAAACTAATTAAAGGTAATAATTCTAAACTAAATTAAGTAATAAAATATTTGAATAAATCGATAAAGGCTATCGATTCGGGACTGATCTCGCGATCCAGCATCGCGCTCGCGCTGCGAGTAACGACCTTCGCACCACGAAGCTGCTTCAGTCGGCTTCGGCCGTGTTTTCGATGCTGATTCTTCATCTTCTTCCGAGCTCTTTTTCGAGGTTTCCAAATATAATTAAAAACTTGTGATACAGCTCGAAACCGATCTGTATCAATGGTGACAACCCTCCAGGGATCGTGGAAATGATCCTCCTGGATTAGATGATGATAAGAGCGTGGAGGCTTCCACGTGTTATCTAGAGTCTTCTCCAAGTAGGCCTCGTCTCTCTTTTGTGCAGCCGTAAGGTTTTGTGCTGGATCTTTCTTCTTCTTCTTCTTTGGTTCTTCCTTTTGCAGTATAAATCTCCCTTTCTTAAAGCACCCAACATAAGCACCTTTTCGTTTAAGTGCCTTTTGGAGGTAAGGCGAAACCTTCACCTTCTTCACCTTCATGTTGTGATAACCAACAGAAGAATCTGCTTCTTCTTTTACCGTCTTTTGAAAGTAGGGTGACACGACTCTAACGGTGGAAGGTGGCATAGGGTCCTCCTTTTCCTTGAATGCCTTGTGGAAGTAGGGTGACGGTTTGATGGTTGAAGGTGACATAGAGTCTTCCTTTTCCTTGAATGCCTTGTGGAAGTAGGGTGACAGTTTGATGGTCGAAGGTGGCATAGAGTCTTCCTTTTCCTTGAATGCCTTGTGGAAGTAGGGTGAAATCCTTTGATCATCAGTAGATCCTTGTTTTTCTTTGACTACTACTAGTGTCTTGTTGTGGAAGTAAGGTGACAGTTTGAGAGTAGATGGTGACATGTTTTGAGATCCTTGTTTTTGTTTGACTACTAGTGATATATTGTTGTGGAAGTAGGGTGAGACTTTGACAGCTGATGGTGAAACCTTTTGAGGTTGGTTTGGATGATGGCAAGTATTGGAAATTGAATGACCACCCTTGTATGCAAATTGAGCAAACGGATTATCAAGATCAACGGGAACATCATCATCTAAACCCTTCCTACTCGTGTTGTTTTTTATACAAACTTCATCTTGTTGAGGAAAATTCTCATTCTCCTCCTCCTACTTTATGGAACTAGATTTTGTTCTCTTCTTCTTCTTCTTCTTCTTCTTCTTCTTGTTTTTGATAGAAATAGGATCACATCTCTGATTCAAATTAGGAATTTCACGAGTCTTTCCACAATCCCCATTTGGAATTTCATGAGTGTTTCCATAATCATCCCCATAATCCGGAATTTGATAATCCTGGTGATTCTTGTTAAGGACTTGATTCTGATTATTAGAAAATGTGTCCTCCTTTTCCTTTTTAAGATGATGTGCAATTGTATTTAAACAATCATTTAGCCCCCCTAACTTATCTTCAACATCTACTACTTTCTTCTTCTTTTTCTTTACTTTTTTCTTCTCATCAACAACAGGTTCCTATATATTATTCATGTAAAATATATATAATAAACAATCAATCTATATATATGAAAGTAATAATAAGATAGGGAGTGAAAGGATACCTTCCTTTTTCTATGGGTGATGATCTGAGAAGAAGGATATGGAGTAGCGCCATTATTATGATTATTGTAATTGGAAGCAGCAGGAAGAGCGATGATCACATACTTCATTTCCTTTTGCTTTTGGTTTTGCTTTGAAGAAGAAGAAGAAGAAGAAGCCATCTCGCAATTGCTAATCAAAACCCTTTTTACTTTCCCCCCCCCCCCCCCCCCCCCCCCCCCCCCCCCAATTTTGGTTGCCTCCCTTTTCTTTTCTTCTTCAAGAGTGTGTGTAAATTCCAAAAATACCCCCCAGTTTCCCTCCACATTATTAAGAATTCCAAAAATACCCCCAATTACATTATTAAAATTCCAAAAACACCCCCAATTTCCCTGCACATTATTAAAATCTATACTACTTATATAATATTCTTATATAATTTCACCATCAACATTTTTCTATTACGTTTTATTCTTTTCCTTTTCGGCTAATTAACTCATCTGTTAATTAAGCATTAAACGATGTGATTTGTATAAGGATTCAAATCAACAGGGACGATAATCGGATTCAACACAAATTTCATTCTAGCTTGTTAACTTCATCTATGGATTTCATGATTTGATCATCAACACACTGACTGACACATGCCAATCTGAAAATCTTCCCATTAATTCTTTGAAAAGAAATAAAGATCAAATGACGGGTTTGTCCTTTCCTCAATACTTGCACTTGGTTAATTAGAAGCTTGAGATATCATTTTCTTTTTCTGGAATTTGTTCTTTATTTTAAAAAAGGAAATCAACTATACAACTTGTGGAAATATAAGACAACATTTATGTAGGTAAGCATACAACCAGCAAATGATATCTTCATGATGTCCATCACTTTGGTGTTGATATATTATGCGGTTTGGTATGAATCTGGTGGGTGGTCTTTAGGTAGAATAAACATAATGAGGAGTTGTGCATCCCTAGCTACCTTGTTTTAAGTTTATGTCTCGCTTCTATGGGGTCGTTAATTACTTCTTAAGATAGGTTCCTGTTGTTGAAGAAGCGAATTCAGCACTTAACACTTAAATGTTTGTCTTGATCCATAAAAAGGGTATTTTTCAGATCTTGTATATCCTTCCCAACTTTTTCCAAGGGTCTTTATGTAAGTACATAATCTATAAGCTACATATATACTTCCCCTGGCAAGTACCTTGTCAACCATCCTATTAATCTTGGAGCACAAGTGCTTTTTTGCTTTCAAAATACTTCATCTTTATAAATGAAATTCTGAACCATTTGTGAAGAAAATATCATCTCTTACTGTGCACATGATTGAACCGTGCACTAGAAACTTTATAGATTCTCTAATGAGCAATTTGTCCAATGGTCTTACCGACTTCTTTCTGTGTACTCCTTGGATTTTGGTTATTTTATTCTAATTATCATTTTTATTTTGTACAACTCGCCATTACCATCTTAATAGCAGGCACTATGTGCATATACATTAATTATGACTTGTGACTGACAAACGCAAGAATTTCGTAGAACAAATGGCAAGTGCTTGGTTTGGGAGAAAGCTCCAAGCAAGGTAAACTCTGGACTTCTATTATTGATACCAAATCATGGTTTTTATTTGTACATATAAATAGTAAGATTTACTTGCTACTCAGATAGTTGCTACATATACTACAACAAAAGGGAGACTAAGATCAGCCTTCTGCTGAATTCAGGGTGGTAAGTAGATGCTGATAGTGGCTTAATCCGATTTCATCATTATTGATGATAAACATAAATTATAAAGTTTGTTATTATCTTACTCTAGTTTGTTAGGATATATTCTTTTGTATTTATCCGGTTAGGCTTTCATTGTAAGCTTGTACTACCTATATATTCTTGAATATACGCTGTCCATTGTTTTCCTTTTCTCTTGTATATAAATACTCTAGGCTTATACTTCTTTTGTACACTTTTCATTATCAATACATGCATTCTCTTAATCCCCTTTCCATTTCTAACATGGTATCAAAGCTTTAGGCTCCTTATCACCTTCATCAATCCCGAGTTGGGAAATCCGTTTTCCAAGTCGGGAAATCCGTTTTCCGAGTCAGGAAATCCGTTTTCCGAGTCCGTTTTCCGACTCCAAAAAAAAATAAAAAAAATAAATCCCGAGTTGGGATTCTTCGTTGTTTCTCCTTTCCCGAGCCGATTCTGAGTTGGAAATCTTTTGATTCCGAGTCGGGATCCGCTTTCCCTAGTCGAAACTCTGCCCGAGTTGAGATTCTCTTGTCAAGTTCTACTCCTCTCCAATGAATTCGAATCTCAGTCATTCGAATCCCATATCGGTTGTTCTTAATGGGAACAACTATATCCTCTGGAATCATCATATGACCATTCTTCTCAAATCTCATGGTCTTTACTCCTATGTCACTAGGACGACTGTTGCTCCAACAAGGACGGCAAACGAATCCGCAATCGACTATGCCAAGCGTGTTAATGAGTGGGACATTAACAACACCAAAATCCTTGGCTTCATCAATGCCTCAAGCACAGCAGAGATTAATCAACAATTCCTCGGCTACACGACCGCAAAGGGTCTTTGGGATTTTCTAACAAAGAGATACTCCTCCACTGGATTAGCTCACCAGTATCAACTGTGGACCACTTTCCAAAGCAAACGCCAGCTTCCTGATCAACCTGTCAGCTCCTACATCTCCGAGATGCAAGCTATCCGCGATCACCTGAATCTGGGTGCCGCTCAAGTCGATGACAACACGGCTAAAATCTACGAGGCCTACTTCAATCAGTTGCACCTAATCACCATTCTGATGGGCCTCCTTGACAAATTTGAAAACGTGCGAGCCTCCCTCCTTCACAGGCACCCTCTGCCCTTGCTCGAAGATGCCATCACGGAACTTCTAAGTGAAGAAACTCGTCTTCAACTCCGCACTCCAGCCTCTGCTCCATCAGAATCGGTCCTCTATACTTCGACCTCGAGCTCCAGCTCCAAGGGAAAAGGTTTCCAGAAATCTTACAACAAGCCTCCAGGCTTCCAGAACTCCTACAACAAGCCTCCAGAACTCCCTTACAACAAGTCTTCTGGAAAACCGTCAGGAAATGAGTGCACTTTCTGTCACTCACCATCTTACTTCCTGGTTGACTGTCCAATCAAAAGGTGCAGGCACTGTGGCATCCAACATCCTCGCCACCTCCTATCTGAATGCCCTCAAAACCCAAAGAAACACAAAACTACGGTCAGATTTGTTGCTCAACATGAGCCTACAGGAATGCCTTCTGCCGCGCCTGTCCAATCAAACCCCGAGCTCACGGAACTTATGCGCCGAAATTAAGAACTCATGGCTCAAATCATGACAGGTTCTCTGGGAATGAATTCCCAACACTCAGCTCCTTCAGGTACTCTGTGGATTTTTCAATTATTCTCAATCTCTACATGTGTGGAGAAATTCCAACGTGGATTCGGTCACATCTTATAATCGTAATGGACATGTAGTTGTTGGTAGCGGACACCCTCTTCCTATAACTCGTATCGAAAATTGTTCTATTACACCTAACATTACTTTGCATGATATTCTTGTGGTTCCGAATCTCACTCGCAATTTATTGTCCATCAGTCGACTTACCCGGGATTATCCCGTTAACATGGTTTTTTCTGACGATTTCTTTAATGTTTAGAATCGAGTGAATGGAAGAATACTAGCAACAGGGCGATGTGATGGTGGACTTTATCTTCTTCAGAATGTTAGTGCGGCACTCTTGGCAGATTTCAACAATAAAACCGTTACCGAGTCATACAAGTTGTGGCACGAACGTTTAGGGCATGTTAACCATAGTATTATTTCTATTTTAAGTAGACAAGGACATTTATCGGTTTCATCTATTTTACCGAATCCTACTTTGTGTGGATCTTGTCAGCTTGCAAAAAGTCACAAGTTGCCTTTTGCTATTAATGAAAATCGTTCTCTTAATCCTTTGGATATGGTTCACTGTGATATATGGGGTCCGGCACCCATTACGTCTGTTGAAGGGTATCGATATTATATCATTTTTATTGATGACCATTCTCGATTTGTTTGGTTATACCGAATGAAGTTGAAATCTGAATTTTATGACATCTTTATTCGTTTTCAACAATTTGTGGAAAACCAACTTGTTCGCAAAATCAAAGTCTTTCACAGTGACGGAGGTGCAGAATTTACTAGCAATCGCTTTCAATCTCATCTCTTGTCCTGTGGGATTCTTCACCAAATATCATGTCCTTATACACCATCCCAGAATGGAAGAGCTGAGCGAAAACACCGTCACATAACCGAGACTGGACTAGCAATGCTATTTCACTCTAAAGTGCCAATGCGTTATTGGTTCTCGACATTTACAGCTGCGGTTTTCACCATAAATCGCCTACCCACAACAATTTTAAGTAACTTATCTCCGTATGAGATTTTGTTTGGGAAGGCGCCTAATTATCATCTTTTTCATCCATATGGTTGTCGTGTTTTTCCTTGTCTCAGGGATTATATGCAACATAAATTTGTACCACGGAGTCGGGCATGCATATTTATTGGGTACAGCTCACATCACAAAGGCTTTCTTTGTCTCGACGAGTCCAACTTTCAGATTTATATAACTCGTCATGCTAAGTTTGACGAGTTACATTTTCCGTATGTCAAGGAATCTACTGCCCAATTGATCTCAGATTTAGACTATAGTGCCTTTCTTGAGCCTACCGAGACATCTTCTGTTTCAGTCTCACAACATGAAAAGACCCACCATTGCGCCACTTCGGCCAAAGTGTGTCCGCTTTGCACGACAGACTTGTCCCCGACTCCTACATCGGATTCTGGCAGCCCATCCCCATCACCAGATCCTGGCTCTGGCTCTACATTATCTGGTGCTTCTAGCGCAAATTATGGATCTTCAGATGGTCCTACGTTGTTGCAGTCTAGTCACCCCATGCAAACAAGATCCAAGTCTGGAATATTTAAACCTAAATATCCAGCGCTCCTTGTATGCCATAACTCTAGACTTTTACATGCTCTGCTTTGCACTAAAGAGCCTAAAGGCTATAAATCGGCTGCTAAACACCTTGAGTGGGTCTGATGCGGTAGTTATCATATATAAAAAGCGTAAAAAGTTTTAACCTCTAATGCCTAGCCACCGTCTTACCACATATACAGGCAAGCGTACCTGATCGTGAGTAATATAGTGTAGGAAAGTCCAGGTATCGTATCTACCACTGGGAACGGTCAAGTTATCGTAGACTAAAGTCTAAATCGGTTTAATTAACCTAAAAGGGGGGTTTTGTATGAAAAAGGTTTGAATACTTAAAAGAAACAATTAACAAAGTAAAAACTAAGAAAACAATTAAAATACTGATTTAAGATTATAATAAGGAAAAACAGCAGTACTTATCATGATAAAGTGAATCCCCAATATGGATGATATGAATAGGTCGAAGGTTTGGTTGTTTTGACTATTGTAGGAATTTAAGTCTAGGACACCCTAACATGTGCATATTATGGTTATGAACTAGGATATGATCCTCCTAATTCCAATCCTAAATCGTTTGGTCCACAATCTAGAATCGGTAAATCCTTCCTAATCAATATCGCAATGGCTCTTTTACTATCTGGTCACTATTGGTCAAAGTAACCCCTTAACACATTCTTTTGTTCCAAGTCAGGCTAAGGTAGGTTGATTATCCTTTCGGAGTCTATCTGCTTTGGTCTGACAAATACACCCAACCAATTGAATTCAAATCGCCACAACAATATTAATCAGAAAAGAACCATAAAAGACATTCAATTAATCAAAACAAACCAGTAAACATTAATCACAAAGTATCATCCATAAAGGTTCATCGATCATGACAAGCACTACCAATAAACTACTCACTCATAATGAAAACATAAACACAAACAAAAGTAGACATCGACATGATACCGACAATACAACGATAGATGATCGAAGATCAACTTCCGCAGCGTATCGGCACCTTTCGTACTCTCACTCTCGTTCCTCTGTACTTCCCTCGTGTATCGGACATGTTTAGAACTGAAGGAGGAGGCTGATATTTAAAGGAAAACGTCCAGGGGCCATCTGGCGATCGCCAAGCTGCTGGTTTGGCGACGCCAGACACTTAGGTCAAACCCTGGTCTTCTCTTCAGTCGAACTTGGCGATGCCAGGTTGAGGATTTCGCGATCGCCAAGTAGCTTCTGTGTTGACTCTGTGCATTTTTCACGTTTTCTCGCCTTTTTTCGTACTTTTCCGTTCCACGGCCTCCAAATCCTTCACAAACAATAATAAGCTCTTTTAGTGCATAAAATGATCATAAACGGGTGAGAAATGGGGTAAAGTCATACGATTACGCGCAACCAA
This sequence comes from Centaurea solstitialis, assembly GCA_030169165.1. NCBI lineage: Eukaryota > Viridiplantae > Streptophyta > Magnoliopsida > Asterales > Asteraceae > Centaurea > Centaurea solstitialis. Next base: position 60,007,038 of record CM058047.1, read on the forward strand.
AACATGTATAATTTTGGTGTTATCAAAATCCCCACACTTAAGCTTTGATTGTCCTCAATCAAAAGACTGAAAGATAAGAAAGATAACTCCAAAATTATCTCCACCCAAGATCATCAAAGAGAACAAAGTATACTCACACAATCGAACACACGAACAAGACTCATCAAGCAATCGGATACCAAGGCCAACCTTTTACCCTCACATAATATGAATAACAATATAAGGTGTATCTCTCGGGGGTAAAAGTGTATATGTAAGTGATCACACCAATACTCGACTAATTCCCGCATGCATAAGCTTGTCACCAAATCTAGTCTCCACCACTAAGAAGTTATCAACCGTCAAGAGGACTTTAGGGTTGTAATGTTAGGCTAAGGGTTAAGGGTAGGATAAAGGATATATGAGTGACTAAGGGTTTTGCAACAAAAACTTGAAAACTTAATCAGTAATGATCCAAACAGTAAAGCAATCTGACTTTCAAACAATGAGACTTTTGGGATGAGTATTCTCTCTTTTCTTTTTAGAATTGGCCTAAGCCTATGGCTTAATTGGGGCACAATTTCTTTTTCACTTTTTTTTTCAGCTCTCATTCTTTTCTTTTTGTATTCTCGACTCTTTTGATATTTCTTTTCTTTTTGAGTCTCAAATATTTTCTTTTCTCTCTTTCTTTTTCAGAGCAGCAACTATGTTGCTTTTGGGCTCTTTTCAAATCTCAATCCCATAAAATTTGTCAGATATGAAAAACTGGATCAAAACATCTCAAGATTCAAATTTGAGTCACGGCCAAAAGATAGATAAAACAATTAGGCTCAGGGATAAAGTGTATAGTGGGTAACAAATGAAAACGCTAAGGCTCAAAATGGTTTCAAGGGATAAAGTGTTAAAAGGTGAACACTTTTCAATTAAAGGCTAGGTAAATCAGATAACCTTATGATGAGGTCATCTGACGAAGGCTAAAAGGGTTAGAAATGAAGGCCTCTATCAGTGCAATGGTGATAAATACTCCTCTTATGTGGTCTCGACAAGCATTCAAATGACAAGTTCTACCTTGGGTCAAAGCCGGTATTCCTCACGAAATAAACAGATATAACAATTAAGGCTCAATCTCTCAACGAAATTGGGTGAGGCACTCATGGTAATTAGTATTCCAAGGCATCCTTTTACTCAACTAATCCTATTCCGTGTTCTCCTATGCAAGCAACTCAGTCTCAAAAACAATCTTAGATTTCGAAAAAAATTGGGGTCAAATCTCAAAGCTTTCAAAAATTTGAAAAACGACAATCCACAAGCAAAAAGTGAACCCATTTAAACAGATAAGTCTACATAACCCCCTCCCCACACTTAAAATTTGCAGTGTCCTCAATGCAACAATTAGAACAATTATGGAGTAATTGGGAAAAAGAGAAACTTCCCGGGTTATGCGACGAAATCTGTTCTGATCTGAGAGTGGTGCATAAAATTCGTGCTCGATCATAAATCGCCGTATCTACCAACAAAAAGAAAAAAGAAAAGTAAAAACGAACAAATGAAAATAAACCAAATCAAACTACTTAAAATCCTAAACAATCCAAAGCAAAATAAAATTGTTCAACCAAACAAAACACAACCACGCTGTTCAAAAATCAAATTAGAGTACAACCCAATCGAATCAAATAAAACCGCTTAGTTACGGTTTTCAAAAGCCCATTCATCGTAGGTGGAATAACCAGCAGGACCGTCATCACTATCACGCCATATGGGATGAGGTTCGAGAGGAGCCGAGGGAGCATGTCCCACGCTCTCAAAGTACTCGCTCATCGATGCGGCGACCCAAGACAACTCCCGCCGAACACCATACATGTCATATGAGACCCGGTCCAATCTTTCCATCATCTCGTGATGCTCTGCTCCCATCTGTTCCGATAGTCCTTGAATAGCTTCATGAAGAGATCCCGATCCTTGTTGATTTGCCGGTGGAGGGTTGCTCGATTGCCCCGGGAAGGTCGGTTGAGGTAGTGAAGTAGCCATTCCAACCGGCTCTTCATTGGGGGTAACATCCCCAATCCACACAAAAGTACCCCGCCGAGGTCCCGGTGCAAGCAACTTCATAGAACGAAAGAGGACCTTATCGAGAAGTCCCATAGGAGATAACTTGGTGAGAGTTTCACAAACGTTCGGTGTAAGAGTTCCCAACTTCTCCGCTATAACCGTGATGAAATGTCCCCCACAAAGGCCCGTTCCGGCCTTATCATGTATCTTTCTGGCGTTTTGGAACATTTTAGCCATCACATAAAAAAGATTGGTTATCGCATTCCGATTGACCAATCGCGAAAGAAGCCAAAGATCCCCTTCTGGAACCTTTTCCTTGATAGCTTTCCGGTAAGCAAAAGAGTGAACAAGCATCCGATGAAGGAGACGATGCTCGGGTAGAGTGATAGAACTTTCCTTGGTGTTGGACTGTAAATACGGTCCCGATCCGATGGTAGCCCAAAAATCCGCGCCCACAAACTCGGCACTAGGCTCACAAGCACCGGTTAAGAAGTAGTGAGAAAAGTACCCGGATCTCGACTGAGCCGCCGTAAAAAATCCGAGCAACACTCCAAAGCGTGGTAGTGTGATCCCATACCACTCCCCAAGCAAACGGAATCGAATACAAGGCCCTCAAGTCTATCCTCCTCATACGCCTCCACATCAAAGCTAAAGGTAGCCAAAAATTCCAACACAAGCTCATAGTAGATCGGCTCGTGGGTTTTCAGTGTTTTCTCCCAATCGTTGCTCACAAAGCGAAGAACACCAAACTGATCGCGGTACTCTCTCCTCAAAAGGCTTGATAGCCTATCCCCAAATCCAATCTCCTCGACAAAGTGCAAATCAACAACCGAACCAATTTCAATTTCCCGCTTTTTCAAGCGATCAAGCTCAATCATCAGTGACATCTTTTCACTACGCAGGATGTTGTCGGAATCAAAAGACAAACACGGGTGGTCTTGCACATTGTGGGAAGATGAAGCTCTCTACAAACAAAACATGTACATTAATCACCACAAAAATCATAACCTCTCTTCCCCACAGTTGAGTTGAAACATATCACAACATTTAAAGATCTAAACTCAAGTGTGTAAATTTAAGCAGACCAAAGCAATAAACTTCCCCCTTTCTACCATTACAGACTTTCCTCCCCAATAAAACCCCTTTTTAAGGATCATATACAAGTTTAAACAACTAGGGCTTGTAGGATTCTTTCAACTTAGAGCAAATAGAGGAGGAATACATACCTTTGACGCCATGGATTTGCAGGATGGGAAGAGATTTGCAGAGAAAAATACAATGGAAGAGGGAGAATATTGAAAATAGGGTTTTAGAAAACAGTTTAAACCTTCTCGTCTCGAACTTCGCGTTGCGAAGCGAAAGTTTTCGCGTCGCGAGGTCGTAATCGCTCACTATTTTCAAAATTCGGACTTACCTGGGCCACTCACTTCGTGGCGCGAAAATTGAAATTTCGCGATCGCGAAATGGCTACTGTAATTGCCTCTGAAATTTGATCGGGTTGCAATTTCCTTTGGCTAATACTGCAAAATTGATTAAAACACATACACAACCAAATATAACTAATAAAAACACGGGTTGCCTCCCGAAAAGCGCTTGTTTTTGTACCGAGTCGCGAGCCTGACTTGGGGATCACCTAAGTAATTGGCTCTTTAGAAAGATGACAGACCTCGCCATTTCTGACAGGGTCGTTCTCATTGTAAAGCTTTAGTCTATGGCCATTTACCTTAAATGATCCTCTTTCAGTCATTAGGTCCACATATCCCGAGGGATAAGCTTTCAAGACGACATATGGACCTATCCATCGTGACTTTAACTTACCGGGGGAAAATTTAAAACGAGTTTGATACATTAATACCTTGTCCCCCTCTTTGAACACCTTCACTTCCTTTAAATGTGCATCATGCCATTTCTTTCGCTGTTCCTTGTAGATCTTCGAGTTCTCATAAGCGAGAGATCTAAGCTCTTCCAATTCGTGCAAGCCTATCAATCTTTCTCTTCCACTCGCGATGTCATCCAAATGAACTTTCTTTAGTGCCCACAGTGCTTTGTACTAGAATTCGAATGGAAGGTGACACGCTTTCCCGTAAAGCATCCGATAAGGAGTACTTCCAATTTGGGTCTTGTAGGCCGTACGATATGCCCATAGTGCATCTTCAAGCTTTTGCGACCATATCTTCGGGTTGTTATCGACCGTCTTTTCCAAGATTCGTTTCAACGCCCTGTTGGTGTTTTCCGCTTGTCCATTGGCTTGCGGATGGTAGGCAGTCGAGAATAGATGGTGCACTCCATATCTTTTTAAGGTCTTCTCCAATAGATAGTTTGCAAAGTGAGTTCCTCTATCACTGATGATCGCCTTTGGACATCCGTACCTGCACACAAGAGATTTCACGAAGTCAACAACCACTTTAGCATCATTCGTGGGCGACGCCTTTGCCTCGGCCCACTTGGAAACATAATCAACCGCCACAAGGATGTATTTGTTTCCTCTAGAGTCGGGAAAAGGTCCCATGAAATCGATTCCCCAAACATCAAACACTTCACTAACGGAGATGCTCTGTTGGGGCATCTCATCTTTCTTTGTGATGTTGCCTGCCCTTTGACAAGCGTCACAAGATTTTATTAAATTGTGAGCATCCTTAAAAATCGTAGGCCAATAAAATCCGGACTCGAGGACTTTTCTAGCGGTCAAATTGGCTCCATAATGGCCTCCCGTGGGGCCTTTGTGACAGTTAGTGAGAATGTCCCAAGCAGCAGGGCCGGAGACACATCGACGGTGAATCCTATCAGGTCCTATTCTGAACAGATAAGGTTTAGACCAAAAGTAATACTTTAAGTCCGAGAAAAACTTACATTTTTGTTGATAAGTCATACCTTTGACAAGAACACCAGCGGCCAGATAATTTGCAAAGTCTGCATACCAAGGTATAGGGTCCTCTCCTATGGTCTTAATCGTATTGAGGCTCTCATCGGAAAATTTATCCCTAATGACTTCAATGCCCCCGGAATCCATGTGTGGGTTTTCCAGACGAGATAAATGATCGGCAGCTAAATTCTCAGCGCCTCTCTTATCTCTTATCTCTATATCAAACTCTTACAACAGAAGTATCCATCGTATGAGTCTGGGCTTAGCATCAGGCTTAGCAAAGAGATATTTAAGGGCAGAGTGATCCGTGTAAACTACGATTTTGGACAACACAAGATAAGACCTAAACTTTTCAATGGCAAAAACTACCGCTAGAAGCTCTTTTTCAGTCGTGGTGTAGTTTTCTTGGGCGTCGTTAAGAGTTCGACTTGCATAACAAATCGGTTGGAAATGATTGTTTTTACGTTGCCCAAGAACTGCACCGACGGCATAATCGCTCGCATCACACATAATCTCAAAAGGTTGATCCCAATCAGGTGGAACCATGATAGGGGCATTGGTCAAATGTCGTTTCAAAGTTTCAAAAGCGGAGATGCACTTCTCATCAAAAATGAAAGGTGCATCTTTTTCAAGAAGTTTGGTTAGAGGTCGAGATATTTTCGAAAAATCTTGTATAAACCTCCTATAAAACCCGGCATGACCTAAGAAACTTCTGACCCCTTTTATGTTTGTAGGTGGAGGAAGCTTCGATATGGTGTCTATCTTAGCTTTATCCACCTCCAAACCATCTTTTGAGATTTTGTGTCCAAGAACTATACCTTCCCTTACCATAAAGTGACACTTCTCCCAGTTGAGAACCAGATGAGATTCCTCGCATCGAGCTAACACCCTGTCTAGACTGCTTAGACAATTATCAAAAGAGTTACCGAAAACAGAGAAATCATCCATGAAGACTTCCATACAATTCTCTATCATGTCCTGGAAAATGGCTGTCATGCATCGCTGAAAAGTAGCGGGTGCATTGCACAACCCAAAAGGCATACGCCTATAGGCAAATGTTCCAAAGGGACAGGTAAAGGTCGTTTTCTCTTGGTCTTCAGGATCAATGGGGATTTGGAAATATCCCGAAAATCCATCTAGGAAGCAATAATACTCATTTCCCGCCAAGCGTTCAAGCATTTGATCAATGAAGGGTAAGGGGAAATGGTCTTTTCTAGTGGCATCGTTAAGCTTCCTATAGTCTATGCAAACTCTCCACCCGGTAACAGTACGGGTGGGAACTAACTCATTGTTATCATTTGTGACAACTGTGAGTCCTCCCTTTTTGGGAACTACTTGAACAGGGCTTACCCAAGGACTGTCAGAAATGGGGTAAATGATTCCGGTATCAAGCAGTTTGATAACCTCCTTTTTTACAACTTCTTGCATTTTCGGATTAAGCCTCCTTGTGTTTTTGCACACATGGTTTAAAATTGTCTTCCATTAAAATTTTGTGTGTACAAAATGAAGGGCTTATTCCGGGAATGTCCGAAATTTTCCAAGCTAAAGCCTTTTTGTGTTTTTTCAAAACCTCAACAAGTCTCTCTTTTTCATTGGCTATTAGCAAGGAAGAGATAATTACCGGGAGAGTATTGTTACCTTCAAAAAACTGGTACTCGAGGTGCTCGGGAAGGTCCTTTAATTCCAAATCTGGTGGTTCCTCCAAAGATGTCTTTACTCTGATCTTGTCCTCCTGCTTTAGCTCCTCAAAGTCCTCTTCTTCTTCCTCCATGGCTTCATCCCATCTTTACTCAACAGCTAGGCTTTTTTCCAATTCACCTGATTCAAAAAGATAATCGTTAGGCTCTGATTCAAGTGGTTTGGTGAAGTCATCTAGGCTGTCTAGAGTATTAATAGACTCATTATAGTCCGGAATCCCGTCACTGGAAAGTGTGATTCGGTCTTCACCAATTCCTAGACTAAGTTCTCTTTCGGCTACATGAATAATGGCACTGGCCGTGTTGAGGAACGGACGACCAAGGATTAGAGGTACTTTAACCTCGTCCTTTATGTCTAAGATCACAAAGTCGGCGGGGAATTCAAACCTGTCTACCCGAACTATGACATCCTCAGCTATTCCTACAGGGTATTTTATGGATTTATCAGCTAGTTGGATGGTCATTCTTGTGCTTTTTAGATCATTCAATCCCAGTTTTTGATAAAAGGATAATGGCATCAGGTTTATACTGGCTCCTAGGTCTGCTAGGGCTCTACATGAAACACTTTTACCAAAATAACAAGGAATAATGAAACTCCCTGGATCACCCTTTTTGAGGGCGTCTGAAAGTGTAGCTGAGCATTCGGCATTCAGAAAGGCTATTTCTTCCGTTCCCATCCTTGCTTTATTAGCCACCAACTCCTTGAGAAATCTTGAGTAACTCGGTACACCTGCAATTAAATCCACAAGAGGCACATTAATATCTACTCGTTTAATCAAGTCAATAAACTTACGATATTGGGCCTCTTTCTTTTCTTTCCGAAGTCGTGCAGGGTATGGTACTCGTGTAGGCGCATGAGGTGTTGTAGATTCCCTCGGTCTGACTGCTTCCTCCCTGACCTCTTTTGTTGGTCGTGATGGTAATTCTACCTCGGGTTCAACAACCTGCATATTAGGAATTTGATTAGTTCGAGGCATAGGTGGTCCTACAACTACCTTACCTCCTCTTGTGGTTGTGAACACTTCAGCCTGTCCTTCCGCCTCCATATGAGGAAATGTTTCCTTGACGTCTCGGAGGAATTGATCTGCGCCTCGATATAATCCTGCAATAAAGTTTACAAACCCCTGCATTTTCTGTTCGACATCCGCACCCATCTTTCCTTGTTCTCGGGAGAATTGATGGAATAATTGTTCGATTACCCCGCCATATGGCTTGGGAAGAGGGTTTGGCGTCTCGGTGGAGTCCTTAGTTGCGTGGATGTGCTCGTCGGATGATGACACCACATTTAGATGCGCTGGTTGGGTCTCCTCTTGTTCCTCGTCGGTAGACCAATCCAGAGAGTGTGCTTCCATTTCGTCCAAGAGTTTACGCGCTTCTTTCACTGTCTTATATGGAAAAATACCTCCACAAGATGAATCCAACCTTAATCGAGAATCGTTAGTCAATCCAGCATAAAAAACATCTATCATTTCTCTATCATCAATACCATGGTTTGGAAAGACTAAAAATAAACTCTTATACCTTCCCCAAGCTTTCACAAGGCTATCTTTTCCTTGTTTAAAGTTTCGAATTTCAGCTCTTATTTTGTGAGCCTTGGAAATGGGAAAGTACCTTGACAAAAAGGCAGATTTCAAATCGTCCCAGGTTGTGATGGATCCCGGGAGCAGTTGTTTAAACCAGTCTTTTGCCTTTTTTGTCAAAGTAAAAGGGAATACTCGAAGTTTTACCTCATCCTCGTTGGTGTTGACTAATTCACAGATGTCCTCGAATGCTTCAAGGTGTTGGTAAGGATTTCCGCTTGGTTCTCCGTCAAATGAAATGGTGTTGATCATTTTGATGAGTCCCTTATTGATTTCCACCATTTTACCATCTGTCTTTTTGATCGAGGATCTCGGAGTAAACCGGACCTCAGATCGCTTATCCCACATGGGTCGATCGTCTCCCATCCTGACAACTTAACAAACGATTACGGGCAACTTGCGGGAAACAAAGAGATAAAATAAAATAAAAATAACGAACTAAACTAAAAAGCAGAAAACTTGCAAGGGACAGAATCCCTCACAAGGATCGATTAACAAAACTAATAAAGACTAAAATCTAACAACTATCGTTCCCCGGCAACGGCGCAAAAAACTTGATGCGGTAGTTATCATATATAAAAAACGTAACAAGTTTTAACCTCTAATGCCTAGCCATCGTCTTACCACATATACAGGCAAGCGTACCTGATCGTAAGTAATATAGTGTAGAAAAGTCCAGGTATCGTATCTACCACTGGGAACGATCAAGTTATCGTAGACTAAAGTCTAAATCGGTTTAATTAACCTAAAAGGGGGGTTTTGTATGAAAAAGGTTTGAATACTTAAAAGAAACAATTAACAAAGTAAAAACTAAGAAAACAATTAAAATACTGATTTAAGATTATAATAAGGAAAAACAGCAGTACTTATCATGATAAAGTGAATCCCCAATATGGATGATATGAATAGGTCGAAGGTTTGGTTGTTTTGACTATTGTAGGAATTTAAGTCTAGGACACCCTAACATGTGCATATTATGGTTATGAACTAGGATATGATCCTCCTAATTCCAATCCTAAATCGTTTTGTCCACAATCTAGAATCGGTAAATCCTTCCTAATCAATATCGCAATGGCTCTTTTACTATCTGGTCACTATTGGTCAAAGTAACCCCTTAACACAATCTTTTGGTCCAAGTCAGGCTAAGGTAGGTTGATTATCCTTTCGGAGTCTATCTGCTTTGGTCTGACAAATACACCCAACCAATTGAATTCAAATCGCCACAACAATATTAATCAGAAAAGAACCATAAAAGACATTCAATTAATCAAAACAAACCAGTAAACATTAATCACAAAGTATCATCCATAAAGGTTCATCGATCATGACAAGCACTACCAATAAACTACTCACTCAAAATGAAAACATAAACACAAACAAAAGTAGACATCGACATGATACCGACAATACAACGATAGATGATCGAAGATCAACTTCCGCAGCGTATCGGCACCTTTCGTACTCTCACTCTCGTTCCTCTGTACTTCCCTCGTGTATCGGACATGTTTAGAACTGAAGGAAGAGGCTGATATTTAAAGGAAAACGTCCAGGGGCCATCTGGCGATCGCCAAGCTGCTGGTTTGGTGACGCCAGACACTTAGGTCAAACCCTGGTCTTCTCTTCAGTCGAACTTGGCGGCGCCAGGTTGAGGATTTCGCGATCGCCAAGTAGCTTCTGTGTTGACTCTGTGCATTTTTCACGTTTTCTCGCCTTTTTTTCGTACTTTTCCGTTCCACGGCCTCCAAATCCTTCACAAACAATAATAAGCTCTTTTAGTGCATAAAATGATCTTAAACGGGTGAGAAATGGGGTAAAGTCATACGATTACACGCAACCAAAACATGTATAATTTTGGTGTTATCAGGGTCCATGCTATGGATGAAGAAATCAATGCACTTAACTTGAACGATACTTGGGAACTCGTTCCTAGACCATCTAATAAAAATATTGTTGGTTCCAAATGGGTTTTTCGAATCAAATATAAATCCGATGGTACTATTGATCATCATAAAGCGCGTCTTGTTGCACAAGGCTATACACAAGTACCTGGGTTCGATTTTACCTTCACTTTTAGCCTCGTAGTTAAAGCCACAACTATCCGTATCGTTATAACTATTGCTATCATGCGAAAATGGACTATTTGTCAAGTCGACGTTAAAAACGCCTTCTTAAATGGGTTGCTTACGGAAAACCGTTTTTATGGAGCAACCTCCGGGTTATGTTGATGCTCGATATCCCAACCATGTGTGTCGTTTGAAAAAGGCCCTCTATGGTTTAAAACAGGCGCCTCGTGCGTGGTTTCAACGTTTTAGTGACTTCTTATCAAGTTTGGGTTTCACCTATAGCCGCGCCAACACATCTTTATTTATCTATTGTCGAGGCTCCTCATTAATTTACCTTCTTGTGTATGTCGATGACATCATCGTTACCGGAAACGATGATTCCCTTATTCAGCGCCTCATTGATCGCATTCACAAGACCTTTGCTATTAAAGATCTCGAAAAATTGAACTATTTTCTTGGATTGGAAGTCACTTATACAGATGATGGATTATTTCTTAGCCAGGAAAAATACGCACATGACATATTATTACGTGCTAAGTTACATGAAAGCAAGCCCGTTACCACACCCATGGTTGTTGGCCAGCATCTGAGTCTTTCTGGAGATCGCTTCGATGAGCCTACATTATATCGTTCACTTGTCGGTGCTCTTCAATACCTTACGATCACGAGGCCTGACATCTCATATGCTGTTAGCACCGTCAGTCAGTTCACGCATAACCCGGCGGTTACTCATTTTCAGGCTGTCAAACGCATTTTGCGTTATGTGAAGGGTACTTCTAATTTTGGCCTTGCCTTCACTCACGCGCCATCATGTGACATTCTCACTTACTCTGATGATGATTGGGGTGATTGTCCCGACACCTGGCGATCCACTTCTAGATACTCTATCTTTCTCGGGCCAAACCTGGTCACCTGGAGTTCTAAGAAGCAACAAACTGTTGCTACATCTAGCTGCGAATCAGAATATCGTGCTCTTGCCAATGCCACATCGGATGTTATTTGGGTAACCCACTTGCTTCAAGAATTGCACATTCGGATACCTCGTGCTCCCACTATTTTAAGTGATAAGAAGTGCATTATTCATCAGCAGTAACCCGGTCGCTCATAAGCGTGCAAAACATATCGCTCTTGACTACCATTTTGTTCGAGAAATGGTTTACCTTGGTCGAGTCACCACAGATCATATTTCCTCGAAGCTCAATGTTGTTGATGTGTTTACAAAAAGCCTATGCGCTCACTTTTTCTATCATTTCGTTCCAAGCTTTGCATGGGTCCAAACCCGACATCCCGCTTGAAGCTGGGTATTGATGATAAACATAAATTGTAAAGTTTGTTATTATCTTACTCTAGTTTGTTAGGATATATTCTTTAGTACTTATCCGGTTAGGCTTTCATTGTAATCTTGTACTGCCTATATATTCTTGAATATACGCCACCCACACATGTGTGGAGAAATTCCAATTATTCTCAATCTCTACAATCATAATGTTCCTGTTGGCATATTAGATAAGACGAGGTAGTTCTGAAATTTGACTTTAGGGTGGTTTTATGGTGCTGCATTGCAGGTGGGGTCTATCTCGTCATTTTGATTACAAATGATCGGATGAACATAGGGCTTTCTATGACCAGGTTCTCCAACTTTGTAGCTACTATTCTTCTCAGGCCTAAAAGATGAATTTTTTTATGGTTATCTCTAATTTTGGGCCAAATTCTAAGAATTCTAACATGGTTAAGAGTATTCCAGACTTGTAGGATATGAGCTTATTCATAATGAATATATGAGAACCATAAGGCTTGAGACACCAAGTATTCATAATGAATATACCAAAACATTCATGATTAATATCATGCATTTCCACTATTCATTGTATTTATCATCAAGATCAATCACGATATTCATTATGAATAGTTGGTTCTCACGGTTCTTAGTATATTTACAATTCACATATGAATCTACCTTGATAACTACGAACTCTAATGATTCATTTATCTAACACAAAGAAGGTACATACAAGGGGGAAAACTCAATGCCATTTGCCACTTCTTTGGCTATCAAGCTCGCGGTTCTTTGCCTTCAAAATTCAATTGTGACTATGCCTATGTAGGTTCCTTCACTTTACCCATTCAATCTAGATACCCTCATTGTAAATATCAAATACTTATTACCAAAATTCAAAGCAATTATATAGGTTCTCGGACACAATTGTTATCATATTTTGGCAACCGGTTTAAACGGTTATATGGCAACCGCCACCAACCTGAAAATCCCTTCAAACAAATGGGGTTGTGGTGCTGCTCCCATAACGGTAGTGTTTCCATCCGTATATCAGAAATCCGATCTTCTTTTGTGTTATCTTTTTGTTACAAACTTATATTTTGATTTATATGCAATATGTGGATTAATGAAATCTTTACTCTTTGGCTTATTTGAGTGTTCTAGCTATGATGGCCGTAAAGCATTATGGTCGTAGGTCAGGATCGAGGTCCACCACACTCGGAAACCCGTAATCCACCTTGCTAGTGTCGATTTGAGAGGCAAAGTATATGAGTATGTGACTCCATCATTATAAGATTCATTATGATTATACTAATAGATTCATTATGGATATACTATAAGATTAATTATGAGCACAGGGCATTTGGTTCACATATTTTTATGGAATTGAAATTTGAATTCCTTTGACCAAATTTCATTCCATTGTTTGGTTCAATCTTTTTGATGAATGGAATCTTTGAATTCCACCAAATTCCATGGATATAGTGTTACAGTTGTTTATATTTAAGATGGTTCTTTACCAATTCCTCACCAATAAACATGTTTCTTGTAGGGTTGTTGACCGAAAGCTGTCTCATCTTGCTTTGGGAGCCTACTATCTCACCTAATCGACTCCAAATATCAAAGATTTTATGCAAAGAAAACGATCGAGTTGGCCAACGGTCATTGAATCGGTGGGTGGACTCAAGTTTAGCTCTACGAGTATGGTTTTAGTTGGGGTGATGTTGAAAGAGCACCTAATAATTGGTTTCATTTGAGTTTGTTAATCCATAATACTCTCTATCATAAAGAAAATGTATTTTTAACTTATTTTTATCAATTATATTGTTATGATCAACATTGTTCATATTTGATTGGCTTTCAATTTGTTTCAAAATGACATTTTGGTCATCTTGATCAATTATCTATCAAAAATAAAAAATTCAATTCTTCGTGCCGCATCGGACGTGGGTAAGTATCTAGTTCCAAAAATACGCCCCAATGTTAAATTGTTTGATTTCTTTAGTTGTATATGCAATTTATAATTTGATTATTTTGTATAACATGCTCTTAATTTCTCATATTAGGCACCTTACTTCAAATATTATAATAGCAGCCAAACAATTTTTATTTTACTTTTCATTATACTTATTTGTTTTATCAATCAATTCAAAGGCTGTGTTTTGGCTGGGGTATTAACTATTATGAGGTAAGACAAAATAATAATGATAAATGTGGTTTAGTTTGATTCTAGACATATACACATATAGTACGAAGAAACTTAACAAAATTGTAACTTACGTTTACCAAAAAATTGATTTAAAATATTTTAATAAAAACTTGTTTAATGTTTGTGGAAATAAGAGCATCCACAACTGGAAGTTTCTCTTGAGATTCTTGTTGAGGTTTTCACAAGAACCTCCACTATGGGGTAGAGAGGTTTTTGTCTAGTCACAGGTTTTTATTGGAACCCAGATGCTTGAACAAGAACCCGGATTCTTGTATGTTCTTTCCTTTTGTGTTATTATGTTATTATTATTTTTGTTATTTCTTAATCATTTTATAAATTCAAAATATGGAAAGTAAAGTTTATGTAAGAACGTCCATTGTGGAGTATCATTAAGGTTTTTCCTTTGTTGAGGTGTCAATGATGTGACAAGAAAAAATATGGTAACGGAGGTTCTTGGAAGTTCCGCCATTGTGAATGCTTTAAGAAAACCAATTATAAATGTTTAATTCCTCGCAAATTACAAGATTAATTTTGATCTAACACGGATTGCGTTGGTGAAATATTCAAAATTTGGATATTAATTATTGCCTCAATGAATTGAGGAAAACTACTCTACAAAAACAAAAAATTTGGATATTCTATTAATTTAGATTTTTGGGTTACTGTAAAAAATTCCTTGCGATACATCACACGGATCATAGATGATTAGTTATAGGGGAATTGCCATTAGCAGTGGCGGGACACAAACATCATAGCCTCGGGGGCCAAAGAATAATATTACAAGAATTCGAAAACCCAAAATATAACAATATACATTTATTGGGTTTCTTGAATATGTTTGTTTGACGATGATCTTATAACAACTTTTATAAAAATAAAAATAGAAACTTTTTACCTAATATAATACTCTATTAACAAAGAAATTACTAGTGTCTAAAACATTCGTACTATTAAATAATAGAGTTATATCAGTTTATATACTATTTTACTATTATGTACGATGAATTTCTAACTTAAAGACAGGAACAACATCGCCTAACGTAAAACGAAAATCTAGATGTTTAATTTCATATTAGTTATTCAGAACTTAAACCTTAAACCAGTTCATAAGTATTTATATAGTTTCTAGATATTTCACGTTATTTATATAAAACTTGAACAAATTTATAAACTTTTATATATATTATAAAGTTTATATGTAAGGAAAATGCACGTGAGAAAAAAGATTCTTAGTAATTGTTAGGGTAAAAATCCACAATCGCACGACGACCGACTATAATCGTAAGACAAACGTTAGGACAATAGTCCTGTATTAAGATAAGGTCCTGAGATAAAACCTAAAAGAACTATCGAACAAGGATCATTGAACATCGAATGAATACATCGACTAAGTCGAACGATGACTAAAATGTCGTACGACGGTACTAACGAATAAACACACAAAATTTATATCTTTGATGCAGGAAAACTGATCATTATATCTAACAATTGTCCACCTTTGAGGAAATCTGAAATTGAGTACTATGCCATGCTTATTGGAGTCCATCATTACAATGAGCAAGTCGTAAGTTACGTATCGTTCGACAGCATCAAGATCGACCGTTACAAGCAAGATTCTCGCAGCGGTTACAATCTGGACATTAACTCTCAGCAATACCGTTGGACAGTTACTCTCCGAGCATTAATTAAAGACAATAACGTTGGACGGTTACGATTCAATCATTGATGAGCCACAATACCGTTGGACCGTTATTCTCAAGCTACTATAAAAGAAGAATCAACTCAGCATTTCAAGACACGAAGTCTATCCTAAGCTTACAAGTTATATAGCAATTATTCTTGATAATAATCTGTAATTTACGTTCGATATCATCGTTATCTCACTTGTAATCGTACGATCAAAGCTGTATACTTGAAGGACGTCACCCCTGATTGGTGAACATAGTGCTCTGTCGACTTACCTTTTAGGTCGACCGCAGGTTTTTTCCTCCGTCGTGAGGTTTTTCCTGCGTCATCAAATCATTTGTCTCATTTTACTTTTTCGCACTTATCATTGATTGTAATTTCTTTCTCTCGACGGTTAAGCCTCACACAATTTCTTTACGACATCGAGTTGTGTAATTTTTTACATAAACAGTTTGGCGCCCACCGTGGGGCCCCGTTTTGAGAAAAATTTCATTCGGTGAAAAGTGCGCCTTAGTACTAACCTTTTCTTTGAGTTCTCTTTGAGCTATTTGCGCAGGATAATGGATAACGGATTCATAGCATCTCTACAACAACAATTGCAAGAAGCTAATAACGAAATTCAACGTCTTCGAGCTTTGCCAGGACCATCAATGTCTATTCCAATGTCTATTCCTCTTCCTTATCCTCCTCAACACTTAAGACCACCACCTCGACCATAGTTCAATGCCTCAGTGCCATTTTCGACTGTGAACCAACAATACAACAACGTACGACCATCTTTACCACAGGTTCCACCACCAATACCTCATGGCCCGCCACCTATGCCTCGGGGTCCACCTCCTATGCCTCAAGGAGCACCCATGTTCACGTACGAACCTCTTAACAACGTATCCCAACAAATTCCCATTCCTGGTCATATACCCACAGCTGCTAGTTCCACCGTTCACACGACAATACCACCCAGTACCGGAATCTCTTCTAGTTGTATTCCAACATTCCCAATAACCGTTGAAGATCCTCTGAACGTACGACTGAAGTCCCTGGAAGAACAAAATCAAAAGTTGTTCGCACTACTCACAAAGCTACCCGGAGCAGTAGTACCTGTCGAAGTTGAACCTAAAACTGGATTTCAGGCATCACCGTTCGTTGATGAATTAGCTCTTGTTGACGTTCCCAAGAAATATACCATCCCAGCTTTCGCAACAAAATATTCTGGAATCACAGATCCAGTCGAACATATAGCACAGTATAAGCAACTTATGTGGACAGTTCCTATACCGGCGCAATATCACGAAGTTTGCATGTGCAAAAGCTTTGGATCAACTTTAACGGGAGCAGCATTACAATGGCTTATCAACTTAAAGCCAAAGAGTATTGGATCCTTTGCAGAATTGGTGAACCAATTCACTCGACAATTTGCTAGCAGTCGTAAGATGGAGAAGCAGACCAGCGACCTGTACTATATTGTACAGAAATCTGGAGAAACAATCCGCGACTACTTCAACAGATTCAATGCAGCAATGATTGAAATAAAGAATTGCGACGTGAAAACCGCAATCGAGGCATACAAGCGAGGATTAGAAGATTCCTCTGGATTATACCTGGAATTGACGAAATATCCACCAGAAAACTTCGACGACGTACGAGCTAGAACACTAGCTTTCATGAGAATAGAGGACGATGCTCTCTTTCGACGAAAGCATTATGCCGAAAAGAAACCTCTTGGTGCTCAAAAACATGATTTTAAGCACAAAAGAGTAAACAAGATTGGAAATCCTTGACATGAGTCGAAAGCTCGACCAGGCAAAGGTACTGTTAAAATACGATATCCAGAGTTATCTACTTACAATTTTGCAGGTACATCAAAGGATTTGGTAGATTCGCTACGAAAGATTGATGCAAACGTACGATGGCCAAAGAAATCTGATAAACCAAGCAAGGACAAAGATCAGAACAGATGGTGCGATTTCCACGACGATCATGGTCATACGACGGATGAATGCATCAGTTTAAAGAAGGAGATTTCATATTTGAAATCTAAGGGGCATCTAAAAGGCCTCATCCCCGAAGAACAAGGACGACCAGTGTCACCGGTTCATACAAAAGTCGTAAACTGCATCACTGGAGGATTAGAAGTGTGCGGACTTACGTATTCGGCTGCCAAACGACATGCGCGAGATGGTCCAGATGAACATCCTATCCCCGGAGAAGCCAGATCAAAGACAGAAAAAGAGCTCGATGCAATGGCAATCACGTTCGACCAAGACGATACACAGGGGGTCCATCATAAACATCATGATGCTCTAGTCATACAGTTGACAATCGGAAACTGTTCGACTAAGAGAATATTGATTGATGGAGGTAGTTCGGCTAACGTTATTTTTGCAGATACTCTTAAAGTCATGGGAATCGAACGGTCAGAAATCGTACGACGAAGTACTACTCTGATTGGATTCAATGGAGACCCGATGAACACTCTCGGAGAAATCATCCTGCCAGTCTTCGCCAAAGGCATCGACAAACAAACAAAGTTCAATGTTGTGGACTACCAATCAGCTTACAATGTTATTCTTGGAAGACCATGGATCCACGAGATGAAAGCAATTCCTTCGACGTACCATCAGAAGATCAAATTTCCTTCTCCATGGGGAATTCAAGAAATTGCTAGTGAAAACAAAGTCGCACGAGAATGCTACAAGATTACGATGAAGACAAAGTCGCAGGACATCTAGCAACTACAGAGCCAGGAATGGAAGAAATCGAACGATGACCTTCGACTAGAAGAAGTCGTCCTTGATCCTGAACATCCTGATCGAAAGGTCTTCGTAGGAGCCTCGCTCCCCCCTGACATAAAAAATACGATTATATCTTTTTTGAAGGAACACTCAGATTGTTTCGCATGGTCGCACGAAGATATGGTTGGAATAGATCCAAGCATTATATCGCATAAATTGAACGTGGATCCTACTTTCAAACCAATTAAGCAAAAACGTCGCAAGTTCGCGCCTGAAAGAAATAAAGTGATCAACGATGAAGTCGACAATCTACTTAAAACAGGGAAGATCCGAGAAGTCAAATATCCAGAATGGTTGGCTAATGTAGTCGTCGTCCAAAAGAAGAACGGAAAATGGCGAGTCTGCATTGATTTCACGGATCTAAACAAAGCTTGTCCAAAAGATCCTTTTCCTTTACCTCATATCGACGCCATGGTTGATGCAACAGCAGGACATGAATTGTTAACATTCATGGATGCATATTCAGGATACAACCAAATATTGATGCACACGGACGACCAGGAGAAGACCGCATTCATGATAGACAAAGGCATATACTGTTACAAAGTAATGCCATTTGATCTCAAGAATGCAGGATCGACGTATCAGAGATTGGTCAACATGATGTTCAAGGAACATCTCGGTCGAACGATGGAAGTTTATATCGACGACATGCTTGTGAAATCAGAACGTTCGATCGATCATGTCGCACATTTAAAGCAATCCTTCGATATCCTACGACAATACAAGATGAAGCTCAATCCAACAAAATGTTCCTTCGGAGTACGAGCAGGAAAATTCTTGGGATACTTGGTGACGCAACGCGGAATCGAAGCAAGTCCGGAACAAGTTAAAGCTATCACCGAGATACAATCTCCAAGGAATGTCAAAGAGGTCCAGAAGTTAACAGGACAAGTGGCAGCTTTAACCCGATTTATTTCACGATCGTCGGACAAATGCCCTTTGTTCTATAATGTCTTACGAAAAAATCAAGGCTTCTTGTGGACGGACGAACATGAGAAAGCTTTGCAAGAGCTGAAGCAATATATGACATCACCTCCCCTGCTGACAAAACCAGTCGAAGGTGAAAGTCTACAGTTGTACTTGGCAGTGAGCAAAAATCTTTCCTCGACGCAGAAACCAGGTATACGTCAGTGGAGAAATTGCTACTAGGTCTTATGACGGCAGCAAAGAAGCTAAGGCATTACTTCGAGTCGCATCATATCATTGTTGTGACCAATTATCCACTCAAGACGGTGCTTCGGAAGCCAGAACTGACAGGACGTTTAGCCAAGTGGAGCATTTATCTCAGTGGGTTCGACATTGAATTCAAACCCAAGACAGCAATTAAATCGCAAGTATTGGCAGATTTTGTGGCAGAATTTTCTCCAGGACTGGAACCCACGACGTGCGACGAAGTTGTGATGATTTCAGACAATAAACCTTGGATACTCTACGTTGATGGTTCCTCGAACGTACGAGGATGTGGGTTAGGAATTGTCTTAAAATCATCACAAGGGGGAAATATAGCATACTCCGTACGATGCGAATTCAAAGCCACAAACAACGAAGCAGAATATGAAGCTTTGATCGCAGGACTAGATATTGCTCTTAGACTGGGGGCAAAACAATTGCACGTTCGAAGCGATTCTTTATTGGTCGTAAATCAAGTAAAAGGAGATTTTCAAGCAAAAGACTAAAAAATGATGACTTATCTCAAAGCCGTTAAAGATCGAATCGCACGATTTGAACAGTTCTTGATCGAGCAAATACCAAGAGATTTAAATATGCAAGCGGACGCACTAGCCAATCTGGGATCTGCATTTCACGATCCATTCATGGAAAATATCCCAATACTTCATCTCACAACACCAACAATCGAAGCGAACGATGAAGTACAGATGAACGAAGAAATTTACAATTGGTCGCTCGACGTATGGAACTACTTAAAGCACGATCAACTTCCTGAAGATAAAATGGAAGCACGAAAGACAAGGTCGAAAGCTTCAAGATATACAATTTTTGAAGACCAACTTTATCGAAGATCCACGACAGGACTTCTTCTACGATGTATCACAAGTAAGGTACAAATCAATCAAATTCTCCAAGAAATGCACGACGGAGAATGTGGGAATCATACAGGGGGCAGAAGTCTTGCTAACCGAATCTCACGACAAGGTTACTATTGGCTTACTCTACGAGAGGATGCCATAACGTACGTCCAACGATGCAACGCATGCCAAAAACATTCGGGTATGATCCATCGACCATCTGAACCTCTACATTCTGTTCTAGTTCCATGGCCCTTCATGCGATGGGGAATGGATATCGTGGGAAAATTACCTCCAGCCCCCGGACAAAAAGTTTATCTACTTGTGCTCACCGATTACTTCTCAAAGTGGATAGAAGCTGGTGCTTTCTCACATGTCCGGGATAAAGAAGTCATATCTTTCATTCAGAAGAACATTATTTATAGATTCGGAGTACCAGCTGAAATTATGTGCGACAACGGCTCACAATTTATAAGTGACAAGACTCGTACGTTCTGTGAAAAACGAGGAATCAAGTTAATCACTTCAACTCCGAGATATCCACAATCTAACGGATTAGCAGAATCGAGCAACAAAGTCATCATCAATTCAATCCGAAAAAGGTTGAAAGGAGCAAAAGGAAAATGGGTAGAAGAATTGCCATCTGTCCTATGGGCAAATCGTACGACACCAAGAGCATCAACTGGACAAACTCCATATTCTCTAGTATATGGATGCGAAGCAGTCTTACCAATCGAAGCTCAATTACCAATTGCCAGAAGTCGCACGTATGATCAAAATGCAATAAATCTATCTTACGACCTGGACGCTTTAGAAGAACTCCGAGAGAAAGCGCTACGAACGATGGCTGCACAGAAAGGAATTGTTGAAAGACACTTCAACAAAAAGGTAAAGGCCAAAATTTTTCAAGTTGGAGATTATGTCTTACGACATGTATTCCAAAACACACAAGAGCCAAACGCTGGAAAACTTTCCATCAAATGGGAAGGACCATACATAATTTCCAAAGTCATTGGAAACGGAGCATACAGACTTACGACAATAGAAGGTATGGAAATCCCACGAAGCTGGAACGCCCATCACCTCAAAAGCTACTATTTCTAAACCTATTTACATACGATTTATTCCTTATCCATTACTGACTTAAGCATCGGAGCGCCGTTGGCTAAGCCAACGGCCACCCCTTAGTCATCTTTTTTCGCAGATATCGCACGATAAATCGCATGGATCGCACGATTAACGCAAGCAACGCACGATTTAAACGCATGCTTATCGCAGGAATCGCACGACAAAAATTGCATGGACCGCAAGAGAACCGCTATAACGCACGATTATGTCGCAAGAGCGTAAGTCAACTCGCCAGTCGCACGAATACTCTCATGAGTACAAAAGAAACGTTTCTAAATTAAGTCCAAGGACTTTAAAACAAACGCATGCAAAAACAAAGGCTAAAACGCAAGATACAAGCTGAAACGCAAGATACAAGCTAAACGCACGATATAAGTTATAATAGAAAAAAGCTAAAACGCACGATATTTAAACAAAAATTTTTTTCCATTAATATTTTTGCCTGAAAACGGCAAAGTACAAAGAAAATTTTTACGATTACAAAAAACTATTCTAAAGGAGCATTGATAGAAGGTGGATCTGCGACAGAGGCCTCTTCAGTCTCTTGAGGATGCGCAGGAACGGATCCAGAGGTTTCAGGAACCTCCTCCTCGACACCCGCATCCTTGACCTCAGCTGCTGCTTCTTCGTCCAAGTTCTTCAGATCCTCCTCGTCGAGAAGGTCTTCAGAACCCATCACCTGAACAAAAGAAGCCACCTCGTCCTTCGCCATCTGAGAAGTCACGGTCCCAGCAGCTACACGTCGCATGACCGCAGTACGTGCGACCACACGGACTAAGGCGGCGTCTTCTTCCAGTTCTTGGATCTTGGACGACAGCGCTTCTTCCCTCTCAGCTTTTTCCCGTCGAACGACCAGCAGCTCCTTCTCCAGCTCCTTTGTGTGGTCCAAGGCCAACTTCAGCCGTTCTCGCTGTTGGACCTGAAACCGTTCGCTGAGTTCCAGCTTAGATTCCAGGTCCCCAATCTGGACCGATTTAGTATTAACTTCATCGGACAGTTGGGCCAGCTTCTTTTTGGCCTTGTCGGCCTCCTTCTTGGCCAGCTTGGCATCATTCTGGTTCGACGCCATCTCCTCTTTGATCTTAGCCATCCGTGTATGGAGGCTAAGACTAGTTTGAAGAGCCTATACAAAGAAAAAATAAAAATTAGAAGCAGTACCAGTAAGATAAAAGCAGAAAACGTACGACAGAGACTTACCAAGAAGGAGATACCTGCGATGGAGGCATCCAGGTCTTCGATGTCGGCCTCCTCCATGCGCGCCTTTTGAGCAGGGACATGAAACTGCTCAAGGACCGGAAAGGTGGCCGTCGTCCTAATAACGTCATCCACCATGAAGTCAGAGGGCATCTGGATTGTCATGGTCGTAAGACCAGATCCCTCTTTCTCCTTTCCCTTGTCGGCCTTCGACGCACCCGCTCCCTTTGTAGGAGGAGCGAAGCTAAGAGGGATAGCCTTTATCCCACCTTCAGCCTTGCATGCGGCATCCTTAGGTGGGGTGTCCAAAGAAATGTACGACGATCTCGTACGTTTAGCCACCAGGCCCTCCTGGGTAGCAGCCTTCCTCTTGGCAGCACGAGCAACCGCTTCCATCGTTGACGCCTTCTTGGAAGCTGAGCCTACATAGAAAAGGAAAGTTAGAATCAAAAGAAAAAATTACAAACCAAAACAATGACGTAAGATACTTACCTTCCATATCCGTCTCTTCAATCACTTGCACCTCAGGCTCGACGTCGCTCTCGTCACCCCCTTTCGACGTTCGATACTTGCGATCGGTTACACTATAACTCAGGAAACGCTCGATCGCCTCGGTGGTTTCCTCAAACGAGAAGTCGATTGCTGTCAAGAAGAAAACAAAGAGTTAATAAACAAAAATAATTTAAAATAAATTAAAGAAAATAAGGCAAGTTATATTACCGCCTTTGTTCCATTCAGGAACGACCCACGATTCCTCGCCTACGACCGAGGACGTTTGGACAAAGACGTATCTCGCCTTCCATCCTCGATCATTTACTTGGGTACCATGGACCAACATGGCATCACTTCTCCCCCTCGGAAACAACCCAAAACGGTTGTAGGGAGAACGGATCACGTTGTACGCCGAGAGGAGATCGTCGACTGAGAACGGTGGACGATCCCAATTTCTGGTCACTCGTTCTATCACATGAACGACGCGCCAAAACTGGGGCATCAACTGTCCCGGAGACACGTCAAAGCGAGTCATAAACGCTCTTGCCAAGGGAGAGTACGGCCATCGAAATCCGACTTTAAACGGATACTCGAAAAGAGCAAAAAAGCCCTTCGGAGCATCCGCCGGACGGATCTCTCCGGCCACCCTCACCAAGGCATTCTCAGGAAGTCCTGCTAACTCCCTCAATTCTCCTACTTCTAGGCTTTCTGTAATCGAACTCTTAACTTCCGACGACATAATGAACTCTGATCGGCTTAAACTATTTCTCAATCGAGTGAACCTAAGATTATCTAAACCTCTATTGCTCTTATGTGCTATCGATTTCAGACGCATGAAACAAGAGAGAAAAAGGTACCTTATAAAGCCTAGTCGCACGGAATCCTTGCCGAAAATAAAAACGGATTACGATTTTGTAAATCACAGTGGAAATTAGAGAAGATTTTGTAAAATCTTTCTTTAATCTGAATACTTATATTTATAGTAACCAGGATCACAGATGAATCATCACTCAAAGACACGCGTCGTCAACTAGCCGTTAGAAAACACGTGTCTAGAGGCAACGGCTAAATAACGGCTATATCACTAACGATAATTCGACCGTTTACTAACGTATTTTTACTCCTTGTCCAGCGAATTAAAGATTTAGATAAAATTAGAATTATTTTCTAAATCTTGGGGGCAAATTGTTAGGGTAAAAATCCACAATCGCACGACGACCGACTATAATCGTAAGACAAACGTTAGGACAATAGTCCTGTATTAAGATAAGGTCCTGAGATAAAACCTAAAAGAACTATCGAACAAGGATCATTGAACATCGAATGAATACATCGACTAAGTCGAACGATGACTAAAATGTCGTACGACGGTACTAACGAATAAACACACAAAATTTATATCTTTGATGCAGGAAAGCTGATCATCATATCTAACAATTGTCCACCTTTGAGGAAATCTGAAATTGAGTACTATGCCATGCTTATTGGAGTCCATCATTACAATGAGCAAGTTGTAAGTTACGTATCATTCGACAGCATCAAGATCGACCATTACAAGCAAGATTCTCGCAGCGGTTACAATCTGGACATTAACTCTCAGCAATACCGTTGGACGGTTACGATTCAATCATTAATGAGCCACAATACCGTTGGACCGTTATTCTCAAGCTACTATAAAAGAAGAATCAACTCAGCATTTCAAGACACGAAGTCTATCCTAAGCTTACAAGTTATATAGCAATTATTCTTGATAATCATCTGTAATTTACGTTCGATATCATCGTTATCTCACTTGTAATCGTACGATCAAAGCTGTATACTTGAAGGACGTCACCCCTGATTGGTGAACATAGTGCTCTGTCGACTTACCTTTTAGGTCGACCGCAGGTTTTTTCCTCCGTCGTGAGGTTTTTCCTGCGTCATCAAATCATTTGTCTCATTTTACTTTTTCGCACTTATCATTGATTGTAATTTCTTTCTCTCGACGGTTAAGCCTCACACAATTTCTTTACGACATCGAGTTGTGTAATTTTTTACATAAACAGTAATTATTGAAGGAAAAAAGATTTTGGCAAAAAGAGAGAAAAAAACCCATCCCATAGGCTCGAACTAGGATGTTTCACAAGAGGGCCAGGAGTGATAACCATTTCAGCCAGAGCAGCGTATGGAAACCAGTTTCCCATTATATAGTATTTGTTCTTAAAACCGCAGGGGCCATGGCCCCCTTTGGTCCTCACTGTGTTTCGCCCGTGGCCATTAGTAGCTAAACCCCATCTCCCTCGTTTTCTCCTTTCTTTCCTTCTTTATCCAAATAGCCACTACCTACTTCAAAATTTTGATTGGTCAGTTAAATTTAACTTACTCGTGAAAAAATTACTGTTGGTCCCAATAAGGTGACCTTCAAGAAAGGATAGTGTTTGGGATTATAGAAGTGGGGGGGGGGGGTTGAATATAATCACACAAAATCTCACTTTTAAATTCTTGTTGTATTAACAATATGAATTTACA
Organism: Centaurea solstitialis; assembly: GCA_030169165.1. Taxonomy (NCBI): domain Eukaryota; kingdom Viridiplantae; phylum Streptophyta; class Magnoliopsida; order Asterales; family Asteraceae; genus Centaurea; species Centaurea solstitialis. The sequence goes on from CM058047.1 coordinate 60,032,587, forward strand.
GATTGTTGCGGAAATAGAAAAGACAATAAGTCTAAACTAAACAATCTAAGCTTTCTTTCACTATGCACTTAAGTGAGAAGATAAAGAAAAGAAAGAAGATAGAGGGAATAAAGAAAGAAAGGATTAGGGTATTTTTAGGATGAAGAAGAAGTATGGAGAACATCTTTTCAGGTCCTATTTATACCCAATGCATTAAATGCATGCAGACTCACTTTTGTGTACGTGTCACAATGTAAGTGGTCCTTTGTACTATTTACTATAAACAATTACTCTTAGCATGGTGTGCAAAAGAGGAAGTGTGTAAACAGTTGCCTTGAGGTCTGATAAGTACGGAGGGAACAGTAAAGAGACTGTCCTTATGTACTTTTGTGTCAGTAAAGGCGGATAATCCTTTTGTGCATTAGACTAAGACATTACACTAATCCTTCAGGATCAGGATACTGATCAGTGAGTAGAATCCTGAAACTGATGTTGTTCAGGGTCACTTGTATCCTGATGAGTCTTCAGGATGTCATACGATATTGAGCAGCCTGCTATCACTGAGTTCCGTCTTCAGATCACGAGCATGCTGTTCCTGTCATCAGCTAATTCTTCGACGTCGCTGATGGTTCTTTGAGTATGATCTTGATGTCTTCAGGAGGTCTTCACTTCAGTGGACAGGATCAGTAGACTGCAGAACAGACTCGTTCGTCTCCTGATCCTGATCCTGATTACTATAAAGATAAGTTATAGCATAAGTAACATGGAATAACACTGAACAGACTCAGTGATAATTCCTCAAGCTATAACAGAAGTAAAAACCTATTCACTAAGTAAAGATTCAGGATCATTATCATTTCATCAGGTCTTAGCAGTGCTGAAGAAGGTTGGAGAAGGTCATCAGGAATTTTGGTTGTTCTTCTGATGCGTGCAATAAGTCCATTTATGACTTCTTCTACTTCAGCCCAGTAATTTCTATTGGCTTTAAGAAGTAGGCTTCTGATCTCGTTCCACTCTGACAAGTTGTATCTTTCCAACTTGTCAAGAGTGTGTTGCACATCCTTGACTCCTGAGCGTTTGACGGTGATCCATGTTTTTGCTCTTTTGCCGCGTGTTCGGCTGAGATGGATTCCAGAGATAGCAGCACCATGTTTCCTGAGGTGTAGGCGGTCTCGGCACCAGTCAAGCTCTGAGTTCACTTCTTCAGTCTGTTCCTCAGCGTTTCTGTTGAAGACCTTCAGCGCGGCCTTCTGTGCTAGAACAGGATCAGCACTTATTTCATCATCTTCATCAACAAAATCAGATGCAAGCCTTCGAGCGGCTTGAGCGGAGAGGAAAGCTTCCTTCTGCTTTTTATTGTGCTCCTCCTAAGCCTGTACAGCGTTGTTGTACTCCTCTTGTGATAGATAGGCGAACTCGGAGTCCCAAGAGGTACAAAGAGGAATTTTTACTCTTGTACTCTCGAGTCGCTCTATCACGGCGTCTAAACGCCCATCCCTGTTGATAGTAACAGAAGTGTCAGGGTAATTCTCACCTTCAGATCTAGGAGAATTAGAGGGAGGAGATCTGGGGGAAGAAGCAGGGGTAGAGAAGTCATCAGAAATGAATTCATCATCTGATGATAGGCAAATGGTTTCAGGAGGGGCTCTGATTTCAGGGGTTCTAGAGGAAGATGCTTCAGGGTTAAAGCGGGTTGGTTTAGAAGGAATGGATTCAGGGTTTATGGGAGTTACTCTGAAAGTCATTCTGCTTAGTTCGGCTCGTGTCTGTGCTGATGGACTATTCTCCATAAGGCGAACAATCTCACCAGTGACAGAACCAAAGTTCACATCATAACATTCAGAGTCGTCTTGGGTTTCAGGTTCAGGGGTTGGTGAAGGTGTAGGTTGAGGTGTTGGTTCAGGGGTAGGTTGTTTGGGTGGTTGGTATATGACCAATTGTAAGTTGTTTGTGGGTGAGTCTTCAGAGGAGGTGTCGAGGGTGATGGTTTCAGGTGTAGGTTTAGATTTAAGAAGGGTGGAGATGGGTTGGTTATCAGAAGATGAGGGAGAGGATGGTAGGAGTAACGTACCAGGTGCACTGGGGTTCTCCCCCTGAGAGTGTGCAGGCCCTGGAGTGGGCGTTGACGCTGGAACTTTTTCGACGAAGAAGTCGTCGTCTTCATCATCATCATCTTCATCATCCTCATCCTCGTTCGTTCACCCCTGTTCATTGGTTCTCCAGTTGGTGGAGGGGGAATAAACGGAATGGTCTCGCTGGGGCTGTCTCTCCCCCTCAACAGGTGCCTGAGTCAAGGCGGCTGTTGAAATATTCCGTTGAAGGAGAGAGGCATATCGCTTAGGAGTTTGCGAGAGATGAAGGAAGAGGAGATCAGGGATTGCAGAATATCCCTGTCTGCATTGGTGAACGATAGAGGAGGTGGAGGAGCAGAGGTGATGGCGTTGACAGCACTGGTGAGGCCAGTCACCTGCTCCTGAAGTGCGCGGAGGCCTGCCTCCTGAGCATCCAACCTCTGAACCACTGTTGATTGGAAAGTGGTGAGAGAGTTGGTGCTGTTGTTGATGGTGGAGGAGAGAGCAGGCAGAACCGTTGCCTTCAGGTCATCAACAGACGCCTGAAGGTTGTTGGAGGAGGTGGCCACTTGGGAGACCTTGTCATGGATGGTATCCAGACAAGGAATCGTGAGAGACACGGCAGTGGGTGGTGGAGTGGCGGCGGCAGCAACAGTAGCAGTGGCGGCGGCGGCTTCAGCGGCAATGGCAGCGGCCTTTGTGGAAGCAAGCTCCAGTTCCAACGCCTGGAGACGTGCCTGGTGCGCTTCCTCCTTTTGCTGGAGTGCCGTGCGGGCCTCCTGTAGTTGCCTTTCAGCGGATTGCCGACGAAGTTCAGCGGCACTGAGCTGTCGTTCGGGATCCATGAAGATGAAATCGTTGAAGGGGTCATCCTGGTGTAGTTGAGAATGCCCTTCAACAGCTGCTCCTAAAGAACCTGTAAAAAGAGTAGCTAAGTGAGCACTAGAAGACTCAATAGCTTTCATAGAAGAAGAAACGGCAATAATTTGCTTAAAAGTATTACCTGAGGCTAGGAGGGTATCAGAACGATTACCCTCCACATTCTCTGAGTGTTCGAGATGAACGACCTCAGGTTCTTGGTGGACAGGAGCAGTGATAGGAGTATCTGCAGGTGAAGAAGTTTTAGATAAAGGGGAAGGTTTATTAAAAAGTTGAGGCAGGGTAATATAATATTTCTTACCAGCTGGTGCCTTCTTTTTCTTTTGCGCCTTAGATTTGGCGCGTTTGGGTTAAGGTGGAGGAGAGGAGCCAGAGGGAGGAGGACGCTTCAGAGGCGCCGAAGAAGTAGTTGCAGCTGGGGAAGTCGGTATAGGGTTAGCTACTAACATAGCATGCATAGAAAGAGAAGAGGATGGTTTGGATGAGAAAAGAGAAGACATACCTTGGACAGGAGGAGAGGTGGGTTGCTCTTCTACTGTTGGTTCAGGGACAACCAGGACAGTAGAAAGAGGAACGTCATCAGATTTCGGAGAAACCTGGTCCAGGAACTTTACTCCTAAGGCGTAGTTGTTGAAGTTTCCCTCTGATGGGTAGTTGGTACCCATGTGCAGTGCCATGACGGCAGAGAAGAACCTGGTGTAGGGGACGTTGACCACCCTGGTCCTGTTCTTGATCTTCTTGACCATGTCGTCCCAGATGCAGCGGACATAGTCAAACTTGCGATTTTTTATCGCAGAGTAGACCATGTTCTGAATCACCGTGGGGAATTACTCCGTGCTCCCCGTCTTTCCTGTCAGACAGAGACCAAACATGTTCCATATGTAATAGAACGTAGCGTTTAGCCCCATCTTGTGGACAGTGGCAGCAGTCTTCACCAGAGGAAGGCCTTCTTTCACAGGCCAGTTGTAGCCTATGGCATCCAGGAATTCGATGATATCGTCAGAGGAAGGAGGAGGAGGAAATTTCTCCTTCTTGGGAAAGTTGAGTACGTTCCTCAGGGTTCCAATGCCGAACGAAATGATGTCGTCCTTGATCTGGAACTTAATCACTTCGTGCATTTTGCCCTTAGAGTTCCTTTCTTGGGCAGTGGTAGCAGTGGACCACAGTTGCAGGAGCAGAGGTTTGTTCGGCGCAGGGTTGAGAGTGAAAGCCGTCTTCAGGGGACAGGAGAGCAGAAAGTCCCTGGCAGGCTTCAGATACGCCTTGTTTGTGGGTAGGTCGAATTGCCCAATGAGATTGTTGGGTTTGAACTGCAGATCGTGTTGGGGAATGACGATTGGAAGGTTTCCGGTGGCCGTCATGAGTGTGGTTGCCTCAGAGGAGAGCTGGGCGTCTAACGATGTAGAGGTAGTAGCAGCCATTCTGTTAAACATAAAAACAACATATGTGGATGATTAATGATCCAAAATATGCATTTTTCTTCACTTTTCAATGAACACGGAATATGTTCATAAAAGTGGTGAAATCCTTTATACTTGGAATGGATTAGATACCAAAATACACAAAAGGAATGTGTTTTGGTATTAAAGAGAACTGCTATTTTGATGAAGATATATCAATTAATAGGAGTTTATGATTGTTCTTAAAAGAAATAAGAAGAACCATATAAACTGTTTTAACAAAAATCTTAGAAGATTTTGGGAAAACTAAGATCAAACGAAGTGATCTTAGGGTTTTTGGAAAAACGTTTATCAAAATAAGTTGTTTTTAGAGAAGAATGCCAACTTAGATTGTGGAAAGAACAAAGAACATATGAATACTTACGTTGATCTTGTTAAGAAGGTGGTAAGTGTGTTCTTGGTGTTTTTGAGAATGCAGATTGCTTTTTCTTGCTTTGAATTCTTTTAGAGAGAATAGTGAACGTAAAGAGTGAAATGGGTTACGAGTGATGTTTTTATACCTCGTGGTAGGAGAGAGAAAATGGATGAGAGAGAAAAGGGCGGCTAAATTCAAACGTAATGATGAAAAGGAAGTTCTACGCGCGTTCACGCGCCTGACACATGTCGTGGGGAACAGGAAACGTCCCATTACGTGTCAGTGCAGATGAAAAGTTTGTTTTATTTGAAAAGATAAAAACCACCTTTTCAGGGGATAATTCCATTTTGATGAAAAAATTGTTTTCTTGGAATTGGAGTACTTATCAGATAAGTACTTTTTGGGAAAATCCTCTTATCACATTTAATGCGATAAGGTTTCAGGAGCAGAGGTACTTACCTGAGAATCATCAGTATTCGGATTTTGAACAAAGATTTTGTAAGTACTGAATAGAGTTATCTTCTGATGAGAGTTTTGTTCAGGAGTTGTTAAGGAAAGAGTCCTGAGAATAGTTATTCTATAGGATTTAACAACTGTTTGTCCTGATAAACTTCAATCATCAGGATTTAACATCCCAAGTTCACTGATGAGCATATTGAAACGCGTCACATCCAGTGGTTTGGTAAAGAGGTCAGCAAGCTGATATTCAGTAGGGACAAAATGGAGTTCAATATCACCATTCATCACATGATCCCTGATGAAGTGATATCTCACTTCAATGTGCTTTGTCTTGGAGTGTAAGACAGGATTGTTGGCGATGGCTATCGCTGAAGTGTTGTCACAGTAGATAGGAATTTTAGAAAGTTGTATGTCATAGTCCTAAAGTTGATTTCTCAGCCACAGGACTTGAGCACAACAGATTCCTGCTGCAACATATTCAGCCTCAACAGTTGATGTGGACACAGAGTTCTGTTTCTTGCTAGTCCAACTCACCAACTTGCCACCTAGCAGGTGACACCCACAAGTGGTGCTTTTCCTGTCGATCTTACATCCTGCAAAGTCACTATCAGAATACGCTGTTAGATCGAACCCTGAGTCCTTGGAGTACCAAAGACCCAGATTAGGAGTTCCCTTCAGATATCTGAAGATCCGCTTTACAGCGGTCAGATGGGATTCTTTGGGTTCAGCCTGATAACGAGCACATAAACATGTAGAATACATGATATCAGGGCGACTAGCTGTGAGATACAGCAGAGAGCCGATCATTCCTCTGTAGAGAGTCACATCAACAGGTTTCCCTTTGGAATCCTTGTCAAGTGACAGAGGAGGAGCCATTGGAGTCTTCATCGGTGTACAGGATGTGAGATCAAATTTCTTCAGCATCTCATGTACATATTTACCTTGATTGATAAAGATTCCCTTTTCAGATTGCTTGATCTGAAGTCCTAAAAAGAATGTAAGTTCACCCATCATAGACATTTTATATTCAGATTTCATGAGCAACTCAAACTTTTCGCAGAGTTTGGGATTTGTGGATCCAAAGATAATGTTATCGACATATATCTGGACAAGAAGGATATGCTTAGGATATTTCTTTAGAAATAAAGTGCTATCGATCTTACCACGAACAAAAACTTTAGAGAGAAGAAAGGTTGAGAGGGTATCATACCAGGCACGAGGAGCCTGTTTTAACCCATAGAGAGCCTTGTTTAACTTGTAGACGTGATCAGGGAACTTAGGATCTACAAAGCCAGGAGGCTGAGCCACATAGACTTCTTCATTAAGTTTTCCATTCAGAAAGGCATTTTTGATGTCCATCTGATAAACCTTGAAGTTCATATGTGCTGCGAAGGCTAGGAAAAGTCGAATTGCTTCGAGCCTAGCCATAGGAGCAAAGGTTTCATCGTAATCAATGCCCTCTTCCTGCCTGTATCCCTGAGCCACAAGGCGAGCCTTGTTTCGAATAATCGTACCAATCTCATCAAGTTTATTTCGAAAAATCCACTTGGAACCAATGATAGTACGTTTTCGAGGCCTAGGGACGAGAAGCCAGACATTGTTTCTGATGAACTCTGCTAGCTCTTCCTGCATGGCTGAGACCCAGGCAAGATCACGCAAAGCATCATCTATTTCTTTTGGTTCATTTTCAGAGATGAAATTAACGTAAAGACAGATGTTACCAGATTGGCGTCGAGTCTTAATGCCAGAGGAGGGATTACCAAGAACTTGATCAATAGGATGATCCTTGGTCCATCGAAGAGCAGGTGGCTGATACACCTGTCCTGAAGTGGAAGCTTCATTTACTGATGGATCAGGGAGAAGATTAGTAGGCGTAGGTTCACTAACAGTGGTTTGAGAGAAATCTTCACTGTTAGTAGGTTGATCAGGTTCAGTTGGTGCAATTTGGGTAATTGGAGTGGCATTTATCAGAGGTGGAGTAGTGATTTCAGTGGGTGGTATATGAGGATCTTCTTCAAAACCATCAGGAAGGTCTTGAGGAGATGGATCAACAATGGGAGTTTCAGGGATTTGAAAGAAAGAATCAGCCCACTGATTTATTTCGGAATTTTCATGAGGGTGAGGAAAAGTAGGACCCGGTTCATCAAACTTGACATGAATCGTTTCCTCTATGGCTTGTCTTCGTTTGTTGAACACACGGTAGGTTTTAGAGATAGAGGAGTATCCAAGGAAGATTCCATCATCAGACTTGGAGTCGAACTTTCCAAGGTTATCTTTGTTGTTCAGGATGTAGCAGACACAACAAAAAATGTGGAGATGTTCGATTGAGGGTTTCCTGTTATGAAAGAGTTCGTAAGGAGTTCTTCTGAAGCGTTTCAATATCAGAGATCTGTTCTGGGTATAGCAAGCAGTGTTAACAGCGTCAGCCCAGAATTGAGTGGCAAGGTTGGCTTCACTCAACATTGATCGTGCAACTTCAATCAGGGTTCTGTTTCGTCTTTCAGCAACGCCATTTTGCTGAGGAGTTCTCACAGATGAAAAGTTCTGAGAGATACCTTTCTGATCGAAGAAGGTCTCCAGGGTACTGTTTTTGAATTCAGTTTCGTGGTCACTCCTGATTGATCGAACAGTAAGGTTGTTGAGTCTTTCCATCTTCCTGACGAACAGAATGATTTCTTCGGGAGCATCACTCTTGGATCGAAGAAAGAACACCCAAGTATATCTGGAGTATTCATCAACGATTACCAGAGTATATTTCTTTCCAGCAATGGATTGGACGTTGACTGGTCCAAAGAGATCCATGTGGAGAAGTTGTAGAGGAGAGCTGATAGAGGAAATCTGCTTGGACTTGAAGCTAGCCCTGGTCTGTTTTCCTTTTCACATGCTGAACAAAGAGATACCTTTGTGTAGCGAAAGTCAGGAAGACCAATGACAAGATTGTTGATGCAGAGTTGATTCAGCGTCTTGAAGTTGAGATGAGAGAGACGCTTGTGCCAAAGCCAATTTGTATCAGAGGAAGCACAAGATACAAAGCAGAAGTTGTCAGTGGAAGTATTCATGTTGATGATGTAGATATCAGCATGTCTCACTCCAGTGAGAATAACTTCTTTACGTTTGTTCTTGACTTTGCATTTCTTCTTTGAGAAGGAGACTTTGTGATTCTTATCACACAGTTGACTGATGCTCAGAAGATTATGCATCAGTCCTTCAACATAAGCAACTCTCTTGAACGTAGTTACTCCGTTGGTCAGTGTGCCATACCCTCGGGTTTGGCCTTTACCGTTTCCACCAAAGGTCACAGCATGACCTCTTTCTTCACGGTAGTTAGAGAGGACAGATTTAGAACCAGTCATATGTCGAGAGCATCCACTGTCCAGATACCAGATGCCCTTATCCTGTAAAATTTAGAGTTTAAGTTTTTCTTGGTACCCATAGAACTATGGATCCAGAAGTATCAGTAGGACTGGTGGAGTCAGTGGCAGCCTTAACTGATTTATCAGTTCTTGAGGCTGGAGTCTTGACTGAAGAGACAGTCTTGACAACCTTCTTTCCTTTGACTGACTTATCAGTCTTAGGATTTTTCTTTACCTTAGCTTATTTTCAGCTTTGGTAGCATCAGGACACTTACTCGCAATATGGTCATTTAATCCACAGTGATAACATTTGCGATATTGAAAGCGTTTAGTGGGGTCCAGGAAGTCTTTGAACTTCAGATGAGCAGGACCAGCACCAAGTATGCCTTTAGCATTGGACAGAGGAGGAATTGGTTTCATCTCCTGAGTCTTTTGCTTCAGGTCAATCTTCAGTCTGGGAACAGGATTTTGGGAAAAAGATTTTGATCCTGAGACTGAAGGACCACCACCCAGAACTTTGTTCTTGGGTTTAGGACTCTTGGTCTTTGAAGGTGTTACAGTTTTGGATTTTTCCTTGACTGTTTTCTTCTTGCTCTCAGGAGCACCTTCAGAGTGTGTGTTAGAATAAGAAAGGATGTTTTCAGGAGCATTAGGATCAGGGATAGAAGAAACAAATCTTCCAAACTTAAGCATGGAACAATCAGATTTAGTTCCTCCACGAGTGTATCCAAGACCCTTTTTATTTTTAACATTTCTTCCTGAGGCTAATATTTCATCAACCTTTTCAGAGGCGTCACTCCATCCTTTGATGGTGACTTTTTCAGCGTTTAACTCAGCCAAGGCTCTTTCTTTGGCAGCAAGAGCCACTTCTCTTTCAATACAAAGAGTTTTATTAACAGTGACCTGGTCTTTATAGTTTTCTTCCATAATGGTAAGTTGTTTTATTTTTTCTTGGCATTCTCTTAGTTGATCACGAAGATCAATGTTCATTTTCTCAGCAGAGGTTTTACCATTTAGGGCTTTGTAAAGATCAAGAGTAACCAGGTCCAGCTGAGTTAAGCTTTCAAGAAGGACAAGAGGAATAGGTACCTGACTGGGAGTATCAGTCGCAGAAGCTTCAGGAGTTGTAGAGGAAGAAGCTTCAGGAGCCTGAGTAGGAATTTCTTCAGGGACCTCTTCTATCTTAGCCATGAGAGCTAAGGTAGGTTCCTCAATAATGGCCATCAGTGCCACTTGAGTGTCTTCCTCATCAGATGAGTCATCAGAGGAGACATCATCCCAATCGCAGTCTTCTGCGATAAGACCTTTACCCTTGCACTGAATTTTCATCTTTTTGTACTTTTCTTTCAGGCGCTGGTATTTGGGGTTCTTAGAGGAAGATTTGGCAGAGGAGGGAGCAAACTGACTTTTTCGGTACCTGCAATCATTAGCAAAGTGTCATTTGCCCTGACAGTTGTAGCAGATAGCAGTAGCCTTATCAACAGGGTCTGATTTAGGCTTGTCAGTAATAGTGAGATGTTTCTTTTTATGGAAGTTTCCCTTTTTGGCAAACTTCTCAAAGGATCTAGTTAATAAAGCAAGAGATTCATTGAATTCAGGATCTTCTGACATGTCAGAGTCAGAGGATTCCAATTCAGTAATAGTTACTGAGGAAGGAGTGGCAACAGTAGGAATTGAGTCAGAGACCAGTGCAACAGAGTTGCTTTTGGTATCTTTAGTATCTCTTATGAGATTCTTTTTCAGTTTCTTCTGTTGTTCACGGTTTAGAAGAATACCGTACAGCTCACTCAATGTGAGTGTCTTTATGTCCTTTGACATAGTTAAGCAGGAGGTATAGATTTCCCAATGTTCAGGAAGTGCTTCCATGAACTTGGTAACCACCTCAGAGTTAGGATAGATAGTACCGATGGTCTTCAGATCAATCAGAAGACAGTTGAATCTCTGATGTAGCTGGGAGAGAGTTTCATCCTTCTGATGAATAAAGCTTTCATACTGACGAACCAAGAAAATCTTTCTTGATTCCATGAGAACAGCAGTACCTTCATATTGAACACAGAGGGTGCTCCAAATCTCTTTGGCAGAGCGAAGGTGACAGACAGAGTGGAATACATCATCAGGGAGTGACATGGCGATGAGAGACCTAGCCTTAGTGTCAATATTGACCAGACGTCTGTCTTCATCATTCCAGTCAGTCACAGGCTTTACCAGTTCCCTTTCAGGTACAGCTGGTTGGTTGCCTGTAGCAGGAATGGCATGAACAGTTTGTGTGGGCACATGTGGTCCATTTTCCAGAAAGTAAGGAATCTGGGGATCAGAACCAGAGAGAAAGAGTTCCATCCTAGTTTTCCAAAGAGAGAAGTTATCTTTGTTAAACCTAGGCGGTTTTCCAGAAGAGCCGGTATCAAAGTAGTTATCCTTAGCTTGAAGAGCCATGAATAAAAAAAGAGAGGATCACAAGATTTTTCTTTAGAGAAGAAAATGAGAGCTTGTATCTGCTCTGATACCACTTGTTGGTCCCAATAAGGTGACCTTCAAGCAAGGATAGTGTTTGGGATTATAGAAGGGGGGGTTGAATATAATCACACAAAATCTCACTTTTAAATTCTTGTTGTATTAACAATATGAATTTACAGATTGTTGCGGAAATAGAAAAGACAATAAGTCTAAACTAAACAATCTAAGCTTTCTTTCACTATGCACTTAAGTGAGAAGATAAAGAAAAGAAAGAAGATAGAGGGAATAAAGAAAGAAAGGATTAGGGTATTTTTAGGATGAAGAAGAAGTATGGAGAACATCTCTTCAGGTCCTATTTATACCCAATGCATTAAATGCATGCAGACTCACTTTTGTGTACGTGTCACAATGTAAGTGGTCCTTTGTACTATTTACTATAAACAATTACTCTTAGCATGGTGTGCAAAAGAGGAAGTGTGTAAACAGTTGCCTTGAGGTCTGATAAGTACGGAGGGAACAGTAAAGAGACTGTCCTTATGTACTTTTGTGTCAGTAAAGGCGGATAATCCTTTTGTGCATTAGACTAAGACATTACACTAATCCTTCAGGATCAGGATACTGATCAGTGAGTAGAATCCTGAAACTGATGTTGTTCAGGGTCACTTGTATCCTGATGAGTCTTCAGGATGTCATACGATATTGAGCAGCCTGCTATCACTAAGTTCCGTCTTCAGATCACGAGCATGTTGTTCCTGTCATCAGCTAATTCTTCGACGTCGCTGATGGTTCTTTGAGTATGATCTTGATGTCTTCAGGAGGTCTTCACTTCAGTGGACAGGATCAGTAGACTGCAGAACAGACTCGTTCGTCTCCTGATCCTGATCCTGATTACTATAAAGATAAGTTACAGCATAAGTAACATGGAATAACACTGAACAGACTCAGTGATAATTCCTCAAGCTATAACAGAAGTAAAAACCTATTCAGTAAGTAAAGATTCAGGATCATTATCATTTCATCAGGTCTTAGGAGAGCTGGATCAACAATTACCTCAATCAGTTAAATTTTGCAATACCCTCTTTAAAATCTCAATGAATCCGTTAAATTTAGCTAACTCGTAAAAATATCACCCACAAATTTAGCGTACTTGTTAAATAACTTCTAAATTTAACCGACGAGACATGGGTTCGTGGGTCTTAACTATTAAGTGATAATCAAGCCACTTAACTGCCTCTTATTTTACTTCCATTTTTGAACCACTAAAGCCTTGTTTGTTATTTGGGTTTCAGCTCTTATTTGCCACTTATGTCTGATTCCATAACATATAAAACAATTAAGATTGTTTCTCTTTTCTTTTTTTAAAGCCTCTTTACACTTAATATCCTTTAATTAATTAAGTGATAATCAAGCAACTTAACTACCTCTTATTTCCGTCTAACACCATTGTGTTGTTTAGCCCAATGAACCCCGAATTTGCAAAAAATCGTAAAACCCAAATATTGTAGATTTGTGTGTTGGCTTTCTAGAACATCTAGAATTGCATTTTAATTTAAAACTAGAGCTTTGGTATGTGAGATGTGATTAAAACTTCACAACCTTGCGAATCTACCAACGTTTTTTATTTGTTCCTTTTTTATCATTCCATCCTTTTATCACTGATGCTCATTTCAATAATGGTATTTAAGTTAATTATTTTGGGGTAAAATAGATGATTATACATATTCAGATGTTATTTACAAAAACGAGTTATTGATTTAGGTTTCAAACTTTAACATCACCTCATAAAAATCAAAAGTGAAATGTGACTCACTACAAGAAACTGCACTTTTGCCGACAACATCCGTTTTTACCGACGAGTATCTTGCGCCGGCAAAGGTGTCTTTACCGACGGCCCATATTATTCGTCGGCAAAAACACTTGTAGCGGCCAACTTTTCACGAAAACTTTTGCCGATGGAAAAGTCCGTCGGCAAAGGATTTCGAGCTTTTACCGACCACTTTCGAGACTTTTGCCCACGACATTTTTCTTCGGTAAAAGTCATTATTTTTGTATTGAGACTTCAACAATTCATAGGAAACAAACGCCAACTAAGCCCAACTCTAAATTAAATTGGTAGGATGTCTTATTTTGGTATCAAAAGATAAGGTGGTTATTGTTAGGACCAAAAATGTCCTAAAGTTATGAGTTTTACAAAGTCTGTTTGGGCTTTTATGTAATAGACCTTTTATGTAATTACCTTGTAATGCGCACCTAGTGTATAAAGGTTTCTAGGGTTTTTAAGTCGATTAGAAGCTGTGTGTGTAGGTCTAACTAGATGGCAAACGTGTCGTGTTGAGTTCGTGTCAGATTCAAAGTTAAATGGATTGATATGTTTGACCCTAACCCGATCCGTTAAGGAATCCCAACCCTAACCTGACCCGTTTAACCTGTTTAACATTTATAAAACTAAAAATAATAGTTAAAAGTTCACAAAAATATAGGAATCCAAATTTTATAATTCAAATTTGAGTGAATTGAAATTTTGGTCCCTGTGGTTTCAAGAAACCAACATGTTTGGTCCCTAGAAAATTTTTATTGCAGGAAAACCACCAAGGTATGTATTTGTGCTTGATTTTGGTCCCTGTGGGTTAACTCCGTCAAAATGACTTCGTTAAGTCCATCCACGTGACCTGCACACGAGGGTAAAAGAGTCTTTTCAACATTTAAGGTTTTAAAATTGAATGAATTGCAATTTTGGTCCCTGTGGATACGCTCTTTAAATATTGTCTTATCTATCTCACCGATACCATTGTCTTCTTCAATATCTCCAACGGTCAACAATGGTGGAATGCCACTCTGGATGTCGTGCGATTGTAAGGATTTCATGGAGAAGTGCTAATCCCGGTCAAAGATTCTTCTGTTGTCCAAACACCGTAAGTTTAATTTTAACCAAAATGTGTTCCCTTGAATGTTTAAAATTTCCCTAAGTGTGCTTCTCTGGATCAATCATCAACAGGGATATGATTGTGGGTTTTTCATGTGGGTGGACACACCAATGTTCAATCGAGCTAGTGTGGATGGTTTACTGAAGATGAAGAACAATGCTGAAGCAAACTTGAAGGCAAAGACTAAGGAAGCTCGTATGTGGAAAATGTTGATGTTAAGAGAAAGCAAATTAACCAAAAGTAACCAACTTGTATCATTTTACTAACCATGTACATGTAAACATGTAACCAAAATAAACAAATTAAGCATCCATGTGCAATAAACTAGCAACCAAACTAAATATCCATGTGCAGTAAACTAGTAACCAAAAGCACCATCCATGTACAACAACCAAAATAACAAAATAAGCATCAATGGATCAAGTGTTTATAAACATTCACCAAAGGCCCAAGACACACATAAATTCTTTTGAATTGCCTTGTTATGTCTGTGATATTTGGTGGATGTTCAAGCTCAAGCTTGACTGTTGTACCAGGGTTGGTTCTCTGCAGCTCATGTGTGTAGTCCCTCAACAGTGAGTATTGTGAACTATAACTACCCATCACCCTATTCATTGCCTTTGTTTTTGCTCTAAAAAGCTTATGCCTTGAAACACCCAACTCCAACTTCCTTTCTAATTGTTCTTTTAAGGCTACCAATGAAATATAAGAATTAGGGATGATTGTTTCTTCAATTTGTTCTACTAGAAAACTAGATGTGCATTGCATGACCTTTCTACATTGAAGACAAGTGTGCTTATCAACATATGTTTTCACCACCCAAGTTCTGTCATCCTTGCTTGTTGATATATGCAATACCCAAGGACAGATTCCTTCATCTGACTTTTCCTTTCCTTTTGACTTCGCCTTACCTTTTGATACTTCAACTGACTTTTGGTTGCATGTTGGTACCATGCCTTTGCATACAACCCTCATTCTTATTTTGTCATTCCTTATGATCAGTAAGTATCTCTTAGTTTCAATGGAGTGCAACCTGACTGCATTTTTGACCTCTTTCTTAGTCCCAAATTGTTGGCCTATACAGTGGCGGATCTAGGAATTTTTCCAAGTGGGGGGACCTTTAAAGCAGAATAAATGGGTTTCCAAGTCGTCCGATATATTTCTAGCCTAAGTACACGTTTTCAAGGAAATTTAAAGTCTTCTTGGTTGATTTCAAGAGATTTCTAAGTTTTTTTTGTCTATTTTTGAGTACTTTTTCGGTTTTTTGGTTGATTTCGAGAACTAATGTTTTGTTTTTGGCTTGATTTCAAGTTTTATTTTTTGGTTGATGGGTCCTGCACGAAAAATGACTGGGGGGAATTGTGACGAAAACTTAAAATAATACAACTTTTTAACTAAAAAAATTCCATTTTTAACATGTTAGTGGGGTCCCTTCCCCCCTCTACACAAGGGGTGGATCCGCCACTGGGCCTATATAAAAGTTGGTATCACCTTTTTGTTGTTTTGCAAGGGACTCCAACTTCTTCCTTCTTGGCCTTTCAACATCAGAATCTGAGCCACTTGCAAAGTCACTTATGTCTATGGGATTTCCACTTTCATCCGTAATGTGCTCCTCAAATGCATCTTCTGTCTGCCCAAGCCATTCAACATTCCAGTCTACAACTGAGTTGAAGATGCTCATGTCTGCATCCCCTTCATCCCCTACATCCATACTGTAATCACTATCTGAATCATCCCCTTCATTCTCTATTTCATCAATGGTCCTTTCTTGCATCCTTGTTGTTGCTGGTTCATCCCTTTCTAACTCTTCACCTATTTCTTGTCTTTCATCAAACTTATCAGCCCATAAAGGATCAAAATCACCAAATGGATCAAACTGTTGCTGCTGGAATGTATCTACATCTGGAGTATCATCAAAGACTGGTGTTGGTATGTAACCTTGATCAGCTTGTACACCACCCTCTGTTTCACCACCTTGATCACCTTGTACACCACCCTCTGTTTCACCACCTTGATCACCTTGTACACCACCCTCTGTTTCACCCTCTTTATCACCTTGTACACTATCTTCTCTTTCACCATGTTGTACACCCCCTCTGTTTCACCCTCTTTATCACCTTCTACACCACCCTCTGTTACCTCTAATGACTTATATTCCAAAAGCAGCTATTTTTTGCATGATGCCTTTACAGATGCCTTGACAATTTTTGGTGGCTTTTCATAATTCTGTTATGGTGGTACTTGGCTAGGAAGTTCCTCAATAACAACATGGAACCCCCTGGTGAGTTAAAAGAGGGTGTTACATTTGTCATCCAATGCTCTATGAATACCTCGATCACCTTGTATTTGCTAGTGTATTTCAACAAATTTATGATGTCTTGGTTAGTTCCTAGGTCTTGCAATCCCCATCTAGGTCAGAATCGGGGATTTTAAAATGGTACCACATTGGATGCTTGCTAGTGTACCCTTACTCTTGGATCACATCATTGATCTCAAGCACACTATACTGATCACAATCTACCAAGTCAACAAAGGTTGTCTTACCTTGCACATATTTCCTTCCTGGGCATTTAGTAAAGAACCCAACATGATTTATCTTCATAGTAATGAAGTCAGGGAGGTTTTCTGCAAAAAAAAAGAGTAAACTTTAAAATCAAAAACCACTCTACATATATTGGATTCTTGATCAAGAAGCAAAGAAATACTTACCATATGCTTCGTCAGGATCAAAGGATTCAAAACGACCACGAATGCGCCAAGATTTCTTTCTTCGTTGTAGCAGGGTGGTGTGTGGAGAAGATGAAGCATCTACGGGAATATAAGGGCTTCTTAATTGAGAGGAGATACACTGACGTCATCAGGGTACCACAGGGACCAAAATTGCAATTCATTCAGTTTTAAAACCTTAAATGTGGAAAAGACTCTTTTACCCTCGTGTGTAGGTCACGTGGATGGACTTAACGAAGTCATTTTGACGGAGTTAACACACAGGGACCAAAATCAAGCACAAATACATACATTGGTGGTTTTCCTGCAATAAAATTTTTCTAGGGACCAAACATGCTGGTTTGTTGAAACCACAGGGACCAAAATTGCAATTCACTATTCAAACTTATAAGTTTGAACCAAATTCATTAACATTATCACATTAAAAGTTCAAATAAATCATAAATTAGTAAAATGGTAAAAAGAAAACTTTATTTATATACACACACATATGTATATACGGGTTAGTCGGGTCATTTTTGAGTTGATATGTTTGACCCTGACCTTACCCGTTTAATTCTCATGTCGTGTCGTGTCAACCCATTTAAGTAAACGGATTGAAGTCGGTTACCCAAACCCGTTTATTTCATGTCGAATTCGTTTCGGGCTAGCGTGTCGTGGTGTCAGTTTTTGTCATTTGTACATTGTGATTTCTCTATAATAAAACAACCCACTTCTTGATTTCTTATGATCTCACTTTGATTATTATTTGTTGAAATCGGACCTATAGTTATTGAGAAATGGATGTATATGAGATAGGAAAAACAGGAAAAAAAGGGATTTTACATATATCTATGGCATTAAAATCTCTACACCATGTCTAAAATTGGATACCTAAATTTATTGAACTGGGATTTGAAGAAAATTTTGAGGCTCTCAAATTGAAGATTGAATTGAGATTTTTAAGGCTATGGATTACGAGTAGTCGGTCTTGTTGTATATTCACATCTTTTATTTCGTTAATGGTACACAATTATCTTTACCGTTTATGTTTCTTGATATTAATTACATGATGATGGCTAACATATGGTTGTCGATTATGGATAGATTATATCTTTCTTCCTAGAAAGATATAAATCATTTCACTTTGTAACATTCTGGATGTTTACAGTTATGAAACATAATTTATTGGAAGAGGCATTATAAGAAGGGTGACTCCAAATTAAACGTATTCCCAAAATATTTTCAGGCAGGTTCATCAATATTGACGGTTTTTAGCTTATTTGTATATTCCTTTTTCGGCTATAGGATATGTGTGCCTACATCCCGCCCTGATATACCAGGTGTGTTTAGTTTGGTTCATTATGTTTCTTGAGTTTGAAGTAGATTAATTATGAAATAATATTTGAATTGTCAGGTTTGAACGATTGAAAAGCCATGTTTGACAATCATAAACTAACTTATTTTCGATTTTATTTTAAAGCCTTGCTACCGTGGCTATAAGTTAGCCTCTTAAAAAGCTACTTCAAGTAGTGTCTCAATAAGTTCCAAGGAATTCTTTTTCCGCTTTTTCATTCCTAATTATTCTACCTATATCTTTCCAATTAATTTGTCAACATGTCTCTTTAGTTTATTTATATTGTCATCTAGCTTCTGTTGATTTATCGACCAAAAACGTTAACTTATGGCCAATAGATAACCTATCAACCAACAATTAGTTTTTCAAGCAACAACTAGTTTATCAACCGCCATAAGGGTTGTGGCATAGTGGTTGAGGCTCAAAGAGGATGTGGTGGAATATCTCATATGCTCAAGGTTCAATTTCAGACACCCACAACAATTTGTGGCCACTGGGGTCATCAAAGGTTGATGTCTTGCAGCTGTAATTTGCCGAGATTAATCTGGGAATAGTCCTACCTTTCCAAAAACCTAGTTTATCAGCTAGTTTTAAAAATGGTTTAGTTCCCCAAGATGTATCAAACAAATTTGTCTTCTTTTGCTATTGTGTGTATTCAACTCTGAAAACTACCACTTTAAGGTACTAAAGTTTCCTAACCTACCATTTAGTGACTTGTTGCTTTCCAATAAGGCTACAAGTCAAAAAGCTTGTTTGGATAACTCAAAAGCACTTTTTAATCTAGATTTTAATCATTATGATTGAAATCTAGATTTATTATTTAAGGTTTCTCAAAGTGATCATATATATATATATGTGTGTGTGTGTGTGTTTATTTTACATAACATCAAGAATTGCTTAACTTAGGGTTCTGGTGGGTGAAATATGATTAAAACTCCACAGCCTTACAAATATGCCAACATCATTCTTTTGATTTTTTTTTCGTTTCGTCCTTGGATCATCGATACTCACTTTAATTGACGTATATAAGTTGAATTCTTGATAGAGAAGTATACATATTTAGGCATTTGTTAGCGCTAGCTTTGCATGTGGATTTGCTACTCCATCCTATGTGAATTGTAACTCCAAGTAACCCGCATTATGCGGATCTAACACATGATTAGGCGGATGTCTTCACTAGCGATGGAACTTGCATACTATGATATGCGGGTAATGAACTTACTATGCGGATCTAAGTCGGGTGGTCGGGTACATCGTATGATTTTAATGCAGGTTCAGTTATTTGTTATTACTCCCTTCGTCCCAAAATTGTTGTCCAGTTTTGACTTTTGAAAGTCTTTCTTTTTCAACTTTGGCCTTAAATATTTTTGTTTGTGTTATATAATACTTGATGCAAAATATATGAATGGGTTGTGTTTTTAATGTATTTCCATCGGTATAATTTTCATCAAATATTATATAACACAAACAAAAATATTTAAGGTCAAAGTCGAAAAAAAAAACTTTTAAAAGTAAAAAGTGGACAATAGTTTTGGGACGGAGGTAGTACTATTTTAACCTTCATTGTATGCTTGCTGAATGAAATATATCTTTTTGGTAAGTTTTAGGGGTATGAAATATCTTGGAGATATATAACTTTGAGATAAACAAACGAGTTTCCCTCGTAATAATCTTTCATATTATCTCGAGCAATGAAATTATCAAATGGTTGTGATTTGTAAAAATTCACGCATTGTTATTATGAAGTGGGCACAAGACTCGTTGGAATCAAAAGACGACCAATAAACTTTTGTAAACATATACCATTAAAAAATAGGGTATTAAACCATTCTTTAAAATACACTTGCCTATGGAGAAGATTACCAGATGCGTATCAGGAAGCGCTTACGAGCAATATTTAGCACCCTTCCTTACCTATTGGGTAACATTTTCGATCATCAAGATAGATTGTGGTAGGCGCGTTTTACCCGATAAACGTTTACTAAGAGTCTTATTTTTCACTTACGGGGTAAGATTCTCTGTTCTCGTTATGCAAGCCAGTATGATAAATGATACTCGATAAACACTTACCTGGTAAGAGTTTGATAACGACCCAAAAGTGTAGATTATGCACTACGTTAATTGTGAATTACTGTAATACAATATTAAACAATGAATGTTTTAGTTGTTTCCATGTGAATTGTTCATAATGATAGTTTCTTAGTTTAAGTGGGTTAGATTCTGACAAGAAGTTGAGGTTACATTGAGAAGGGTGACAAATGGTTATCAACCGTTATATGAGAAGTAGATATACCTTAGCTTAAGATGCACTAAATCAAATTTCTTTATATTTAGAGATTCATGGAAAGACATTAGATTAAAAGTGATCAACAATTCAGATTCACTTCTCATAGGACATGACTTTAATTTAGGGGGCGTTTGGTTCAATTCAGGGAATGGGATTGAAAATGAAAATGGGAATGCAGGAGAATGGGAATAGGAATGAGCATTGCATTGATGCTGTTTGGTTAACCCACTATAATCAATGAAAAATTGCTTCATATTAAAAAAAATATGTTTTTCCAACTTGAAAATACAAAAGATGTATCATTTAACATCCATAGATGGAACAATGCAAGAAAAAAGAATCAAGCAGATATATAAATTTCATTCCCCCCAATTTGGTCAGGAATGAAAATTAATGGCTCTGCAGGAATCATTCCATTATATAATATCAAACCAAACAGCAGTTTTGTAACAACTCAAATTAATTTTTTTGCAATATTTAACGAACAATGAACGAAAATTAAATAAGAGTAACCATTACAGCGGAAATTGTCCAAAACGTAATTTTTATAGAATCGAAGGTTTAAGTTTCCAACCAAAAGATATTAGCCAAAATCCTCAAAACGAGGTTCATCACATATAACTGTATTAAAACAAAACAAAAACATAATTTTAAGTCTAACAATCTTTTAATTCCAAATGAACTGAGCCTTGAATATGATCGGAACTTCAAGCTTTTCCCGTTCCTTTGTCCTTCCTAGACGGACCTGCATCTAAGGGGAAAAACCACAACGGGGTAAGCTTTCGCTTAGTGAGCACAAACCACAAACACACAACAATATAATACAAACCACCACGCATATGAGAACTAGGCATGCTATCACCAATGGCCTTACGGTACATGCCGGTAAGGACCACACACATACTGATATCAGTTTAACACAAGGACAATACTCACGGTAGCCACCACCACTACAATGAGTACGCCATCACACAAACATGCTAGTCTCATAACCACATACGCATCACATGCAATTTGTACATAAAGCCACGTATAAGGGTTAATGTACTCACCTTGGTTCACTTCACAGTAATCAAGATCAACACACCACACGGTTGTATATCTATCACCTATATATCACATTATAGCATAGCACACATGAATAACATTCGTAATGACACCTTAAGACTCATAACTGAAACACTTAAGGCTCATAACTAACACACTTAGTCTAGACCTAAACTAGACTCTCAATAAGGGTAGGTAATTCAATTACGAACCCAACGGTTTTTACGGATTCAAAATCAGAGCTAAGACGCAAAAGTTATGGCCAAAACAAGCTTCCAACACAAAAAGGGTGCTGGCGATCGCTAACTATCAGGCTAGCGATCGCTAGGAACCAATTCCCTTACTTCTGTCCGAGCTCACTATCATCCTAGCGACCATGAGCCTGTTTTTCCCATAGCTAGCGATCGCTAGCCTCTCCCCTAGCGATCGCTAGGTGCTGCAAAATTCAGCATGAACCAAAAATCGAGTTTTCATCTTTTTGGCATAACTTTCACATCCCAAGTCCGATTCGACCGATTCAAAAGGCCATGGTTTCGTATTTCCAGGATCTACAAGATTACAACAACCATTCTAACACTAAAAAACATCATAACACTCAATTGGTGATCCAAAGATCACCAATTTCACCCACAATCAACCAAAACCCTAATTCTTGCAATAGACTTACAATTCAACAAGTAAAACGCATAAACAACCAACAATTACCTTTGATTAGTCACTAACAACAACCAATACGAACTTGCTAATCCAAATTGACTTTCCTCTCCTTGCAATTTCTCCCAAGAGTTCACCAATTTCCCTAACTCTCTCTCAAAAACGTTTGGTGCAAATGAGAGGTCTAGGCTTCCAACTTTCTTACATACATTGCACACTAAACCTTATACTTCATAAATTAACACTTTAAACCCCAACATGAATTTACACAAAAGTCACCACTTAACTCAAAACTTGACAAAAAGGTTAAACTTTAACTAACTGAAAATGGGGTGTTACAAGTTTTCATTATCATTCCCATTCCTGACCCCTTAATACCCCCAACCAAACGCCCCCTTAGATTCAATTATTTGATATTACTATTTCAAAAGTTATGTTTCTTTATTGTATTCTATGGTATCCATGAATCATCCTTATATATATATACACATACATACATATAGGGTCAGGTTCAAATGTGTACTCATCTTTCATTGTAAACGTTTGAAAATTAGTGGGCGATTGTTGGGTTAATCGGTTTGTACGCGGGTCACATGGGTCAGCTGGTCTGCACGTGAACGGGTCATGGGTCAAAGTTGTGGATCAGTTAATGGGTTTAGTAGATTGTATTTCACTTATTTTACATGTTTTATTAGAGTTCAAGGGGTCAAAACTCAAAAGAGGTGGATATGTTCTTCCTAGTTTGTAGGCAGTTAACGTAGCAGTGTTAGTAATTATGTGCAAAAGTTGACAAACCAGTGATTACACATCCAATGTTATAAGACACTTGAGGGTCACACTTGTGAGGACCTGTAAAACGAACATGTAAAATAATCCCAGTTTGGAGATGTTAGATTTATAATAGTTAATTATAAATCTGTTGGGTGTTTTCTATAAGAAACTCCAAAGATAAAGGTTTCTAGTATTAATTAATAGAGATTATATATTTATTAGTTAAATAAATATATAACAGAATTATTTAATAAGTTTATATA
Source organism: Centaurea solstitialis (assembly GCA_030169165.1). Classification (NCBI taxonomy): domain Eukaryota; kingdom Viridiplantae; phylum Streptophyta; class Magnoliopsida; order Asterales; family Asteraceae; genus Centaurea; species Centaurea solstitialis. Next base: position 60,055,607 of record CM058047.1, read on the forward strand.
TTTATTAGTTAAAATAAATATATACAAATAATTATCTTGGAATATATATATAGATATATATATTAGTTAAATATATATATATATATAGGATATTCTTTAATTAAAAGAATTATTCTTTCTTGGTGGAAAAGAAAGATATATTCCATAGGATAATTATTAAGGAAAAAAGAAACTGAATAGAATATGAAAACCTTTTTCCATATAAATATTCAGTTAAGGTTAAACCTTTTTCAAAAATTATTTTCTTAACCTAAAAGAAACCAAAAATCCTCCCAATTTCTCTCTCTCTCTCTCTCTCTCTCTCTCTCTCTCTTTCTCTCTCTCTATCTGGTCGATTTCAGCCATAAACCCGAAACCAGTTCCAGTTTCGAGTTTATTCGATTAGATTATTCACACAAACAGCGAGTTCGTGATTTCGGGGGTTTAATCCGGCTAGAAGGAGTTCGTGTGGTTTCATCACAGGTGGATTAATCTAAAGCGATTCAGGTAGTTTTCTAACTCCATTATATGTGTAGTTTAGATAAACAAATAAGATCCGTGTCTTTTCAGGTTTTTACACATATTTGCTTCCGCTCATCAAATCAGTTTGGTTTGATGACTAGAAAATAGTTTGTTTTCTCAATGTGGCTCGTATCAGTTTGGTACGAGAATCTCACAAAAACCTAACAGTGGTATCAGAGCCACAGGTTTTATTTGTTTATCTTTATATGTTGTTTAGATCTGTTTAAAATTATTTTTAGTTGTATAAAATTCGATTTTTATCAGTTTGTATAAAAAATTTGATTTTTATCAGTTCGTATAAAAAATTTGATTTTTATCAATTCGTATAAAAATTGGATTTTTATCAGTTTGTATAAGAATTTGTTTTTTTTATCAGTTTTGTATAAAAATTGGATTTTTATCAGTTTGTATAAAAATTTGATTTTAATCAGTTCGTATCAAAAATTGGATTTTTATCAGTTTGTATTTAAAAATTGATTTTATCAGATTTTGTTAAGAATAAATTTTATTAGTTGGTTGTTCCGATCACCGGATTTTTTTATCACCACCGTAAACCGCAATCGAACCACAAAATTGGCCGATGGCCAAACCGTGGTTCGATCACCACACGCCGTGGCTCGATCGCCACAGAACCATGGCTCGATCGCTACGGAACCATGGCTCGATTGCAACGACACCGTGGCTCGATCGCCACTGCATCGTGGCTCGATCACCACCAACCCATGGCCGAACCACCAGATCGGTGGTTGGTCGAGTAGCACATGACCACCAGCAGCCACGATCGGCGGCGGTGGTCGATGGTGGTCGTTCCCGGCAGCCGGTTGGGCAAACCCTAGGCGATGGCGGCGGTTTGTTTTAATTATCGTGTGGTGGTAGCGGTTTGCTACTGCTATCGCCGATAAGGGGTGGTGACGGTGATGCTTGTCGAGATCCGACAACCACCAGAAACCACCGATAGTGGTGGTGGTCAACGGCGGCGACGGTGATTTGTTGAGTCGAACCGACCGCCGTAACTGGCGACGGCGGTGATGGTGGCGCCTCTCGGCAACAGTCGACTGCCTCAGATGCCGGTGATGGCGTGGTGGTCGTGGCGACCATATCCGACAACGGCCGGCTGCTTTTAGAAACACCTCGGCAGCGGTGGGGGTTTGTTGTTTTTGATCGTCGGCTGTCGCACCTAACGGTGACAATGGTGTTTTCGGATCGACGGCCGCACGCGGTGAACGGCCGCGGCGGTTTGTCGTGTTCGTCATCAACCGCCTAGCAAGGCATGATGATTTTGTTGTTATTCGACCGACAGCCGCGGCGATGGTGGCGGCCGATTGCGGCTACCACCGTTAGCGGTGGTTGTGGTTCGGTTAGTCGTAACGACAATGGTGGTGGTCGTGGCCGACCCTCGTCGACCACCTGTTGTCCTTAGACAGCGGCGACGATGGCATTGTTGTCGTTGGAGTTCGATCACCATCGCCACCGTATGGTGGTGGTAATCGATGGCGATGCATGGCTGTGGTGGTGGTTTGTTCGACGACGATGGCGATGGCCGATGCGCGGCAGCAGCGATGGTTGATCGCCACCAGAATGGTGGTGATCGATGGTCTGGCGGCGGTGGATTGTTTATTCGATCGCCGGCCATCAGCAACATTGACGGCGGTTACTTGCTATCGTCATCACCGACCGGCCACCGTTAAGCAATAACCGTAGTAACAATGGTGGCACGATGTTGCTACTGTCCCGCGGTGGTTGCGATAAATCCCGACGACTAGAAACCAACTCGTTTTATGAAAACCCAAAAACTTGTCGTTTCGATAATGGGCTTAAACCATGGGTTTTTGGATCAAGTAATTGGCCCAAAAGGATTGTTGGGGTTTTCGGCTTTTTTACCCAAAATTAATTTGTTTAATAAAATTAGTTTTAAGGAATTTTATTTTCCTAGTAAAATTATTAAACCAAGATTTTGATACGTTTTGTTAAATTGGCCCGATGTCTCTATCCGAATGGTTGATCGTATCATGACACGGTTCGCGGGCAAATGTTTGATGTTCCGACAAAATTCGTTCGAACACTCGGTTTAATTTTGTTAAAAAGAGAATATTTTAGAAAAATTGGTTGTGGTTTATAAAATAAGATTTATAGTTTATAAAAATTGTTGTTTGTCCTTCGAAGAGAACATCCATTATTGTAACCAAATACTCAAACTACCTGTTGAAACTCAACAGATTGACTGCGGTAAATTATGTTAATGATAAAGGTGAACCCAAGACCTTATTGGCTTGGGTTCCTCAAGACACTAACTGTTTTCATTGAATGTGCAGAGCAACCAAGGAAGAAGGAGCAGTCTTTGGCATGCGGATAGTGGTTGCTCTAGGCACATGACAGGTATCATATCCCTACTTGAAGACTTTAAAAGGTTTGAAGGTGGACATGTTGCGTTTGGTGATAATCCAAAAGGAGGTAAGATAAGTGGAAAAGATAAGGTATCAAAAGGTAAGATGACCTTTGATGATATGTACTTCGTGGAGCAGTTGAGATACAATTTGCTGAGTGTTTCACAAGTGTGTGACAAAAAGTTTGGTGTGTTTTTCACTGATACTGAATGTCTCATACTTGCTCCAGGTTTTAAGATTGATGAGAGTCAGGTAATGCTTAGGACTCCCAGAAAAGATAATGTTTACTGTTTGTGTTAGGTTTTTGTATGACCTCGGACCAAACTGGTACGAGTCACGGTTCAGAAAACAAACTGTTAATCCAAACATCAAACCAAACTGGTTTGATCAGCGGAAGCATAAACGTGTAACAACCCGAAAAGCACACTAATCGTTTATCGTTTATCTAGAACATACATAACTATGAAGTTAGAAAGTTTACCTGAATTGCTTGAGATAGATCCACCCGTGATGAACCCTACGAACGAACCTTTTAGCCGGTCAAAACTCCAAACTTCCGAACGAACTCGCGAACGAAAACCGAACTCGTTTTGGCCTTGGTGTGAGGTCGACGCAAGAGGGAAGAGAGAGAGAGAGAGAATTGGGAGAGTTTCTACGTTTCTATATGGTTGTGTGTATATTGAATGAATTGAAAAAGGATTAACCATAACTGAATATATATAACTGAATAAACAAAATCTGTAACATATTCAGTTTCCTTTTTCAATAATCATCCATAAATAAAATTCTTTCTTTTCCACCAAGAAAGATTTATTCCATATATATTAACTAATATATATTAGTCAGGATAATTACTATATATATTTATTTAACTAATAAATATATATATATATATATATATCAATTAATTAAATCAGTTATATATTTATTTAACTAATAAATATATAATCCCTTTTAATTAATAATAGAAGCCTTTAACTTTAGAGTTTCTTACAGAAAACACCCAATAGATTTATAATTGACTATTATAAATCTAATCTCTCTATACTAGAGTTATTTTACTTGTTCGTTTTACAGGTCCTCACAAGTGTGACCCTCAAGTGTCTTATAACATTGGATGTGTAATCTCTGGTTTGTCAACTTCTGCACATAATTACTAACAATTTGGACATAGAAGATGCATCATCTGTATCATCTTTAAACTATTTGTTTTCAAAAGCATTTGCGAGTGAATCATCTCTCTTCATAGAAGGATGTGTCACATGAATTTCAAAAAAAAGAACTTACTTGTTAAAAACAACCTTGTGAGAGGTTTGCCTGTCAAAGAATTTTCATGTGATAATCACTGTGTAGCATGCCTTAAGGGTAAGCAACACAAATCTTCTCACAAGTCCAAAGAAGTAAACACTATCTCATCACCTTTACAGTTGTTGCATATGGATCTTCTTGGTCCTACCAATGTCCATTGTCTGGTGATAGTTGATGATCACTCTAGATTTACTTGGGTTTACTTTCTAAGAACAAAGGATGAGACAAGTGGACTCATCAAACCCTTTGTGATTAGGATGGAAAACAAGACCAGTCTAAAGGTAAAAGTCATTAGATCATACAATGGTACTGAGTTTAAGAATGCTGATTTAAACAGTTTTTGTGAGGAAAAAGGTATTGAGAGACAATACAGTGCTCCTAGAACTCCTCAACAAAATGGTGTTGCTGAGAGGAGGAATAGGACACTGATTGAGGCTGCAAGAACTATGTTGGCTGATTCAAAACTTCCTATTACCTTTTGGGCAGAAGCAGTTAACATTGCTTGTTATGTCCAGAACAGAGTTATTGCAGTCAAATCCAAAGGCAAGACACCCTATGAGCTTTTTGAGAAAAAGAAACCCTTTATAGGATTTTTAAAACCATTTGGGCGTCCTTGCACAATTCTTGATACCAAAACTCACTTAGGCAAGTTTGTAAGCAAATCTGATGAAGGATTTCTTGTTGGCTACTCTGCTCGGAGCAAGGCCCTTAGAGTGTTTATTATTGAAGAAAGTGACAATGTCAGATGCAATGAGAACACTCCTAACTTACCTGGTAGTGGTCCCAATTGGCTATTTGACATTCATTCACTAACTAACTCTTTGAACATGAGTAGTACCGTGATTACAGGTTCAAGTACAAAGAAGATTTAGGAACCAAGTACTCCATTTGTTATGTTTCCCATGCCAACTGTGGATCCCAGTGACCTCTGTACTTCTGAAGATATGGAACCTGTTCAGGAAAAGGAAGATGAGTCTGTACAGAAGAATGATGAACAGCAGACTGAAGAGGGTTCACCCACTGACAACACTGAGCTCAGTCCATCCTCTGAGGTGGAACCTGTGGAACCTCAAGGTTCAAATTCTTCTGATATTGAACCAGATGTGAATGATTCAAATCTAGGGGTGAATTTTCCTGAAGAACCCCTGCATCTCAAAAGAACTTAGAAGAATCATCCACCTTCATTAGTGATAGGAGATATTCAGTCTCCTATGATCACTAGAAAGCAAAGCAAGGCTATCACTGATCCCCATTCAGGCATGATTTCTGTTTTTCTCTCACAAACAGAACCTAAGAAGGCTCTTGATGCAACGAAGGATCCAAGCTGGATTGAGGCTATGCAAGAAGAACTATTACAGTTTGTCTTGCAACATGTTTGGGATCTGGTGGATTTACCAAGAGGACACAAAGTGATTGGCACAAAGTGGATTTTCAGAAACAAGACTGATGAGAGAGGAATTGTGATTAAGAACAAAGCAAGATTGGTAGCTCAAGGTTACACACAAGAAGAAGGGATAGACTATGATGATGTATTTGCTCCAATTGCCAGAATTGAAGCCATCAGACTGTTTCTGGCCTTTGCATCTCACAAAGGATTCAAAGTCTATCAAATAGATGTAAAGAGTGATTTTCTCTATGGCACAATTGATGAAGAGGTGTATGTCAGTCAACCTCTAGGGTTTGAAGATCCTAAGTACCCTGATAAAGTTTACAAGTTGAGGAAAGCATTGTATGGTCTTCATCAGGCACCTACAGCTTGGTATGATACTCTATCCTCTTATTTGTTGGAGAATCAGTTTGAGAGAGGTGTCATTAACAAGACCTTGTTCATCAAAAGAACAAAGATTGATGTGCTACTAGTTCAGATCTAGATGACATCATCTTTCGTTCAACAAAGGAAGAGATGTGCAAAGCATTTGAGGAATTGATGCATAAGACATTTAAGATGAGTTCTATGGGAGAGCTCACCTTCTTTCTTGGTCTACAAGTTAAGCAGAAGTCTGATGGCATCTTTATCAATCAGTCTAAGTATGTGGCATCAATGCTTCAGAAGTTTGGAATGAGTGATGCAAAGCCTGCCAGTACTCCTATGGAAACTCACAAGCATCTCACTGCTGATATTGAGGGGGAGGAAGTTTATGTTCATCATTATAGATCAATGATTGGGTCTTTAATGTATCTTACAGCATCTAGGCCAGATATAATGTTTGCTGTATGTGTTTGTGCTAGATATCAGGTTAGGCCAAAGGAATCTCAGTTACATGCAGTCAAAAGGATATTCAAATATCTCAAGGGTCAACCTAGGTTGGGACTTTGGTATCCTAATGACTCTTCTTTTGATCTGGTGGCCTACACTGATAGTGACTATGGTGGAGCAAATCTGGATAGAAAGTCTACTTCTGGTGGATGTCAATTTTTAGGAGCAAGGTTGGTCTCCTGGTAGTGCAAGAAGCAAACCACAGTCTCATAGTCAACTACAGGAGCATAATACATAGCTGCATCACATTGTTGTTCAGAAGTGCTATGGATTCAGAATCAGATGCTAGACTATGGTCTTTCTTTCTTGCAGACACCAATCTACATTGACAATAACAGTGCCATAAGCATTGTTAACAATCCAGTCAAGCACTCAAAGACCAAGCATATAGAGATCAAGTACCATTTCATAAGAGACTGTAATGAAAAGAAATTAACTCAGGTTTTGAAAGTTCACACTGATGATCAGTTTGCAGACCTTTTCACAAAAGCCTTTGATGTAGGCAGGTTTACATTCTTGGTCACTAGTGTTGGAATGATAAACTCTGAGTAAATTTCTTCTCATTATTTTAGTACTATCTCTGTATATTCTTTCTTTTTTATTTGTTCTTTTATTTGTTTTATTCCTCAGGGTGCATTTAACAAGTTTGTGTATGTTTCAGATGGCTTTTGGAGTCATCAGCATGGTCAAAAGTGCATAGTGAAGTTACTACTGCTCATTTGGAGTTACTATTGCTTGCAGTATTACTACCGCTAAGCATAGATTCTATCGCTAGTCTTTACTACTGCTACTTTTGTCATATACTATTGCTTTTGAGAGTTACTGTTGCTTGCTTACTATCGCTGAGTATTATACTGTTGCATCGCAAGTTACTATTGCTAGTTATAGTTTACTATTGCTCGCTTGTTACTACCGCTGGTTATCACTTACTATTGCTCGCAGGATTACTGTTGCTAGTTGTTGATTACTATTGCTTGTACGATACTACCGCTGGTTATAGTTATTACTGCTAGTTACTATTGCTCGCATGATTACCACTGCTTGTTATAGTTACTACCGCTTTTAACTTTCTTTCGTGCGAATTACCACTTCTTGTTAGTTACCACTGCTCTTAACTGTTACTACCGCTTTTAACTCACTGTTGCTAGAGGTAGTTACCCCTGCCCGTGGTCTGTGTATAAAAGCCCTAATTCACCGCTTTTTCATAACGGCTATTTTGAACTCTTTCTCTAAGAAACCCTTGCGATTCTGCTACTTGCCATTCTTGTGTTCTTGACCATTTGCTTGTTTCGTGATCCAAAATCTGTTCTTGTTTCGTAATCTGATCAATCATGGATTCTCTTCGCTTTATTGAAGATCACAACAAGGTTGGATATCTAAAGAAGGACAAACATTCCACTGGATTTGAAGCGATTGTGGATTTCTTGGCATCATCATCAATTGCGTATGCTGCCACCATCAATCCCACCATATATGTCAGTCATATGAAGGATTTTTGGGCCAATGCTACCATTAAAGAATCAGAAGGAGTCAAAACCATTCACACCACAATCTGTGGTCTATCCTTGACTGTTACTCCTGCAAAGATTCGCCATCATCTGCGATTGAATGATGAATCAGGTATAACTATGCTTTCCCCTTCTGAGATAACGGATTCTATGCTGAGAATGGGTTATGCAGGCCCCCCAAAATCTTTAAAATATCAAAAGGGCAAATTATGTCCTCAATGGAGGTTCTTTGTGCATACCCTTGTCCACTGCTTTTCTAGAAAAACAACAAGTTGGAGTGAGTTTAGTAGTACCATTGCTTCTGCTTTGGTTTACTTATCCACTCAACAGGTTTTCAACTTTTCACAGATGATTTTTGATGATCTTGTGTACAATCTTGAGAACATGAACAATGAAAATGTTAAATCCTTTTACATGTTCCCAAGATTTGTTCAAGAAGTGATAACCCAAGAATTGACGGATGTACCCACTGATGGAAACACCTATGAGAGCTCTGCTCTTAATAGCAAAGTGTATTCCACCATGAAGAGACCTGCAAAGGGCTCTAATGACACTTTCACCCCATTGTTCTCTACAATGATGGGTGTGAACCCCCCTCAAGGTGAGGCATCAGGCTTGCAGCCCTTACAATCAAGCATACCAACTGATGACCTACCCCCATCTTCCAATACAAATATTCCTCTGTCCCTTGATTCAACCCCTACCCCTCACTCAAACTCTATATCAGAAAGAACAGGGGAGCTCCTTCCTCCTCTGGTTCTATACCTATTGAGCCTATAAGCCCTCAGGTGGAACACTCTTCATCTGATTCTTTCCAAAGGGATACCCTTGGCGTGATGCCCCACTCAAGTATAAAGAAGGTGCCTTCTAAGGAGCAGGATGGGCATGTGGATGGTGTGGCTCAAACTACTGATGTTGCACAAGGTGTGCATCAGGACAGTTTGAACATAGCTAAGACCCCCTCTACGGCAACTCCAGGTGAGAAAACATCAGGAGGTCCCAGGTGCCAAGAAACCAAGGGAGCAGCTAGTGCTTCAGCTAGGCTGAAGACTTCTGCTAAAATTCCCAAAGATCCAGTAAGGGAGGTAAACACTTCTAAACCTGGTGAGGGTAGTTATACATATACTAAATTGATGGCAGACCTGGCACCATTGCCAAAGACCTTAAAGCACATGATGTTAATTTTCAAATTCATGAGAAGAAGCATCAATCTCATGAAGAAAGGTTGGATTTGCTGGAGAAGATCATAGATGTCCAGAATCAGCTGATTAAAGACAAAGATGATATGCTGGCTGAATTCACAAGGAAGTTGCAGTTTCAGGGTGCACAGATGGTTTCTATGCACATGAAGATCTCAGCTCTTCAAAGGAGATACTCCACCTTGGCCTCATTCACAAAGGGGGAGAAGAGATCAAAGGTCAAGGGGGAGCATATGAAGAAAAAGATTGAAAAGAAGGTTGTGAATGAAGAGGTTGAGAAGGAGGAAAAGGGTGCTGAAACTGTTATGCCTGAGGTTGGTGTTAACGAAATTGAAGTTGTTATGACTGAAGTTGGTGTGAATAAAGCTGGAGGTGAGGCTGAAGCTAAGGGGGAGACTGAAAAAGAGGCTGATAAGGAGATTGATCTGGGTAAAGGGTCTGAGAATGAGGATGAACAAACTACTGCTGAGTTGTTACTAAGGTTGCCTAAGGTAATTTCAAAGGGTGTGGTGATCAAGGAGAAACAACCAGAGTTAAAGAAGAAGGTTTCTGAGTTAGATCCTAAAGGCAAAGGCAAGAAGATTTTAATTGAAGAACCTGAGCCAGAGTCTGAAGATGAGGGAATACCTGCCACAGTTGAGAATGAACTTTCTGAAGCTTTCATACTGAAGCTTACAGAAGATGAAGAGAGAGAAAGAAAGGAACTGTTAGCTAAACAAGCTGAGGATGATAGATTGGCTGCTGAGAAACTCCAACAAAAGTTTGATAAGGAGATGGCTACTGCAACAAAGAAACAACCAAAGAAGAAGAAAATAACAAAAAGAGCTATTTCAAAGACTGCTGGTGATGAGAGGAGAATGATGGTGAGGTACTTGGCTGGAGTTCTTGGGAGACCAGTCCAATACTTTGCTAGATGGAGTCTTGTAAAGATTGAGCAAAAGTATCATACGACTTATTACGACGCTCAAATTCGCCCTACTAACCTCTAAGGAACTTTTGTAAACAACACTCTCAATTTTGAATCTTGCGACGAGAGGTCTCTCCATTTGGAGTTTGCTCTCAAGTTTCAGGATTTCAGATTCTAACAATTCAACAGGATTTAACAAATTTGAATTTGAAGTTACCTCAGCTTCTTCCTCAGTTAAAATGTTTGGGGAACCAGATATGCAGGGTTCCTCAAAGTCTGCCATAAAGCAATGACCTTGAACGGCAGACGGACCTTCATCATTTGAGTCCTCTGGCTCCTGAATCCAGTTCTCTTCGTCAGCCATCAATACTTTCCGGAGCTCTTTCTGCTTCATGATGGCAGCCTTTTTCTCAAAGTAAGCTGAGTCTTTGAGTTTTATCTTGCAGTCTGATGCATAGTGACCTGGAGTTCCACAGTTGTAGCAGGTTGGAAATCGAGCACGGTTCCTGTTTTGGTTGGCTGCAGGTGGAGCTTCTAGAGCTGGTAGTTTGTTTTGTTGTGGAGGTTCAGTTTCACCGGTGTTGTTGTACTAATGACCTCCGTCATTGGATTGCTAGTTTTGGTTGTTGTTGTTGCTATTGTTGTTCCAGTTGTTGTTGTTGTTGTTGTTAGGACCAGATTGGTTGTTTTACCTTTGATTGTAACCACCTCCCTGATAGCCTCCGAAGTTGCCTCTGTTCCCGTGGTAGTTGTTGGTGTTGTAATCCTGATCCCTTTGCTGTTGCTGGTTGTTGTTGTTGTAACCTTAGGCACGATCTTGATAAGATCCTTGATTGTGATGATTTTGATGGTTGTACCCAGAACTATCTCGCTGTTGATAGTTGTTCGATCTCCCCTGATCGTTTCTCTGAAAGCTTTCTCTTGACTGGTAACCGCCTTGGCTAGATTGACCTCCCACAAACTGAGGTCCTTTCCTAAATCTATTGAAGCGTTGGGGATTTCCCCGAAATTTAGCCATCAAGGCAAAGGAGTTTTCCAACTGATACATCTCCTCTTCGATAAGTCCATCATCAAGAACTACAGGTTCTTCTACCGTGTAGTTGTCATGTGAGGATGAGGATTGATGGAAGTTTGATCCTCTGTTGGACATCAAAGCGGCTGCGCAACGTCCAACAAGGAGGCATGATGATCATGATGATCATGATCGTCATGAGGGGAGAGAAAACGGAGAAGGTTGGACAGTGAATCAACAAGGCAGCCTTCATCTCCTAGAGTGTAGTTAGTGGACAGATTCGAAGAGAGACAACCAAGGGAGAAGCAACCGTATCGACAAAGAGATGTTATTGTATTGGTTGGAGGTGAAACAAGTAGAGGAGCTGGAGAATCTGATGTTCAGTCAACGTTTGATTTTCTAAGTTCTGTTCAAGAAGATGTGCCAAATTGGAGAGCTGGTTCTGAAGGCAAAACTATATAGAAAGAGATTGGTACTTCCGGTGGTTCTGGTTCAAAGTCTGAGTTAGACAGAGTTCTAGAATTACTAGAGAATGTGGCCAATGAGATTCACAACTATGAAGTGCCTGATGATGAACTGCAAGCTGAGAGAGCTCAGGAGGATAGAAATATGGAGGATATGTGTGAGGATCTGAATTTTGAGTTTGAGCAATCTGTGGTTGAAGATGATGTTGAGGGTTCGAGGCTAGAGGATGTTCTTCTGGCAGATGACTTGATGCCAGTTGATCAAAAGAAAGTAGACTTGTGGGAAAAGATGAAAGCTCGTTCAGGTTACTTTCTGAAGAAGACTAATTGGGACAGATATACAAGAGTCAAGGATCCATACTTAGAAGAAAGATACAGTTCTAGATTCTCTCATCGAAAAAGAGATATTGATGTAGAGAAAGCATATGGGATTAGTAATTTGAAGGCAGATTTGAAGACAGAATACTTGCTAATGAGAAGAGTGAATATGAAGAGAAAAGAATTGTTGGGTGTAGATAAGAAGTTTGTGAAGGTTGAAGGCTACAAAATCAACTCCTTGAGGAAATATGAATATCTAGAGATAACAATAAGCAGAGAAGATGGAAAAGAGTATGTGTTCACTGAAGCAGATTTTCAAAATATCGAGTTTGGTGTATTCCTCAGTATTATGTTAGATTTGAAGAGTAGGTTGATCAGGTCGTATGAAGAGATGGTTGTTTTAGTTGCTGTTTTGAGACATCTTAGAGCATCGATCACATTGTCACACTTGTATGACTTTCAACTTGGTTTTGAAAGTTGGACTTCAAAGTTGTACTGTCTTCAAGACTTTGCTGTACACTGTGTTTCATGATGATGAAAAGATGATAGTGTGTTTGTATCCTGATTCAAAAGGTGAGCCTAAGGGAATGCTAGTTCATGAATTGATAAAGTTTAGTGATGGAACATTGAAGATGGTAGCATATCAACTCAGAAAAAGACTTCAGTTTGATCATGCAGGAATTCATTTGATTGATCCACCTGAGAGGCACTTGATCAAACACTTTGTCAAAGAGATTGAAAAGAGAATTGATGTAAGGAATGACATAAATGTTAGGACATAAAATGTCCTTATATGTGAAAGTTTTATAAAGAATCATTATATTGTAAATAATAGAAAGGGAGGGCTTAAAGTGTAAAATAGTGTATAGATAGAGGGGCTATAGTGTAGAGGTATATATAGAGATGGAAAGGAAATTGAGAGAGTTATGAGAGTCGTCTAAAGTGTTTGTGTGTGTAATTCAAGGTGTTTTGTACTTTCCACCATTGATGAATAAGATGATGACTTCATGATATCTCTCACCTCTAATTGTTCTTAATTTCTTGCACTTACAAGTGGTATCAGAGCTATGGCAGAAGATTTGGTGCACAATTGGATGAAGATTTGAAGAAATTTGATGAAGATTTGAAGATTTTTTGAAGAAATGGGTTTTATAGATTTTTGTGTAGATTTGTAGATTTTTGTTGTAGATCTTGTAGATTTGTGTGTGTTTTTGATTCGTTTTTGAGTGGATTTGTTTCTAAAAAGTGTTTCTGGACATGAATCTACCATTTGTTTTTAGGTTTAGAGGTTAATTTTGTGTTTTTAAAATTTTTGGGTTGAAGGTGTTCTTCATGTTCTTGAGTTTTTCTTGGGGAAGAAGGTGAAATATTTGGGTGTTTGATCCAAAATGTTAAGATTTTTTTTGCAAAAAGTTGTTTGTGGGTCAAGTTAGAATGTCTCGAGTCTATGTTTGATGTTTTTCAAGGCTTTGGTAAGTGGAAAAAGTGGGTCAGACTCGAAATAGAAGGAGAGACTCGAAATAGAGGTCAGATTGGTTGATTCAGAGGTTCAGTCAGCATTTTTGTGCTCGGTCAGCACTCGAATAAGGGGTCAGAGCTCGAGTCAGAGCTCGGTCAGCGATCTAACACTCAGTCAGCACTCGAGTCAGCAGTCAGAAGCTCGGTCAGAGCTATAATTCTCGGTCAGAGCTCGAGTAGAGCTCGGTCAGCACCCTCTAACCGCTTCCTGACGTCAGCATGACGTCAGCATGATGATGTCGCTCGAATTCTTCTCTCTCCTGGTGGTTTATGACGTCAGCATGACGTCAGCATGATGTCAGCTTGATTTTTTTTTTGTCCCTAGCTAGTTTTCTTTTTCTATTTGTTTGTATTTTTCTTTTCTTTTCTTTTCTTTTCTTTTCTTTATATTTTTTGTAGTGTATTTTTATTTGTTTTGTGTATTTTAGTACTTGGACTTAAAGTTTCAAAAATTTTTATTTCCAACCCTTGGACTTTTAAACTTTCAAACTTTTACACTTTTAGTCCTTGTACTTGTCTTTTCAAGTTGTTGAGTCGTTCAAGATTCATGTTTTGTCGTTTTTAGTATTCCAAGTTTATTTTTTACCCATTTTCTTCATAAGTTTTGATTTGTTCGAAATAAAACATTTGTGCACTACTCACACTTCTAATCGAAGTTTCTGTTGACGATCCTTATCATCCTCTGTGCAGATAACAATGGATTCTGATGATGAAATACGATATGAAAGAGATTGGGATACAATAAAAAGACTTGAGCGTGAGAAGGCTAATCTTACAACGCAGCTTGCAAGAGCAGTTGCTCAATTTAAAGAAAAAGAACTTCATTTGAAAAATCATATCAAAGAACAAGAGCTTCAAATGAAAAATCATATTAAAGAGAAAGAGCTTCAAATGAAAAATCAGATTAAAGAGAAAGAGCTTGATTTTGAAAAACAGATTGCAGAGACAAAACTTCAATGTAAAAAGCAGATTAAGGAGTCAACCAAGATAATTCAATTTTTAGATGAGAAGCTTCACAAAATTGGTGTATCTGAACGGACAATTTTTCTAAACAAACCCAATGCTCTCAGAGATGTTTATGATGTTAAATGGGGTTTAGGATATGAGAATCCAAATTTGTTGAAAAAGGCTCTTCAGGAGAAATCTGCATTTTATGATCTTTCAAGTATGTTAATGAGCACCAGATTTCCGTCTTTAAAAGGTTTTGAAATGAAGGAAGAATTCTCAGAGATGCAAGAGATGAAAAAACATGATCCTTTATATTATGATCCTAAATATCATAGGGTCAAGTTTGTGTATAATTCAGACACTCTGAGAATCAAATCAAAAGACACATCTAATTCTTCTGATTTTCTGGTTTATCCTGATATTAATTCTGCTCAAGAATCAGTTGTCGAAGCCAAACCTTATGTTCCTACATTGGTTTTAGAAGAAAAGATTGTGGATCTTGAAAATCTTCTCAAAAAGACTCAATCTGAGTATGAATCTCTTAAATTCAAAGAGCAGAATGAGCACAATGCTGAAAGAGAGATGCTTCTTGAGCAAATCCAGATTCTACAACAAGTTGTGTATGAAAGTGAACATGATCTGGTGAATGAAAGAAGCAGGTTTGCAAAAGACAGAGAAGAATATGTTCAAGAGATTTTCGAGCTTCAAAGGACAGTGGCTGATCTTCAGAAATTATTAGAAGACAAAGCTGGACAGGAAAAGCAAAATGTGGAACTAGAGGTTGCGAAAGAAAGACATGTGTTTGAAACAGAAATTGAGAAGCTTACAAAGACTGTTTCTGATCTTCAAAATACTTTATTAGAAGAAAGAAAGGTATTTGATTTGACAAGTGTTAATCTTTCAAAGAAAATATCTGAGTTAGAGAGGAAGATTATCCTAGATAAGAAGAATTCTTTGAAGAAACCAAGTCTTCGTGCCGGGAAATATCAGAACATGATGCATGAATTTGAAGAAGAAATCCAAGGTGTTCATACAGTGAGGAAAGTTGATGACAAGAAATGTATTGAACTTCAAAAACAAATTGTTGACTTACAGAATCAGTTATCTGATGTAAGACATCAATTTAAACAAAAAGAGAAGGTTCTTCGACATGAAAAGAGTGTCTTAGAACAGATAATCGCTGAACCTAAGAAGCCAAGTCTTGTGGAAGCAGATTTTGAGGATCAAAAGGAAGTGTTTAAGGCTGAAATAAGGAAGCTTACAAGCAAGTTATCTGAATTATCGACTAATATCATGAATGAGCAACGAATGCGATCTGATCAGCAGAAGAAGCTTGATGATCTTCTTGAAGAGAGAAACAAATTTTCTTCCAAAGTGAAAGAACTTGAGAAGACAACTTTCAAAGCTCATGATTCAAGCAATGTGGATAGTGCTTCACTGAGTAATATCAACTCAAGTGGTCAGATTCGTACTTCAAATCTCTTCTATGATCGTCGTGTTGATTATTCAGGTAATCATCGTTTTTCAAATAGTAAGTTCATTTGGTAATCGTCGTGTTGATTGCAGAAGTCAGGTTCAAGATAAGAAAGAAGTATCTAGTTGTGTAAGTGTTGTTTTGATGTTTGTGTTTGTCCCTCCTATTCTCTAAAAGGGGGAGATTGTTAGAACTGTGTTTAGAAATTAGTTGAGGGACTTCTTGTGTAATTTTCCTTCTTTATAGGGTTGGGGTATAAATACCTCAAGGCCTTAGTTTTGTAAGTCACGTTCTATTTTGCATGAATGACATATGACTTTTGCTCTCAACATTTTCTCTCTCTACTTTCTCCCTCTACTTTGATATCATCTTTCTTACTCTAGATTCATCATGATTTGATGATTTCATGATCATTTAGTTCATCTTTTACACTTACACTCACATTTATGCGTGTTCGGGTGCTTAGTCAATGTTCCAATAGAACCGCCAAAGCATTCGATTTGGACCTCAGAAACGACGGAGAATATACGTCGGTTATGAATCCCCATCTATAATTTGCTATTTAGAGCCCTTGACAGGCGATCTCTTCACCGCTAGTTTAGACGATATGTTGAAGCGAAACAAGACTGTCATCGATGACGTGTTCATATTCGCAGTGGCCACTGACATTATGAGCAATGATGACATGGAACCACGTACTATTGTTGAATGTCAACGTAGAACGGACTGGCCTCAATGGAAACAAGCAATCCAGGATGAATTAGATTCCTTAACAAAAATAAGAGTGTTTGGACCTGTCGCTCCCACACCACCCAATGTAAAACCAATTGGTAACAAATGGGTTTTTGTAAGGAAGCGTAATGAGAATAATGAGATTGTTAGATACAAAGCTCGCCTTGTGGTGCAAGGTTTTTCTCAACGCCCTGGTATTGATTACGAGGAGACGTATTCTTCCGTAATGGACGTAATAACGTTCCGCTACTTAATCAGTTTAGTAGTTTCCGAAAAACTGAATATGCAGCTTATGGATTTGGTTATAACCTATCTCTATGGGGATTTAGACACAGAGATATACATGAGAGTTCCTGATGGACTTAAGTTGCCTGAAGCAAGTAGTTACCAACCACAAAACACGTTCTCGATTAGATTGAGACGATCACTATATGGATTAAAACAATCTGGACGGATGTGGTATAACCGTCTAAGTGAATACTTGATCGGCCTGGGATATTTGAATAATGAATTATGCACATGCGTGTTCATAAGGAAATCCACTTCAGGATACGCGATTATCGCAGTCTACGTAGATGATATGAATCTCATAGGTACCTCGAAAGAGTTGTTGGAAACTGCTGAAATTCTGAAGAAGGAATTTGAAATGAAGGATCTTGGGAAGACACGGTATTGCCTCGGCCTGCAGATCGAGCACCGTAAAGATGGGATTTTAATCCATCAAGAAAATTACACCCAAAAGGTGTTGAGACATTTTAGTCATCATGATGCAAAACCGTCATCTACCCCCATGATCGTCCGTTCTCTAGATATTAAAAAGGACCCGTTCCGTCCAAAAGAAGACTATGAAGAGATATTGAGCCCCGAGTGTTCATATCTGGATGCAATAGGCGCATTATTGTACTTGTCCCAATGTACTAGACCGGACATTTCATTTGCTGTGAATTGTCTTGCTCGACATAGCAACACGCCACCATTGGAATGGCATCAAAGACATTTTCCGTTACCTTAAGGGTACTACGGATATGGGTTTGTTCTATCCCTACGCGTCATCGAGTGAGGATACCGCAATTGGTACTCCGAAAAGCACGACCCTTGTCGGCTACGCCGATGCAGGTTACTTATCAGACCCGTATAAGGGACTTTCTCAATCAGGTTATGTCTTTACCATTGGGAATACGGCGATATCCTGGAGATCTCGTAAGCAGACTCTAGTTGCTACTTTGACGAACCACTCTGAGTTACTCGCACTCTATGAGGTGACTAGAGAGTGTGTATGACTTCGAGCAGTTATTGGCCATATCCGAAGTACATGTGATTTAGCGCATGATCCTGATGAACCGATTGTCATCTATGAGGACAACGCCGCTGTTATTGATTCAGCAAAACACAGTTACATCAAAGGAGATACCACTAAGCACATCTCGCCAAAGTTGCTTTTTACATATGAGCAACAAACACTTCAAAAGACTGAAGTAAAACATATTGGATCGGAAAAGAATAATGCAGACTTATTCACTAAGTCACTGCCAAAGTATTCGTTCCAAAAACATGTCAAAGCAATTGGACTTAGGAAGCTATCTGAGCTACCCTAAATGACATACCTTGTTGTATGTGTAAGTGAAGATTGCATCCTGATGAATGCTTAATGTCGTGTGAATCTTCATATCATATACATGTGAGGGGGAACATCCCGTTGAATGCTAGTGTACTCTTTTTCTCTTTAGTTCAAGGGTTTGTCCCATAGGGTTTACCTTGACAAAGTTTTTTTTAACGAGACACAACTTGATCCTATTCTCACTAAGTATATCGAAATCAGGGGGAGTATCCAGTAGCATACTTCTAACCATTGTGTACTCTTTTGTCCTTCGATTAGAGTTTTTTTTCCCATTGGGTTTTCTCTAACAAGGTTTTAACGAGGCACACCATGTATGGTTATATCCCTTTTCCACTACTGACTTTGTGTACTCTTTTGTCCTTCGACCAAGTTTTTTCCGACTGGGTTTTCTTGGCAAGGTTTTTATTGAGGCACAATTTTTTCTAGTTAGATGGCGCATACACTTGTATAGTGTGTTGGCGCATACATTTATCCAATGCATGAAGAGCTCAAGACATCCACATCGCATTTTTTTCCTTCGACTGGAGTTTTTTCCAAAGGGTTTTCTCCGGCAATGGTTTTAACGAGGCGAATGTTTGATGGATTATCAGAAGATACAAGACTTTACAGTGTAGTGCGGTTTGGTGTAAATTAGATACCCAAGGGGGAATGTTGTAACTCATAATTTATGAGTATTGAGTATCTCATTTAACACCATTATGATGGTCATTATGTATGTTTGTAACTTCCATTTTCATTTATGTCTTGGCTATATAAAGGGGTTGAGGCCTCACTATCATATGTACCTTACACTTCACATTCTCAATATATGAGCTCTCTTGTTCTTCTCTCTATGCTTGTTTAAATCCACCTACAACACGTTATCAGCACTTTCGCTCAAAAAACCTTTCTTTTTCTTTTTCATTTTACATAATATAAGTACATACACATATATAATTTAATTGTCATAATACAGTCAATTAATAATTTTCCATCAACATTGTTGGTTATTATGTTTGCAATTAACACCATCTTTTCATTTTCCCTAACTACTCTTCATCTCCAAACTATATATACTACAAGTCTACAATTAAGATAGATCATCCATTCATCACATTTTTTCATGATGATAGTATTTTTTGTTTCGTCTCTATTTTTTCATGATGATTTGTTTACTTCGAGAAACAAATCCATATATCAAATATGCATTTTGTAGGAATTTTGTTGGGGATTTCAGAGTCTTTTTATCATGTTTAAATAAACTTTGAGATAAAAGGTGCATCGCTCTTATCTTTTGTTAAGATTTTAAAATATTTTTTTTGTTTATTTCGTCCCTATTATTTTTTTCTTTGGATTACTTCGAGAAAAACTAATCCATATACCATATATATTAATCACTAGTTTTGATCCCGTGTAATACACGGGATAATTTCAAGAAATTAAGTCATGCCAAAAACCTTATATTACAAATATGAATTGTTGTACTATTGATCTTTTAACATCAATATTATTTTCTATCAAATACATTAATTATATTAAAAAAATACAAACTTTATTTATTTTTAATTTAATTCAATTGATATCAAATTATCAACAACGAAAATATAACAAAGACATTTTATAGATCAAACTATAAACTATCTTTGACTTTAAAATGACGTTAATATACTTTCACATATAAAAAGAAAGGTATACATACAAAAGTGTACTTGGATTGAAATATAATAATGGATACATTTAACAATAATTTGTTATAAAAATATTAATTAACTATTATATTAAAACTCAATGATTATCTTTATTATATTTAAAATGAAATATTTATTTTCTATTTGATGACGTTTATCAATTAGTTACATGAATACAAATATAAATTATTATATAATGTGGAGAAGAAAACTTAGTTATGCTTCTACTGATGTAAATCAAAAAACTAAAAAAAAAATAAATCAGGAGAAAATCAAACCATATGATTTAGTTCATCATAAGAAAACAATGACAAAAAATTTCTTACCATTCTTCAAATAATTGCAAAAACAAATAATAAAAAAAATTATGCATGAATGTTCTTCGAAAAAATGGTTGACGAACTTACCTAAGACGTTTGCAAAAAGAGTAATGGAGGAACATGAAAAATTAAAATGGAAGAGGTAAGGTTTATACGGTTTTTTTTAATCTGCTTAGTATTTAAATATCAATTTAGGAAAAGGGATAGAGATATAGATGACTTCATACCAATAGATAGAGAGAAAGTTTGTTATATTTAATGTTTAGTATTTAAATATCAATTTTGGGAGAGAGATAGAGATATAGATGACTTCATACCAATAGATAGAGATAAAGTTTGTTATATTTAATAGATAATTTTGGATTAATTTTTAGTAGTTTTAAATTTTGAATCAGTGACATGTGTCAACATATGACACATATGCATATGATGTGGCAATGGCTCACCAGAGCGCGACACGTGTCAATGAGTTACTCAGAGTGCGACACGTGTCAAACCAGTTACTCTTTTATTATATATAGATATATGCATTTTGAAGGAACTTTGTTGGGGATTTTCGAGCCTCTTTATTTAACTAAGGTCTTTTTTATGTTTCTTATATATTTTCAATGAAATCAAGGGTGTATTTTTTATAGTTGTTTCACAGTTTTGCTTGCAACAACTATTCGTCAATGGAATTTCGAATATATTACAATCGTTGATGTGTCGTGAGTAAAGTTTATTCTTTGTTTTTAGAGTAAATTATAAATTTGGTCCCTGAACTTTGCAAAAAATTACGGTGGAGGTCCCTGCAGTTTCAATTTCATGATGGTGGTCCTTAAACTTTTAATTTGGTTATGAATTGGGTCCCTGAATTTAACGGCCGTTAACTGGTTCCGTTAAGTCAGTGGTATTTTGGTCAACTTATAATCTTTTATTATATTCTTTTAAAATGTAAACTAAAACCAAAACCGCCGGCAACGATTTGCATGATCATACCACACTGACCTCCGACCACTGCCTGCACGTCGCCACTGCCTGCACGCCTCCACCGCCGGTTGGGTTCGAAACGAGATCCAGATCCAGATCTCAGTCGCAGTCGCAATAGTAGATGTTCTCATCATCATCATCATCTCAGTCGCAGCAGCAGAAACGAGATCCAAATCCAGATCTGTTGGAGGCTATTGGAGGTGAGTGTTGGTGGTGGCTATTGGGGGTGGTAACAGCAGTGGGCAGTTGGTGGTGGTGGCTATTGGTGGTGATGGCAGCGGTGAGCTGCTGGTGTGTAACACCTCATATCCAAAAGATATAAATTTAAAGACAATCAACGGAAAATAGTAACCAAAGATTCGCGGAAGCTTTTATAATTTAACACAATGACAAAATTCCCAAACTTGGGTCCAAAATGTACTAACTTTTAAAACAACTTAATTCATAATTAGTTTACAACCCAAAACCTTTTCCATAAAAACTAATTTGTAATAACAAACAAGCTATTCGTGTATCGTGTCCCAAATATAGCTGAACTGATTACGGATCCGAGCCATCAAACGTGAGCTTTTCCTTGTCTTTCGACTTGGTACCTGTCACTAAACCACATGAACCACAACGGGTTAAGCATAAAGCTTAGTGAGCACAAACCTAGGTTCTATGCATGCATGTACATAATCATAAACATATAACTGAATAACTAGACATGTATCATGAACCTTACTCCAGGTGTATCCACCAAGAGCATCATACTGACACTGATACCAGGTGTAACAACTCAAATTTATTTTTGCTATTTTTAACGAGAAATAAACGGAAATGAAATAAAAGTAACCATTACAGCGGAAATTGTCCAAAAACGTAAAATTTATTTATTATTATTATCTTTCTTTTAGAATCAAAGGCTTAAGTTTTCAACCAAAAGGTACCAACCAAATCCTCAAACAAAGTTCATCACAAATATCTGTTTGAAAACAATCAAAACATAATTTAAAGTTTTAACGGTATTATAAATCCAAATGAACTGAGCCTTGAGCATGATCAGAACTTCAAGCTTTTCCCTTCCCTTTGTCCTTTCCTGACGGACCTGCATCTAAGGGGAAAAGAACACAACGGGGTAAGCTTTCGCTTAGTGAGCACACACCACAAACACATAACAATATTATACAAACTATTGCGCATATGAGAACTAAGCATGCTATCACTAATGGCCTTACGGTACACGCCGGTAAGAACCACACACATACTGATATCAGTTTAACACAAGGACTATACCCACGGTGGCCACCACCACTACAATGAGTACGTCATCACACAACATGCTAGTCTCATACCATATATGCATCACATACAAGTTGTACATAAACCCACGTATAAGGGATAATGTACTCACCTTGGTTCGCTTCACAATAATTAAGATCAACTCACCACACGGTTGTATAACAATCACCTATATATCACATTATAGCAAAGCACACATGAATATCATTCGTAACGACACCTTAAGGCTCATGACCGAAACACTTAAGGCTCATAACTAACACACTTAGTCTAGACCTGAACTAGACTCTCTAGAAAGGTAGATAATTCAATTACGAACCCAACGGTCTTTACGGTATCAAAATCGGAGCTAAGACGCGAAAGTTACGGCCAAAACAGTTTTTCCACACAAAACAGAGGCTAGCGATCGCTAGGCTGATAGCTAGCGATCGCTAGCTATTTTTCCCCACTTCCTGTTCGAGTTCGCGATCATCAGGTGGTCGCTAGCCCTCATTTTCCATGGCTAGCGATCGCTAGCTTCATCACCTAGCGATCGCTAGGTGCTGAAATTCAGCACGAACCCAAAATCGAGTTTTCTTCTTTTTGGCATAACTTTTGCATCCCAAACCCAATTCGACTGATTCAAAAAGCCATGGTTTCGTATTTCCAGGCTCTACAATACTACCACAATGAAAATAGGACCAACCTAACACAAAATACTCAATTGGTGATCCAAAGATCACCAATTTCCATAACATTCGACCAAAACCCTAACTATGATTCAAACTTGATATTCGACAACAACAAAGGAAAATTGATGATTACCTGAAGTTAGAAACTTAATTCTTACGGTAAATCAACAATCGATGGCACCACGTAGACATAATTTCATCCCAAACACCAAAACCCTTTGAAGTCTTTCAAGCCCTTTTTCTCTTCTCTCAAGATTGACAAATGATCAAAAGTGAAGGGTTTGATCATCCAATCCCCTATATATACACTTACACATAACACCCTCCACTTTCTATATTTACAAGCAAGTCCCCCTACCTGAAATTACATAAATGACACCAAACCTTAATAACTTAACGAAAGAGAAGTTAAAACTTAACTGAATGGGAACGGGGTGTTACAACTCTCCCCCACTTATCAAGATTTCGTCCCCGAAATCGCTTAGTCATGGAACAGCTCCGGATAATTGGATCTCATCTCCGCTTCCGGCTCCCACGTCCACTCTGATCCCTTTCGATGCTCCCACTAGACTTTTACCAGACCAATTTCCTTGTTACGCAAAGATTTCGTCTTCCGTTCCAAGATAGCAATCGGCCTTTCCACGTAGTTAAGTCGTTCATCAACTTGAATGTCATCTATTGGAATGTGAGCCGATTCATCCGCCAAACATTTTCGTAACTGGGATACATGGAAAGTGTCATGTATCAAACTGAGCTCTGGTGGTAGCTCAAGTCGATACGCCACTTTACCCAGACGTGCCACCACTTTGAATGGTCCAATAAATCTAGGGCCGAGCTTGCCCCTTTTCCGAAATCGGATCACTCCCTTCCAAGGCGACACTTTTAACAACACTTTATCACCCACACTGAACTCCAAGTCTGATCTCCGCTTATCAGCGTAGCTTTTCTGACGACTTTGAGCTGTCTTCAAATGTTCTCGAATTAATTCTATGCTCTCAGTTGTCTTCTGAACTATCTCGGTACTACCCAACTCCCGTTGGCCCACCTCTCCCCAACATACCGGAGTCCTGCACCTCCTCCCATAAAGCATCTCATATGGAGGCATGCCAATGCTAGCATGGAAGCTGTTGTTGTACGAAAACTCGGCCAACGGTAGATAGGTATCCCAACTACCACCAAAATCCAACACACAGGCTCTCAACATGTCCTCCAAGGTCTGAATCGTTCTCTCACTTTGACCGTCGGTTTGAGGATGGAAAGCTGTACTAAGTTGCAGTTTCGTCCCCAAATCCTCATGGAACTTACTCCAAAACCGTGACGTAAACCGAACATCCCGATCAGAAATGATAGTGACCGGAACGCCATGTCTAGCCACGATTTCCTTAACATAAATATCAGCCAACTTTTCCGACGAAGAGCTCTCATTAATAGCAATAAAATGAGCACTCTTAGTTAAACGATCCACGATAACCCAGATAGCATCCACATTTCTGGGAGTACGAGGTAACTTAGTGATTAAGTCCATCGTAATGTGCTCCCACTTCCAAACAGGTATATCCAAAGGTTGCAACTTCCCATGAGGTCTTTGGTGCTCTACCTTAACCCTCAAACAGGTTAAGCACTTCTCCACATAACGGGCCACATCCCGCTTCATACCTGGCCACCAATAATCGGTCTTCAAATCCCGATACATCTTGGTAGCTCCCGGATGAATAGAAAACTTGGACTTATGAGCTTCGTCCAGGAGTGTCTGCCTCGCCTCACATGACACCGGCACCCACACTCGACCCGAACGAGTCAATAACCCTCTACTATCAGTCACCAACTGGACCAGTTGACCCTTAATCCTCTCTTTCCTTTGATTCTCCTCCTTCACTGCTTCAAACTGCGAGCTCTTTATCAACTCTATCAACGAAGTGGTCACTGTCAATCCCATCAATGGCACCCGCAACACATCACCATGAGCCTTTCGACTCAACGCGTCCGCCACCACATTGGCCTTGCCTGGATGGTATAGGATCTCGCAATCATAATCCTTTACCACATCTAACCACCGGCGTTGTCTCATGTTCAGATTCTGCTGATCGAGAAAATATCGCAGACTCTTATGGTCAGTGTAAATGGTACACTTTACACCATAGAGGTAATGTCTCCACAACTTCAAAGCAAAAACCACCGCCGCTAATTCCAAGTCGTGAGTCGGATAATTTACCTCATGCGTTTTTAGCTGACGGGACGCATAGGCTATTACCTTCCCACGTTGCATTAACACGCAGCCTAACCCGTGATAAGAAGCATCACAGTAGACTGTCATGTCATCAACCCCTTCCGGTAGCGTCAAAACCGGCGCTTCACACAATTTCCCACGCAACAACTCAAAAGCTTTTTGTTGCTCCTCGCCCCACACAAACTTCACATTCTTTCGAGTTAGCCTCGTCAAAGGCACCGCTATCTTAGAGAAATCCTGAATAAACCGTCGGTAATAATCGGCTAATCCCAGGAAACTCCGAATGTCTGTGGGAGTCTTTGGAACCTCCCATTTCATCACCGCTTCAATCTTTGCCGGATCCACCTTGATGCCTTCCCGATTAACAAGATGCCCTAAAAATTGGACCTCTTGTAACCAGAAATCGCATTTAGAGAACTTAGCGTACAACCGCTCCCGTCGCAAAGTCTCTAGTACCTCGATCAAATGCATCACATGATCTTCCTTCGTCTTGGAGTAAATCAGTATATCGTCTATGAATACGATTACCGACTTATCCAACATAGGCCTACAGACCCGATTCATCAGGTCCATAAACACTGCCGGCGCGTTTGTCAACCCGAACGGCATCACCACGAACTCGAAGTGTCCGTACCTCGTTCTAAATGCTGTCTTCTGCACGTCCTCTTCCCTCACCTTCACTTGATGGTACCCAGATCGAAGACCTATCTTTGAGAACCACGCAGCTCCTTGAAGTTGATCAAAGAGATCATCGATCCTCGGTAGCGGGTATCGATTTTTCACTGTAAGCTTATTGAGCTCACGATAATCGATGCACATCCGCATCGAGCCATCCTTCTTCTTCACAAAGAGGATAGGGGCTCCCCAAGGTGAACTACTTGGGCGTATAAACCCCTTGCCCAACAACTCTTCAAGCTGGTTCGACAACTCCTGCATTTCTGGAGGTGCTAAACGATAGGGAGCTTTAGCCACTGGCGCCGCCCCCGGGATCAAGTCGATCCCGAACTCCACTTGACGCTCCGGAGGAACTCCCGGTAAATCTTCCGGAAAGACATCCGGGAAGTCCCTTACAACCGGAACATCGGCCACCGTTTTCCTCTTTTTCTCCCCCGCAATCTCTGCCACGTACACAAGGTAACTCATGCCTCCCCCTTTCACGTACCGCCTTGCCTTAGCCAAAGAGCACGTCCTTGGCGGTCGTTTCGTGCCGTTGCCGGTGATGATCAAGTCTCCCCCACTAGGATTCCTGATCTTCACTCTTTGTCCCTCGCAATCGAACCACGCTCCATGACGACCCAACCAACTCATCCCCAACACTACATTTATTTCTTTCATAGGAATGGGTATAAGATCGACACGAAACCTTACCCCTCCCAATTCTATTATATTTCCTCTATATATATTTCTAACTATTACACTCTTCTCATCAGCTATTTCTACCTCTAAAGGCTCATCTAATCTACCCATTACATTAGAAAAACCCTTACAAAAAGAAGTGGAAACAAAACTTTTGCTAGCTCCCGTATCAAACAGAACTAAAGCTGGTTTTGAGTTTACGGGAAATATACCTGTCACCACTTCAGGCTCCACCTTTGCTTCCTCCGCAGTCAGCTGAAAGACCCTCGCACGGCCTTTCGGGATCTCCACCTTTTTCGCCGGACCGGCCTCAATCGCCTTCAAAGGCGCCACTCCAGATAACTGGGTAGATGCAGCTGCGTTCGGACACTCATGAGCAAAATGACCAGGCTGAAAACACCTGAAACACAATCTGGCCGCAACCCTGCAGTCCCGGCTCGAGTGACCCGTTTTCCCGCACTTGTAGCACGTGATGAGACTCGGTCTACACTCGCCCGGATGATTCCGGCCACACTTGGAGCACTTAGGATACTCCCTTTTCCCTTCCGATCTTTACACCATCCCCTTGAACTTCTTGTTTGAGTGGACCTGACTGTGCTCCTCCTTCTTGCATTTCCCTTGGCGCTCTAACTCACTTTCCCTTAATCGGGCCTTTTCGAACATCTGCTGAAAGTTCGTGCAGTTAGTCATCAGTACAAACTCCCGAATCTCAGCTTTGAGCATCTGCCCATAACGATACATTTTCATGGTCTTATCCGCCACATAGTTTGGGCAAAAACAAGACTTCTCCAGAAATTTCTCGGTAATCTCGCTCACCGACTCAGTAGTCTGCTTCATGTAGAGAAACTCGTTAGTAAGCCTCTCTATCTCCACCTGCGGTTCAAACTCCGCTTTGAACAACCCCTTGAACTCCTCCCAAGTCATGGCTTCTACTTGCTCCGGAGTTCTAGAGCTATACACCACATTCCACCAATCCTTCGCTGCCTTCCTCAACAAGTTTGCAGCGAAACGAACTTTCACCTCCGCGGGACTGAAACTGGTGAGAAACGCCCCTTCCACTTCTGAGACCCATCTAGAAGAGATGACGGGATCCTTCTCTCCCAAAAAGTTCGGCGGTTGACACGCCATGAAGTCTTTGAAGGTCACATTTCGGGTGTGCCCCGATTGTGAGCTTCCCGCCCCACTCACTCGCCCCCCAGTCGCAGTCTGCACTTGCCGCGTTACCAACTCTGTCATCTCCCTCTTCATCTGATCGAAAAGCCCTGGCAATAAACTGTGCAACACCTCCCCCACTTGAGATGCTATCACATCTCTCAAGTCAGGGATTTCCTGATCCTCCCCACCAGTAGATCCACTGCCTCTCCGAGTAGTCACCATACTGATTCAAATAACAAACACCATTAAGTACCACACCTAGCACTTAGTCTCTAACACGCTCATCACTCAAGTTATTACTTTATCCCAATTAGGCTCATACAACCTATCCTAGCATGCTACTATCCCATCCATCCTTGTTAGTTCATAGGTGTCCCCTGTAACTTCGCCAAGTCCCGACATGCACAATATAATTGTAACGATATGGGCCCTTATATCATTATAATTATACCCTACATATCTAGGCTCAACGTTGTCACCAAAGGTCCTAATCCCTAATTTCGGTTTACCCCACAATGACCCGCATACACAAGGCAACATCCTATCTATTAAGCATAAGAGTTACCCTACACTTTCCTACCGCTATAGTGGTCATGCACAAATAGCATTTAAATTTTATCTAACACAACTTCCACACCACAAAATTAAGTAATCACAATCAATCATGCTTACACATCACCACAATAACACGCTATTAGCAATCCAATAACAAAATCATCAATGTAGACTATTAAGCAAAGTGCTCACCCGACTTGACGTTCCGATCCTTGGCTCAGTTCACACCCCACTATACAAAATATCAAATTTTGATGGTTACTTGTTTTGAAAACACGAACACTTGGGTTTAAGTTCAAGCACTCACCTCGTGTGAATGCCTGAATCCCTCAAACCAAGGCTCTGATACCAATTGTAACAACTCAAATTTATTTTTGCTATTTTTAACGAGAAATAAACGGAAATGAAATAAAAGTAACCATTACAGCGGAAATTGTCCAAAAACGTAAAATTTATTTATTATTATTATCTTTCTTTTAGAATCAAAGGCTTAAGTTTTCAACCAAAAGGTACCAACCAAATCCTCAAACAAAGTTCATCACAAATATCTGTTTGAAAACAATCAAAACATAATTTAAAGTTTTAACGGTATTATAAATCCAAATGAACTGAGCCTTGAGCATGATCAGAACTTCAAGCTTTTCCCTTCCCTTTGTCCTTTCCTGACGGACCTGGATCTAAGGGGAAAAGAACACAACGGGGTAAGCTTTCGCTTAGTGAGCACACACCACAAACACATAACAATATTATACAAACTATTGCGCATATGAGAACTAAGCATGCTATCACTAATGGCCTTACGGTACACGCCGGTAAGAACCACACACATACTGATATCAGTTTAACACAAGGACTATACCCACGGTGGCCACCACCACTACAATGAGTACGTCATCACACAACATGCTAGTCTCATACCATATATGCATCACATACAAGTTGTACATAAAGCCACGTATAAGGGATAATGTACTCACCTTGGTTCGCTTCACAATAATTAAGATCAACTCACCACACGGTTGTATAACAATCACCTATATATCACATTATAGCAAAGCACACATGAATATCATTCGTAACGACACCTTAAGGCTCATGACCGAAACACTTAAGGCTCATAACTAACACACTTAGTCTAGACCTGAACTAGACTCTCTAGAAAGGTAGATAATTCAATTACGAACCCAACGGTCTTTACGGTATCAAAATCGGAGCTAAGACGCGAAAGTTACGGCCAAAACAGTTTTTCCACACAAAACAGAGGCTAGCGATCGCTAGGCTGATAGCTAGCGATCGCTAGCTATTTTTCCCCACTTCCTGTTCGAGTTCGCGATCATCAGGTGGTCGCTAGCCCTCATTTTCCATGGCTAGCGATCGCTAGCTTCATCACCTAGCGATCGCTAGGTGCTGAAATTCAGCACGAACCCAAAATCGAGTTTTCTTCTTTTTGGCATAACTTTTGCATCCCAAACCCAATTCGACTGATTCAAAAAGCCATGGTTTCGTATTTCCAGGCTCTACAATACTACCACAATGAAAATAGGACCAACCTAACACAAAATACTCAATTGGTGATCCAAAGATCACCAATTTCCATAACATTCGACCAAAACCCTAACTATGATTCAAACTTGATATTCGACAACAACAAAGGAAAATTGATGATTACCTGAAGTTAGAAACTTAATTCTTACGGTAAATCAACAATCGATGGCACCACGTAGACACAATTTCATCCCAAACACCAAAACCCTTTGAAGTCTTTCAAGCCCTTTTTCTCTTCTCTCAAGATTGACAAATGATCAAAAGTGAAGGGTTTGATCATCCAATCCCCTATATATACACTTACACATAACACCCTCCACTTTCTATATTTACAAGCAAGTCCCCCTACCTGAAATTACATAAATGACACCAAACCTTAATAACTTAACGAAAGAGAAGTTAAAACTTAACTGAATGGGAACGGGGTGTTACACCAGGCCTCTGAACCCAACTTCCCTAGGGGTAGTATTACCGCCTTAGGTACTATCGTGACTATTACATGCCAGTTCATACATTAACCACATATACATCATGATCACAAGCATAACATTATTGAATGCAGGTTAATGTACTCACCTTATCGTAGAGTCTGATATCACACACACTTGACAGAGAGCACACGCAGGTGTTTAAGCACCTAAACATTCACATAACATTCATATAAACACTTAACACTTGAATTCTAAATCGTATCCAAACCCTTAAGCCGTGGGTATAGCATAGCTACGCCAATGGCTCTCTAAACTACCAACTCAAAGGTTGGGGCAATCCTCTCTTAGATTTGTAACTAAAATTCTATACTTAATGGTCTCAAAGGGTAGGAAATTCAATTACGAGTCCAACGGTTCTTTCGGAATCAAAATCGGAGCTAGGACGCAAAAGTTATGGCCAAAACAAGCTTTCAACACAAAACAGGGTGCTAGCGATCGCTAGGTTCAGGCTAGCGATCGCTAGGCACCAATTCCCTTACTTCTGTCCGAGCTCACTATCATCCTAGCGACCATGAGCCTCATTTTCCATAGCTAGCGATCGCTAGCCTCTCCCCTAGCGATCGCTAGGTGCTGCAAAATTCAGCACGAACCAAAAAACGTAAAAACTTCTTTTCGGCATAACTTTCACATCCGAAGTCCGATTCGACCGATTCAAAAAGCCATGTTTTCGTATTTCCATGCTCTAAAATAATACCACAATCATTCTAATACCATCTAACATCACAAAACTCAATTGGTGATCCAAAGATCACCAATTCTCACAACATTCAACAAAACCCTAACCCTTGAATCAAACTTGCAAATTAACATGAACAAAGGTGAAATTGATGCTCACCTTGCGATAGGAAATCAGTTCTAATGATCACTCGATGATCAATTGCACCAAAACCACTTGATTTCACTCTCAACTGCACCAATCTCCATAGAAGCCCTCAAACCCTCTTCCTTTCTCTCTAGAATCGATAACTGACACAAGAGGAGGGTTTAGGCTTCAAAGCCTTCTTATATACACATACCTACCACACCCTCCACTAACAACAATAACATCCAAGTCCCCCTACCTGAAGTTACATAAATGACACCAAAATTCACTTACTTAACGAATAGAGTTAAAAACTTAACTGAATGGGAACGGGGTGTTACAACTCTCCCCCACTTATCAAGATTTCGTCCCCGAAATCGCTTGAACATGGAATATCCTAGTATAGTCGACTTCCTCTCATCTTCTGGTTCCCATGTCCACGCTGATCCGCTAAAATGCTCCCATTGAACCTTTACTAAACTAATGTCCTTTGTTCTTAAGGATTGGTCTACCTTTCTAAGATTGCAAAAGATCATGAGACGACCCATCGATCGAACGCTTTTCCAACCAAAAAACATTAAGAGGGTTACGCATCTGCCTGAATTCTGACGGCAACTCAAGGAGATGAGTTACCCATCCGATCCGTGTAACTATACTGAATTGATCCATAACTTTGGACTCAACTTCTCCTCGCTCAAAGTTGAATAACTACTTTCCATGGTGATATTTTAATTAATACATCATCCCCATATCAGACTATAAGTTTGATCTCCCCTTATTGTCATAACATTTCCAACAACTCTGAGTAGTTTCCAGTCTATCTCTGATTATCTGAATACGCTCAGTCATCTCTTGCACTAATACTATACTGTTTCACTTAAAGACTGTCTTAACATATCAACAAGTGATGTCATCACTGTCAACCTCCATGTGGTATACTAAGAGGAACACCACAGGTTCTCATACCCAACTAAGAGAAGATTCCACAACATAATCTTTTACAAATTCAATTTCCATTGACTCATGAAATAACAAGGGCTCATATGACTAGTGTAAAAGGGTTCACTTATCCTCACATAGGAAGTGTCGCCATATCTTAAACACCATAACTATCACTGAGAGCTCTAAATCATGAGTCGATCATTTTACTTCGTATGTCTTTATCTGATGGAACACATAACCATTCATTTTCTCACGTTACATCAGAACACAACCTAACCGTGATAGGTTACGTCACATTAGATTGTCATGTCTTAACTCTTTTTGATCACTCTAGTTAACAAAGTAGCAGTCTTACATACAACCATCTCCTTTAGAGAACGTTTCATACAATTATTCTCATCACGTCTCTGAACTTTCTTTGACATTTCACCACACTATTAATCCGGAAATCTACTATCCATCTGGAGTTACCAATCACCGTTCAGTATTCACTATTCATCATCTTCCCTACAGGATGTGAATAGTGAAACTTAAGATTTTCACTCCATTGAATTAGTTCTCCCCCACTTAGAGTTCGAACCACTATTCTCACAATTTCACACTCGAAATGGACGTGTCAACAACTATGTCATCCAATACAGTTATTACACACAAACTTCTTTCATCGCAATATGGTATAAGGTTGATATAAATCTCACTTCTTTTGTCTATGTCACATTTAAATTGACAACTCTTTTCAACAACCATCTGATTACAAACTGCATACATTACCTCATTTGGCCCCAAGCAACCAAATCCGACAGTCCCTCCTTGACCCTCGAAGCCTACGGGTGTAACCACCAGTGTAGGAGACACAAGAATCAAGCAAAGATCAATGTGGATAACTGGCTCGGCCTCCATAATTCTCCATACCAAAATTTCTTTCAACTATCCTCAATCACCTCGTTCCTACATGGGTCACCGGGTTTGATACAAATTTCTCCCCATGCAATCTCTTACCATTTTACATATATTTGACCAATTAGTCAATCCAAAATGTTCCTCTAATTTTCGTCTCCATAAAAGGATCCATAAAATCAGTCGTTAGTTTCACTATCCGTCGTTTAAACCATGAGGATGCGTTAACGACATCTTTCAAAGTAAAACAAGGCTTCCCAAAGAAATCTCCTTCTTCCTGAGTTTTGTAAACCACCCCATAAGAGCACCAAATTCTCTATTACAACATTACTAAAACCCATAATTTAAGACTTCAATTATCAAACACTTTTCTCTAACATAAACATCGGGGTCTAAACCGACAATTACGGTTATACCACTACACTTAACTCTTAGAACTTTATCCTACGCTTCACTCGATCCTTATCATGACCTAGTGAGTTCATAGCCTTCATGTACAATGACACAATGATTTAAATTATTTTTGTACGTTACAAAATTTCGATATGCACCATGTCATGTAACAACTAAGATATGCATACCCCAAATCCTCTATGCATATAAGGCCACTCCCGATGATTTCAGGAATCATCCGTATACACTACGTGACATGACATCATTAAGCATGGTCAATATACGCTAATGCAAATGATGTGTGTTTAATAAAACTTTTATCATTTGCAAAATACTCAATAAAAATCCCTTATACCACTTTAGTAAAATAACTCTCCTACTCATGGGTAGGGTAGCAACATGTCCAATTAGTTTTAGTCATAAACTTGGGTATATGAATATTACCATAATTCCACAGTTAATATAAAACTCATTCGACATTGAAAAAGGTGAAACATTTCACAATTCACAAAGTTCAAAATTTATCAAGTTATAAACGCTTCTTAGCATTACACCCTTGCACAAGGAAAAAAAATATTTAGTCACAATAAAAGTGAAAACAACTTTAACAATCAGCAAGTAAAAATCTCTTCAAGCGATAACAAAGGTTTTCCAAAAACATATTTTTTTTTACCAACTTTCTCCAAAATAATTAATAAATCCAATGAGAAAAGATGAACCACATTGTTTAGATAAAAATACAATACATGGATTGAACTTTCATCATGAAGGCTATTCACTCAGTCATGGTCAACCACTTATAGTCCAATCATTCACCAATTAAAGGCTTGCTTTCTTTCTACTATCTTGCTTCTCTAAAGCAGGCTATCTAGCCCAAAATTCTCGTGCATGTGATAGAATTCAATTCACCGTACTAACACCACACATATTCATAACTCTGACTCTAGTATTCCAAAGTCCGATCGTCTATATTCCTTCACTCACATCACATTTCGGACAATAATTCCGAACAAGTGAGCGATTGCTCTGAAAGCTAGCTGGTAGTCTCATTCATTAATTTTGTAATTCACATCATCGCCACATCGTCATTAATCGACTCATCTACCTCTATCTGAGGTACTTAACATTTTTACTAAATAGAGAAAGAGTCCCATACTATACTCTCTACTTGCTCTAAAAGACTGGGATGTAACTTATGAAATACTTCCCTAATCTCTGCTGCAACCACTTCCTTTAAATCGGAAGCTTCTGAATTCTCTCTACAACATAGTCTACTACCTTGACTTCTCATGGTTACCACTCTAGCCCATGAAGCAGTACCTCCTAAGAAGGATTCTTTTCTTCAGTTTCAACTTACTGCTAAGAAAAGCCATAAAGGTTTTCTTTCCACTATCCAACTTAACCATACTAATTCAATAACATGACTTCTTAGACACTAAATAATACATCGTACACATTTGGGGATAATTCCCTCCTAGAATCCTTATCAATACCTCAAGGTGCCTTATGGTTTTGTCAAAACCAAACTTGCATCGGCAATGTGAGAATCGTGCTTCAAACCCCTAGGCAACAGTCAAACAAGAATATTCCAAAGAGTTCTCCACGAAATTCCCATCAAATGATACAAAATTGATCTTCATTTCACCACTAGGCATCCTGATATACTGATTAACCAACCAAGTCTACTGACTAAACATATATAATCTACTTACATAGTCATATCAAATCTCATCATAACGAGGACACCTTTGGTCCATGACCAAGCTAACTCTTCTTACTTAGCTATAAAATCAACATACTCATGATCCCTCCAAACCTAACCTCGTTGGGTCATAAACTGTTCTCACGACTTGGTCAAGCCCGAATGGTACAATGTAATTGCAATGATATGGGCCCTTATACCATTATAATTACATCCTACACATT
The DNA here is from genome assembly GCA_030169165.1 of Centaurea solstitialis. Taxonomy (NCBI): domain Eukaryota; kingdom Viridiplantae; phylum Streptophyta; class Magnoliopsida; order Asterales; family Asteraceae; genus Centaurea; species Centaurea solstitialis. Next base: position 60,090,952 of record CM058047.1, read on the forward strand.
TAGCCTTTTCGTCATCATGATAGAGTCATTTCCCAAACTTGGTTCATACATGTGACACATAAAACATGACCCACTACTTGTACCCTTGATAGTAGCTAACTCTATATTAGAGTGTCATAAGCATTCATAAAACTCTCTACTAGATTGCATACACATGTCATCAACATACTCATTTCATAAAACATCAAGTATCAGCATATCATTCATAAGCACATCTTACATGCGTAACCAAAATTTACATAAACATCATATCGACTCATATCATCATATTACTCATCAGGGCATCTTAAGCTAAATTACATAATCAACACATTCATATTAATCATACTTAACACCTAACGGTGTTCATACATAATCAACATGTCATACTTAACACTTGCTCAATAGAGTTTAGGGTGCTCACCCCCGTCTTGATGCTCCGGATCTCAGTTCAGCTCTAAATCCTTTTCTTAAAACATTTTTTTTTTTTGGTTACTTGTTTTGAAAACACGAACTCTTGAGTTTGAGTTCAAGTATTCACTACCCGTGAACACTCGAATCCCTCAAACCAAGGCTCTGATACCAATTGTAACACCTCATATCCAAAAGATATAAATTTAACGACAATCAACGGAAAATAGTAACCAAAGATTCGCGGAAGCTTTTATAATTTAACACAATGACAAAATTCCCAAACTTGGGTCCAAAATGTACTAACTTTTAAAACAACTTAATTCATAATTAGTTTACAACCCAAAACCTTTTCCATAAAAACTAATTTGTAATAACAAACAAGCTATTCGTGTATCGTGTCCCAAATATAGCTGAACTGATTACGGATCCGAGCCATCAAACGTGAGCTTTTCCTTGTCTTTCGACTTGGTACCTGTCACTAAACCACATGAACCACAACGGGTTAAGCATAAAGCTTAGTGAGCACAAACCTAGGTTCTATGCATGCATGTACATAATCATAAACATATAACTGAATAACTAGACATGTATCATGAACCTTACTCCAGGTGTATCCACCAAGAGCATCATACTGACACTGGTACCAGGCCTCTGAACCCAACTTCCCTAGGGGTAGTATTACCGCCTTAGGTACTATCGTGACTATTACATGCCAGTTCATACACTAACCACATATACATCATGATCACAAGCATAACAATATTGAACGCAGGTTAATGTACTCACCTTATCGTAGAGTCTGATATCACACACACTTGACAGAGAGCACACGCAGGTGTTTAAGCACCTAAACATTCACATAACATTCATATAAACACTTAACACTTGAATTCTAAATCGTATCCAAACCCTTAAGCCGTGGGTATAGCATAGCTACGCCAATGGCTCTCTAAACTACCAACTCAAAGGTTGGGGCAATCCACTCTTAGATTTGTAACTAAAATTCTATACTTAATGGTCTCAAAGGGTAGGAAATTCAATTACGAGTCCAACGGTTCTTTCGGAATCAAAATTGGAGCTAGGACGCAAAAGTTATGGCCAAAACAAGCTTTCAACACAAAACAGGGTGCTAGCGATCGCTAGGCACCAATTCCCTTACTTCTGTCCGAGCTCACTATCATCCTAGCGACCATGAGCCTCATTTTCCATAGCTAGCGATCGCTAGCCTCTCCCATAGCGATCGCTAGGTGCTGCAAAATTAAGCACGAACCAAAAATCGTAAAAACTTCTTTTCGGCATAACTTTCACATCCGAAGTCCGATTCGACCGATTCAAAAAGCCATGTTTTCGTATTTCCATGCTCTAAAAGAATAACACAATCATTCTAATACCATCTAACATCACAAAACTCAATTGGTGATCCAAAGATCACCAATTCTCACAACATTCAACAAAACCCTAACCCTTGAATCAAACTTGCAAATTAACATGAACAAAGGTGAAATTGATGCTCACCTTGCGATAGGAAATCAGTTCTAATGATCACTCGATGATCAATTGCACCAAAACCACTTGATTTCACTCTCAACTGCACCAATCTCCATAGAAGCCCTCAAACCCTCTTCCTTTCTCTCTAGAATCGATAACTGACACAAGAGAAGGGTTTAGGCTTCAAAGCCTTCTTATATACACATACCTACCACACCCTCCACTAACAACAATAACATCCAAGTCCCCCTACCTGAAGTTACATAAATGACACCAAAATTCACTTACTTAACGAATAGAGTTAAAAACTTAACTGAATGGGAACGGGGTGTTACATGGTGGTGGCAGCGGTAGGCTGTTGGTGGTGGTGGCAGCGGTGGTGGTGGCAGTGGAAGGTGGCGGTGGGTGTTGGTTTTGGGGTTTTGGAATTGAGGTTTTGGCAGGAGAAGATGATCGGAATTGAGGTTTTGGCCGGGGAAGATGACCGGAATTGGAGAATTGGCCGGAATTGGGGAATTGGGGGTATTTTAGTCATTTACCTCTTTCATAATGGCTGTTTTGGATGTGTGTTAAATTCAGGGACCCAATTCATAACCAAATTAAAAGTTCAGGGACCCAATTCATGAAATTGAAACTGCAGGGACCTCCACCGTAACTTTTTGCAAAGTTCAGGGACCAAATTTGTAATTTACTCTTGTTTTTATCACATTATTCATATAGGAAAATCCAAATTTATATATATGCTCTAAAATTTAATTGGTTTATGATATTTTAATGTTTTTGTTAATTTTTTTTCCATATACCCAAGCACTATTAAAATAGTTTCAATATTAATAAATAGTTTATTAATAGACGGATTAGTGCTTAATTAATTAATAATGGTTAAATGTAGGGACCATGGTTGTTATATAAATGAAAAGTTATGGACCGTCAATGTAACGCCCCAAATCCCATTTTTATTTATTAAAAGATAGTTTAGAAATAAAACCTTCGCTTAAATTATTAAATAGAATAATATTTCAAAAATTCTCAAGTTCAGTAAAAATAACATCTAATGTGCAAACAAAATCAACGAGATAGGAAAATCATCAATCGGATCGGAATGTCGTCTAGCCGGAGCCCTCAAGCCGGAGCTTTGCCTTTGTCGACACCCGAACTCGTACCTAAAAAGATATAAATAAAGAGGGGTAAGCACGACTGCTTAGTGAGCACGTTTCACATACAATATATTACAATCAACACATATATCCACATCAATCACATCTTAACGGTTTCTCGTTCGTCGGATCATCCCGCAATCCAACCTTAGTGGTTTCCCACTCTTCGGGTCATCCCGCAACCCGGTCCATCGCAACACATCATCATAAAAATATATACATATCAATCGTAACACATTGCATATAAAACCCACTCACTTGTCTCGAATATATCACAACCGAAATAACAACTCGAATCTTTCCCACAACTCTGAAAATTATAATTAATACATCCTATAAAAATTTTGTCCAATAATACAAATAAATCTTATCGGGGTCACACTAGACACTGATGCGGCGGCTACCGAGTTCAGACCGGTTACCGTCTCGTATGACAAGGCAGCAGCGGCGACAACCACCCAACAACATGCCACCCTCGTGGCGCGAGAGTTCTTCCTCACACCTGCCTCGCGGCGCAAAGGCTGCTCGGATGCACTCCAAACAAAACACAGCCGCAACGACGGCGTTAGGCACCACGGCAGCCCGGCCGACGCTTGCCAACAGCAGCGAGGGTGAACCACCACAGCCACCGGCCGATCAAACGGCGGCGGCAGCCATGGAGTCCGACCACCACCGCCGGCCAATACACACACACACAACACCCACGACGGCCACGGCGGTGGCCGTGGGTTACCACTACCACCGCGACCCGCCACCAGTCGACGGCAGCAGCAGTCGTAGACCACCACCACCGCCGATGGATGCCATGACAACCCAAGCGGCAGTAGCGGCGGTTTATACCACCACCACCGCCATTCAACGCGAAAACAATGAGAAGCCGGCTGAATGCCGTCGCCGGCCACAAGCAACGACAGCAGCGGCGGCGGTGTCGCCACCACCCCCTGCCGGAAAAATCAATAACAACAGCAGCGGTATAACCACCGTCGTTGGGCCACCGCCGCTGAAAACGTCACCCCTACACCACCGGTCGTCGCCGGCGATCACGGGCAGCAGCGGTTAGGCCAGGACAGGCCAAAGCCGGCGGCCACCGCCTCGCCACCGTCGACGGAAGAAAAGAAAGGAAGGAAGAACGCGGCGGTTACCTTTAACGGTGACTCACACGATTCCGGCGGTTCTCTCCCTCTCTCTCTCTCGGCTCTCTCTCTCTCTCTCTCTAGTCTTGCACACCAAGTAATACAATGAGGACAAGGGTACAACCCTAGGGTTTTTAATTAGGTTAAACGGGCCTCCCTCTTTACTTATCCCGCAAGAAAACCCACTAAACCCTAACCCTAATCATCAATAATAATAATAATAATAATATTAATAATAACAATAATAATAATAATAATAATAATAACGGGATGTTACAACTCTCCCCCACTTACAAGGATTTCGTCCCCGAAATCAGTCTGAGAAGAGCTCCGGGTAATGCTCCCGCATTTCTGCTTCCGGCTCCCAGGTCCACTCGGAACCCTTCCGATGCTGCCACTGCACCTTCACGATTCCGATCTCCTTGCTCCGCAACCTTTTCACCTTTCGATCTATCACCGCCACCGGCCTCTCGACATAATTCAGGCTCTCATCCACCTGAATATCGTCCAAAGGAATGTGTGCCGTCTCGTCGGCGAGACACTTGCGCAACTGCGACACGTGAAACGTGCTGTGGATCTGTCCCAGCACTGCAGGCAACTCTAACCGGTAAGCCACCTTCCCAACACGCGCGAGGACCGTGAACGGTCCGATATAACGAGGCCCAAGCTTGCCCCTCTTCCGGAATCGGATCACGCCCTTCCAAGGGGAAACCTTGAGTAGTACTCGGTCTCCCACCTGAAATTCCAAGTTCGACCTCCGCCGATCCGCAAAGCTCTTCTGCCGGCTCTGTGCTGTCCGCAACCGCTCTCGAATTCTTTGAATATCCTCGGTGGTCCTCTGAACCACCTCGGTGCTACCGAGAACTCGCTGTCTGACCTCCCCCCAACAAATAGGGGTACGGCACCTCCTCCCGTAGAGCATCTCAAGAGGTGGCATCCCAATGCTCGAATGGTAACTGTTGTTATACGAAAATTCCGCCAAGGAGAGATACGTATCCCAACTGCCTCCGAAGTCCAAAACACAAGCTCGAAGCATGTCCTCCAAGGTCTGAATCGTACGCTCACTCTGACCGTCTGTCTGAGGGTGGTACGTCGTGCTAAAATGCAACCTAGTACCCAACTCCGAATGGAACCTTTCCCAAAACCGAGAAGTAAAGCGCACGTCCCGGTCTGAGATAATCGATACTGGTACTCCATGCCTCGACACCACCTCCTTCACTTAGATCTCCGCCAACTGCTCCGCGGTCGAACTCTCTCGAATAGCAAGGAAAAGAGCACTCTTGGTCAACTGATCCACTATTACCCAAATCGCATCAAACTTCCGAGGGGTTTTCGGAAGTTTGGTGATCAGGTCCATAGTGATGTTCTCCCACTTCCACTTGGGAATCTCCAGAGGTTGCATCTTCCCGTGAGGTTTCTGATGCTCAGCCTTGACCTTTAAGCAGGTCAAACACGACTCCACGTACCGAGCAACGTCTCTTTTCATCCCCGACCACCAATAACCATTCCGCAGATCCCGATACATCTTGGTAGCTCCCGGATGAATTGAGAATTTGGACTTGTGGGCTTCCTCTAGTAAGGTCTGCCGTGTCGCGCCCGCACGAGGAACCCACACCCGACCGAACCTAGTCAGCAACCCTCAGCTATCTCTAACCATCGCGTCCAACTGTCCCCGAATCCGCTCTCCGTTCTGGTTCTCCTCCAAACTTGCCTCCTCTTGTGCCCGCAGAACCATATCCACAAAGGAGGTAGTCACAGCCATCTTTAGATGTGAGATTCTAAGCGGTGTGTGCTCCGTCTTCCTACTCAGGGCATCTGCAACAACGTTAGCCTTTCCTGGATGATAGATAATCTCACAATCGTAATCCTTAACCACGTCGAGCCACCTTCGTTGTCGCATGTTCAGATTTGGCTGCTCCAAAAGATGGTGCACTTCACCCCATACAGGTAGTGCCTCCAGATCTTGAGGGCAAAGACCACTGCCGCAAGCTCAAGATCATGCGTAGGGTAATTAGCCTCGTGAGGCTTCAGCTGCCTTGAAGCGTAGGCTATCACTCGACCCCTCTGCATTAGCACACACCCCAAACCGAGACGTGAAGCGTCACAATAGACCGTCATATCTTCCACCCCCTCCGGTAGAGTCAGAACCGGTGCCTCACACAGTTTCCGCCTTAACGTCTCGAATGCCATCTGCTGCTCAGAACCCCAAACGTACGGCTCACTCTTCTTCGTCAGTCGCGTCAACGGTACCGCGATCTTTGAAAAGTCCTGGATGAACCGTCGATAGTAGCCGGCCAAACCTTGGAAACTCCGGATCTCGGTTGGTGCCTTCGGAACTTCCCAGTTCATAACCGCCTCAATCTTTGCCGGGTCCACCTTGATGCCCTCCCGGTTAACAATGTGGCCCAAGAACTGAACCTCTTGCAACCAGAAAGCGCATTTCGAGAATTTGGCGTAGAGACGTTCCCTCCTCAGAACCTCAAGAACCTCCCACAAATGCACAACGTGCTCCTCTCTTGACTTCGAGTAGATCAAGATATCATCACTGAAGACAATCACGGACCGATCGAGCATCGGTCGACACACCCAGTTCATAAGGTCCATGAAAGCTGTTAGAGCATTGGTAAGTCCGAACAGCATTACCAAAAACTCAAAGTGGCCGTAGCGGGTTCGGAAAGCGGTCTTATGAATGTCCGCTTCATTCACATTCAGCTGGTGATACCCTGACCGGAGATCGATCTTAGAAAACCACGACGCCCCCTGAAGCTGGTCAAACAAGTCATCAATCCTAGGTAGAGGGTACCTATTCTTGATGGTTACCTTGTTGAGCCCCGGTAATCAATGCACATACGATGAATCTCGTCTTTCTTCTTTACGAACAAGATCGGTGCTCCCCACGGTGAGCTACTCGGGCGAATAAACCTCTTCCCCGAGAGCTCCTGCAACTGATCAGACAACTCTTGAAGCTCTGGCGGAGCCAGACGATAGGGAGCTCGCGCAATCAGAGCCGCTCCGGGCACCAAGTCGATGCCGAACTCGATCTGCCTATCAGGCGGAAGGCCAGGAAGATCCTCTGGGAATACATCTGGGAACTCGCTGACGACTGGTACATCTGCTACCGACAGCTTTCTTTCCTCCGTCTGATCCGCCATCGCATAGACCAAGAAACCCGCACATCCCCGCTGGATATACTTCCGTGCCTTCGCGACAGAACAGAAGGATGTGGACACCCTTCTTCCTTTGCCGTACACTACCAGCTCTCCCCCACTTGGATTCTGGATACGTACCAGCTGTCCCGCAACGTCCGTTGTCGCCCGGTTTGGAAACATCCAGTCAATTCCGACAACCACGTCTACTCCGTTCATGGGGATGGGATGAGATTAATACTGAACTGAACTCCGAAGATGTCGATGCTACACCCCCGGTACACGTGCTCAACTACCTGCACTTCCTCCGCGGCCACATCGATAGCCAAAGGACTATCCAGATTGTCGAGCTCGATCTGGAAATCCTTACAGAACCTACGCGACACATAGGACCACGTGGCCCCCGTGTCAAAAAGCACTAAGGCCGGTTTCGAGTTGACAGGAAAAACGCCTAAAATACACATTTAACAATAGACATACTATCCACATTACTAGCAACAAGGTAAGCTACAATCGATAACTGCACAAAAACGTAACAAGGAAAAACTTGTAATCACGTCAGGTGCCGTCTGTGCCTCCTCGGCAGTCATCTGAAAGGCCCGTCCATGAGTGGTAGTAGCTCTGCTCTTCCCTTTGGTGGTGCCGTCAGTAATCATAAGCGTCGCCGGTGCCAGAGCCAGAGCTGGCGCCTTCTTTAGCTGGGGGCAGTCGGGCTTGATATGCCCGGGCTGGTAGCAGTGGAAGCAGATCTTCGCAGTCTCCTTGTAGTCTCGACTAAGATGACCTGCCTTGCCACACTTATAGCATGACAACTCCCGCGGCCTACACTTGCCCCGGTGATACCGTCCGCACTTGGGACAACTCGAGGTCCCACTCCTACTATCGTTCCTCGCCCCCTTGAACTTCTTCGCGTGCCGGCTGATCCTCTGCCTTCCTCTTTCCCTGCTGACGCTCTTCCAAAACTACCTCCTGGGCGCTCGCTACCTCCACCATCTCGTTGAAGGTCTTGCACCTTCCCGTAGCCACCGCTCCCTTGATCTCTGTCTTCAGTATCCCCACATAGCGAGCCATCTTCAGCGATTCATCATTCCCGTAACCTGGAACGAACAACAGCTTCTCTAGGAACTGCGCGGTATTCTCGTTTACTGACTCGGTCGTCTGGGTCAGCTTCAAAAACTCAGCTGCTATTCGCTCCTTTTCAATACGAGGAGCAAACTCCTCGTCGAACATGGCCCGGAATTCCTCCCAGGTCAATGCGGTGATCTGCGCCTCTGTGTACTTCTTGAGAACCAAATCCTTTCCTGCTCCGCGAAGAAGGTTCACAGCGAACAGAACCTTTGATCCCTCCGGGCATCCACACGCGCGAAACGCCCCCCTCGACCGCAGAGTACCAGCGGTAGCAAGCAACGGGGTCCTTCTTCCCCTCGAAGAATAGCGGCTGGCACGCCATAAAGTCCTTGAAAGTAATTCCATGAGTCTGAGACTCACCCGTGCTCCCAGACCCTGTGCCACGGGCTGTGAGGGCCGCATCGATACGCTGGTCCATAGTCTGAACTAGCTCGTCCCTCATTTGGTTAAATAGCCCCGGCAGCATTTGCTGCAAAGTCTCAGTGATCTGAGCAGCAACCTGATCCGACTGGCCGGCATCAACATCATCAAACTGGCTTCTAGTTTGCACCATTCTGAAGGTTTAAACACACCTTAGATTACGACTAAAAACGAGACAGTTCGATATACCACTAAGGTGTTCATACGCATCCCTACTACTAGTGCTCATGCCAACCCTAATGCTAGTCCTTACAGCGCATGCTAAATACAGACTAGTTCACATACACAGGCATTACACACAACAGTTAGCCACATATAGTCGTAAAACGTATCATGCTCATCCCCAACCGTCGTCAATGAGTTAAAGCCCCCAGAACTTAATCAAATCCAACACCACACAGATGTTTATAGTAACACTATTATTGGCGCCGTATTACTATAACCAGCCATTCATGATAGTCGGATCAAGGTCACCGGGCAACAATCAAACAAGAACATGCCCGATAACCCATCCTCAACGTACCAAGGTGTTTACATTTGGTTTTGATACCGTCCTATTTAGACCTCAAACTATTGACTATACGGACACATAAAATCACAATTACAACTCAACATCGCATATATTTCATCCTCATCAAATCCACAATTATGCAATTAAGCATGTGTCCACAAATGAAGCATAAGTGCATAAAACAATTATATAATTAAAGTACACTAATGCTCACCTCCGTCTTGACGGTTCCGCTGGCCATTCCGATATTAACCGATTGTTCCCAAAATCGCCTAGTTTAAGTCCAACCACACACACACTCGCAAGTGTGCGTGCTGATTCTCTTAAACCCAGGCTCTGATACCAAGTTGTAACGCCCCAAATCCCATTTTTAATTATTAAAAGATAGTTTAGAAATAAAACCTTCGCTTAAATTATTAAATAGAATAATATTTCAAAAATTCTCAAGTTAAGTAAAAATAACACCTAATGTGCAAACAAAATCAACGAGATAGGAAAATCATCAATCGGATCGGAATGCCGTCTAGCCGGAGCCCTCAAGCCGGAGCTTTGCCTTTGTCAACACCCGAACTCGTACCTAAAAAGATATAAATAAAGAGGGAAAAGCACAACTGCTTAGTGAGCACGTTTCACATACAATATATTACAATCAACACATATATCCACATCAATCATCTCTTAACGGTTTCCCGTTCGTCGGATCATCCCGCAATCCAACCTTAGTGGTTTCCCACTCTTCGGGTCATCTCGCAACCCGGTCCATCGTAACACATCATCATAAAACTATATACATATCAATCATAACACATTGCATATAAAACCCACTCACCTGTCTCGAATATATCAATACCGAAATAACAACTCGAATCTTTCCCGCAACTCTGAAAATTATAATTAATACATCCTATAAAAATTTTGTCCAATAATACAAATAAATCTTATCGGGGTCACACTAGACACTGACGCGGCGGCTACCGAGTTCAAACCGGTTATCGTCTCGTATGACAAGGCAGCGGCGGCGACAACCACCCAACAACATGCCACCCTCGCGGCGCGAGAGTTCTTCCTCACACCTGCCTCGCGGCGCGAAGGCCGCTTGGATGCACTCCAAACAAAACACAGCCGCAACAGCGGCGTTAAGCACCACCGCAGCCCGGCCGAAGCTTGCAAACAGCGGCGAGGGTGAACCACCACAGCCACCGGCCGATCAAACGGCGACGGCAGCCATGGAGTCCGACCACCACCGCCGGCCAAGGCGGTGGCCGTGGGTTACCACTAACACCGCGACCCGCCACCACTCGACGGCAGCAGCAGTCGTAGACGACCACCACCGCCGATGGATGCCATGACAACCCAAGCGGCAGCAGCGGCGGTTTATACCACCACCGCCGCCGTTCAACGCGAAAACAATGAGAAGCCGGCTGAATGCCGTCGCCGGCCACAAGCAACGACAGCAGCGGCGACGGTGTCGCCACCACCCCCTGCCGGAAAAATCAATAACAACAGCAGCGGTATAACCACCCTCGTTGGGCCACCGCCGCTGAAAACGCCACCCCCACACCACCGGTCGTCGCTGGCGATCACGGGCAGCAGCGGTTAGGCCAGGACCGGCCAAAGCCGGCGGCCACCGCCTCGCCACCGTCGACGGAAGAAAAGAAAGGAAGGAAGAACGCGACGGTTACCTTTGACGGCGATTCACACGATTCCGGCGGTTTCTCCCTCTCTCTCTCGGCTCTCTCTCTCTCTCTCTAGTCTTGCACACAAAGTAATACAATGAGGACAAGGGTACAACCCTAGGGTTTTTAATTAGGTTAAACGGGCCTCCCTCTTTACTTATCCCGCAAGAAAACTCACTAAACCCTAACCCTAATCATCATCAATAATAATAATAATAATATTAATAATAACAATAATAATAATAATAAAAATAACGGGATGTTACAGTCAACATAGATTATTTATCTAGGGACTAACCTCAAAATTTAAGCATGTGGTCCATTTTATTTCACAAACGTTAAAATAACAAGAGTAAATTACATGGATGAGTCATGTGGTTTGTTCAAATTTTGAATTCGGTTCCTAAAATAAACTATCTACATGTGACCCCCAATTTTTTTTCATAACAGTTCCTCCGTTTAACAAAGTTAATTAGCCTTCATTATGAAAGTTAATTAGCCTATTGAAAAAATTACAAGGACAAATGATGTCAACTTTCGAAAATAAATTATGTCATTTGTGTGTTTCTAATATTTTTTATCAATTTCTTATATACATCTAATGACAAGTTAATTTTTAAAATAAAGTACGTATTAAATAAAAAAATTGTTTATTTAAAATATTATTAAACTTAGAAGAAGAAAATGTTCAATAAGTTTGGAAAAATAAAGATAATTTCACATATCATTTGATTTGGGACATGTAAAATGCAAGCAAAACATTGAAATTTATGGATGGTTAACGTGACATTTTATTAATATATATATATATATATGCATTCAAATAGTTAAGTTTAAATAAACACCAATTTTGCAAACATTTAAAAAACTAGGATTACAACAAAATTAGGTTTATGTGATGAAAAAAGTAAGTATCTCAATAAGTCACTTTATAAAACCTAATAAGACCACAAGATAAAACGTCTTATCTAAAGACGTTGCAATTAGTCTTTTAGGATTTTTTTTGGGGTTCTAATAAGTTATTTAGACAATTATAATATGACAGTATTTTAAAAATCATGTAAAAACAAACATCTTATAAAAAGATGTTTTTAGGCAGTTCAATTTTTTTTAGTCGTTAAAATTTTGTCATATAAATCTGATTTTTTTTATAGTGATTTTTTTCTTACTCATTTGAATAATCAGTGTTTTTTTTATCTTAATTTTAAAACTTTATTTTGTTGTTATTTAACTATTGGTAGTTTGACTAAATAGTAATAATCTTAAGTTAATCGAACTTAATTTTTGATGTTTTGCTCCTACATCTAAATTTCAAAACTAAATGATATGTGAATTTATCATAATTTCTTTTGTTTTATATTGGGGATAGTATGCCAAAATGTATTAAACTATACCCAAAAATCTATTGTGTGTATCCAACTACCGAAAATGCTTTTTGATGTATCAAACTTTATTTTTTTTTGTTATTGTATGTATTGTGACCTGCTCAACAAGTCAACAACCGGTTACCGGCGGTGAGTGACGGCGGCTAGAGGTTCTAGGCGACGGCGATGTTGGTTCTAGTTGGTTGTGGTTGTGGGTGGTGGTTCTGGGCAGCGATGGTGGTGGTTCTGGACAGCGCTGGTGTAACACCCCGCTAAAGCGGAATCGCGAGGTGCAACAGTACAGATTTCATCGCGATAGGAGATAAATCACACCAATCATTCATAACATAAAATTTAAATAGCTTAACAAGTATCACAACCCAATCATAGTTTAAAGTTTACAGACTTAAACAAAATAAATATTATCTTGATTGGTGAACACAAAATTCCACTAATGACCCTATCAAACCTTCGGATTTCCTGAAAAGCATGTTAAACAAGTGTCAACTACAAGAGTTGGTGAGTTCACAGGTTTTAATATGCATAAAATATTTTAAAAGCAACGACAATTCCAGTGAATATTTTTATTCACTCAGTATTCGTAAACCAATTATAGTGAATCTTTTTATTCACTAAATTTTCAAAATCAGTTATAGCGAATCCGTTCATTCACTAAATTTTCATAGACAGTTAGAGTGAATCCGTTCATTCACTAAATTTTCATAGACAGTTAGAGTGAATCCGTTCATTCACTACAAACACGTGAGTAAATTTCCCGGGTGATTTGTTAACCGCATGATATTTATCCTGTGAGTTACTACAATCCTCCATTTCATGACATGCTACGCCCCTATCTTATCACAGCGGTGGGACTAAGTCCCATGTGTGTAAAATTTTTATTCAATACAGTGCACCTCTCACTCGTCAGTTTAAGGTGGGTATGTCAATCCAAATAGCGCTATCCACATGTATTATAGGCCCATTGTTATGAGTTAATAGTAGTTTTCCGGGGACTTAATCATTTTGCTCTCACTATATCATGCTTTAAAACACATCAAATTTAACTCACTATACATTTCATTTCATTTCATTTCAATTCATAACATTTTCACAAATCTATTCACAATCTTTCATAACATGCTTTTCACCCCAAAACGCATAAAAACGGTAAAAAGTGGGGCTGTGAATACTCACCTTGAGTGGGTTTAGTGTTCTAGGTATTCGTAAGTGCGTGTCCGAGACCCGGCTCCTGATCTACGATCGCCCTAAAACATATGTAATTAACGTAAGCTCTAAATTCAACGGTCCAAGCTTTAGTAACCATACCGATATCCTATATAATGCCCTTAAATAGTTTATTTAGTCCCATATAGTTTAAATTAGGTTTTGATAAATCTTAGGGACTTCCAAGTATGTGAGAAACCTTAAAGTTTATAAAAATTGGTTTTTAGTACATTTTCAGAATCTGCCAAAACTTTAAAGTTGTAAAAATGCTACCTTTGAGCTTAGGTCCACAAAAGGAATAATTCCCAAATTTTTACCCACTGATTTTGGGGATGTTAACATCATCTCTACCAAATTTCATAATTTTTAGAGGTGTTTTACATATTTTAAATATTTTTGCAAAATCAGTGCACACTTTTATTTTTCAAAGATACATGTCAGTAAAGTTTTGTTCATAGAGAGTTCATTATCCCACCAACTCACGAATTTCCAAAGGGATTTTCTAAATAAAACATATACCAAGCTAATGAGACAAGATTCACATCATTTAGGTGATTTTTGAGAGAGATATGCCTCTTTAAAGTTGTGCATGTGGATCTGCCATCTTGGGACAGCTTGCACCATCAACTTGTTTTCATTGGTTAAACCCTCAAAACTCCTCTAAATGACATGATTTTGGACTCATTGGAAATCTAACTCAGAGTACTTGAGTTTAGAATTAAAAAGTTTGCATTTTGGATAAGTTATCAAAGAGTTATACAAGCTTGAAGATGACCCAAATTCCTGACCAAGTACTGTTGCACACGAAAATGTTTAATGATGGTTAAGGGTCCATATCTTGGAGTTTTTGCACAAATCCAGTGGGGTTTGAACCCTAACACCTTAAATATTAATCCATAAAAATTTCAAAAAGAAATGAGTTCGAGAAAACCCCTTTTTGGGTCGTATAACTACATGCAAAAACTTGGACAGAATCTGTCAAGAATCAAACTCCATTTTCATCACCAAAACACATAAAATCATAAACTTTTGGGGTTTTTCTTGCTATTACACCCACAAATCAGATTATACAAAAGAAAAATAGACAAAATATGTTTTAACACCATCAAGACTCATGCATGAACTATCAATGAAGTTTAGCCCAAGAATGATGGTCAAAAACATCACCCAAACGATTTTTGATTCCTATCTTGTGTTCTTATGGGGAAATCACGGATTTTCACCTCCTTAGATTGTTTATAAACATTTCTAAGGCTAAATCTCCTTCCCAAACATCAAGAGGATTAGTAAGACATAGAAGTAGGTTTAAACCTCAAGAAAACATGAAAAAGAGGCTCAAAATGATCCAAAAATGAGGTTGAACACTTATACAACATTCTTACCTTGAAGATGATACCACTTTGATCTTTGAAATTGTGTTTTAAACCTTCAAAGATCAGATTTTTGAGGATGAATAGGGCTGGAATTCTTGAGAGGTTTTTAGAGAGAGAGAATGATAGAGAGAGAGAACATTTGAAATGGAAATGATGAAAATGGATTGGAAAAGGTTTTTAATTATGGAGTGTGTGGGAAAAAGAGAAAGAGAGGGAAGAGAGGGGGGGGGGGTGGCCGGCCCTTGTGGGTCCCACCTACCCTCTCATATTTTTTTTTATTTAAGTGTATAAATTATACTGCTTAATCGATACGGTACCGGGTTTTCGGCGTTTTTCGGCGAAAACCGACTTTTCGAAGGTGGTTTTAGATTATTTAGGTCAGTTTACATATATTTTAAACAAAATAACTTAAATTTCCAAAAATTACTTTAAATTTGGCATTTTAGGATTATCGGATTATTTCGGGCCGGTTCAGGCTTTTTCGGGCAGTTTTTGAGACTTTTAGGTTTTAGTCTAACTTTTTCACGCAAACTAACCTAGTTTCATTTAAAGACTTAAATAACTAAATTTTAACCTACTGAAATACTACAGAGTGATTAAACGAGTAGCTAACCTGAAGGTCAAAACTGTCGGTTGTCACAGGTGGTTATCGATGGTGGTTGTGGTGTCGGTGGTTATGGATGGTGGTTGTGGACAGTGGGGGTTATAGATGGTGGTTGTGGGTGGTGATTCTAGACAGCGATAGTGGTGGTTCTCAGTGGTGGTTTTGGGTGGTGGTTTATGGGCGGCGACGGTTTTGGATGGTGGTTGTGGGTGGCGGTGGTTGTAGGTGGTGGTTTTGGGCGACGATGGTAGTGATTTCAGGTGGTGGTTATGGGCGGTGGAGGTTCTAGGTGGCGGTGATTATGGGTGGTGGTTTTGGACATCGATGGTTGTGGTTATGGGCGGCGGTGGTCTCCGGCGAGGGTCCCCGGTGGAGAGCCGATCTCCGATGGAGAGACGTTTGCCGGGTGATTGCGACGATGGTTTTGGGTCTCCGGCGATGGTCTCCGACGGCGAACTCTGGCAGCGGTCTCCGGCAGTAGACTCCGGCAACGGTCTCCGGCGGTGGTTTACCGGTTCAACCGGTAACAAGTCATTTTGTAACACAATAGATGAAAAAATAAAGTTTGATATATCAAAAAGCATTTTTTTGAGTTGGATACACACAATAGATTTTTGGGTATAGTTTAATACATTTCGGCATACTATCCCCTTTTATATTTTTTGAAGATTTTACAATACCATTTTTTTAAATTAAAGAGTTTAAATAGCTATGTGTTGTAACTCATAATTTATGAGTATTGGGTATCTCATTTAACACCATTATGATAGTCATTATGTATGTTTGTAACTTCCATTTTCATTTATGTCTTGGCTCATCCCCTCCACTATATAAAGGGGTTGAGGCCTCACTATCATATGTACCTTACACTTCACATTCTCAATATATGAGCTCTATTGTTCTTCTCTCTATGCTTGTTTAAATCCGCCTACAACACGTTATCGGCACTTTCGCTCAAAGAAGCTAGGAAGGATACAATTTTGTTCTTAAGTGGAGATCATCATTTCAACCCGGAGGAAGGAAGGATACAAGTTTGTTCTTCTTGTGTAGATCATCATTTCAACCCGGAGGAAGGTATGATTTACTATTAAAAAACGTTGATTTTTGAATAGTTAATCCACCATATATATCTTCAAGATTCATTTTCTTTCGGATATATATTATCTCATTCTTTTTCCGGCAATATATATTTTTTTTCGAAAATAAAAAAAAAAAGTTTTTTTAGTTGAAGTTTATAGAACAATATATACATATATACACACATTTAAGTTGGAAAAATTATGAATCAACTCCGAATAGGCTCACCTATTTGTATACAATGTCTAGGAAAAATATAAGCGGATTGTTATCTATTCTAATGAGGTCTTGTTTTTAAAATGCTTTTGAGCATACCAACCTCACCGTCTTTCCTGGTTGTGTTCGAGTAGAGCTACCGAAAGGGGTTGAGTAAATAATAGTTTCCCCGAATGTGTTTATATACTTATATATATATATATATATATATTTGTTTAATCGGTGTCTCGTAATCGACCAACAATCAAGAAGAATCTATTCTTCCGTAGAGCAAAACTTGTGTTTCTCGAACCTATCGATTCGAAACAAAGTTATTGCTAGCAAACCTAGTGTTTATCGAACCAGACGTTTCGAAACATAGTTTATGCACAAAACCATAAACATATAAACCCATCGTTTATATGATAATTAATCCAGTTTATTTTTCTCCCGTTGTAGAAAAATGTCGATCAAACTTGAATTCCCAATCTTAGATGCCGCCGGCAAGAACTATTTGGATTGGAGTCAAGATATCCAGAACCATCTAGATGCCCAAGGCTTATTGGATGTTATTTATGATGAGGATGATCGCAAAGTTGAAGTTACCTGTGAAATGAATGCTAAAGCGATGATACTATTTCGACGTCATTTGTCAGATACAATGAAGTCTGAATTTATAGCGATCACCTCACCAAAGGCATTATGGGATTCTTTGAAAGAGCGCTTCGACCATCAAAAGACCATATGGCTCCCTGAAGCCCGTCAAGATTGGCTAAATTTGCGTTTCCAAGACTTTACTACCGTTACTGAGTATAACGCTGAAGTTTGTAGAATCCGTTCTCTTCTCCATTACTGTGGTGAAAACTTGACTAATAATGATTTATTGGAGAAGACATATACTACATTTCCTAGCTCTGACAACTTGCTTCAAAAGCAGTATCGTCAATCCAAGTTCCAAACGTTCCCTGAGTTGATTACCCAATTATTATTGGATGAGAAAAATAGCATCGTTTTAATGAGAAATAACAATTCTGGTCCTGTTGGGACAAAGGCAATTCTAATGCCGGATGTTAATGTTGTTCGTGGTCCTCACCCACGATAAGGGAATAGAGACAAGGGCCAGTCGTCCTGAAGGCTAGTGAATCGTGGTGAGCCTAAAACTCGCCATGCCAAGCGAGGTTCGGAAAATCATCCTTACCGACGACATGTGGCCTACAAACAGTCTCGTGCTAGGAACAACAATAATAGGGCCAGTCGTCCCAAAGCAAGAGATGATGCAAATGATAAAACTCTATGCTACAAATGTGGTGGTTATGGTCATATGCAAAGGACTTGTAAGGCTACTCCTCAAGAAGTTGAAAACTATCATAAGGGAAGAAAAGTCGAAGCAAATGTTGTCGAATCGGAGAATAAAATTCTTGGGACCCCTGATTTTGTGGCTCAAATAGAATAATAAGGATATGGTAGTCTATCTTATAATAATTGAGTTATTGTTTAGCTCCTGGATTTTTTTCTCTCCATTTGGATTATGTTTTTCCATTTGGATTTGAGTATTTCTTTTGGATTATGGTTTTGTTTTTATGAATAAGTTTTCTTGATATAAATTAAAGTTATTTCCTTCTGAATTTTTTTAAGTGTGACCTACTTTAAATTATTTTTTACTTTTAGGCATGAATTGTGGGGCAGTTGATTGTCTGGTTGATAGTGGTAGTACCCACGCTATCCTAAAAAATAAGTGTTATTTTATCAACTTTACGCATAAAGTAACCTCATTGTCAACAATTTCGGGCTCTTCGACCCTTGTTGAAGGCTTTGGTAAAGCCCAATTTATGTTGACAAATGGTACTATCTTGACCATTTCAGAGGCCATATATTCTCCAAGGTCCAGTCGTACATTGGTATGTTTTAAGGATATCCGAGAAAACAAGTTTCATATTGAAACTGCTGCAGAAAATGGTATTGAATACATTACCTCCAATCAATATGACCAAAAGCGTATATTGGAGAAGTTGAGAGGTCTTTCAAGTGGTTTGTTTGTTACCACGATCCAAAACAATGAAAGCAATCTAATAATTCGTCGGACGCCGATTGACGAGAGCACTTATATGCTATGGCATGACCGGCTGGGACACCCAGGTCAAAATACGATGCTTCGAACAATGAACGTATCTCAAACCACTCCATGTAAAACCTACAAAAGTGATTTCCGAGTTCCTTGAGAGAATCCAAGGAGATATTTGTGGACCGATCCAACCAACATGTGGACCATTTAAATATTTAATGGTTTTGGTTGATGCATTGACAAGATGGTCACACTTAGCATTGTTGTCCACAAGAAATGCAGCATTTCCTAAACTCCTTGCCCAGATCATTAAGTTGAGGGCTCATCATCCGGATTATCCAATAAAATCTATTAGACTTGATAATGCCGTGGAGTTCACATCGAAAACTTTCGCTGATTATTGCATGACTTTGGGAATTGATGTTGAACATCCTGTATTGTATGTTCATTCCCAAAATGGTCTTGCAGAAGCTCTTATTAAGAGATTACAGATACTTGCAAGAACTTTGGTTATGCGCACCAAATTTCCCATTTTTGCATGGGGTTATGCAATATTACATGCTGATACATTGGTCCTTCTGAGGCCCATTGCCACCCAACCATTTTCAGCGTACCAGTTGGTAACTGGATATGAGCATGATGTCTCACTGTTAGAACTGTGTTTAGAGATTAGTTGAGGGACTTCTTGTGTAATTTTCTTTCTTTATAGGGTTGGGGTATAAATACCTCAAGGCCTTAGTTTTGTAAGTCACGTTCTATTTTGCATGAATGACATATGACTTTTGCTCTCAACATTTTCTCTCTCTACTTTCTCTCTCTACTTTGATATCATCTTTCTTACTCTAGATTCATCATGATTTGATGATTTCATGATGATTTAGTTCATCCTTTACACTTACAATTGGTATCAGAGCTGGATTACTGATTTGAAGAAGGATTATCAAGCCAAGACTTCGAAGATTTGAAGAAAAATGGAGGAAATTTGAAGAATTCAAAGTTGAAGCATAGTTGAAGATATAATTCTTGATATTTTCATGATATTTGTGTTTAATTTCATGAATTTGTCAAGTTTTATGCATTAGTAGTGATATTAGATCTTTAGAGGATAAGCTGATTGGATTTTTTAGCTGAAAATAGCTTGAAAAATGGAGAAATTCATAGTTTTCGAGTATATTCTTATGTCTCGAGTCAGTGATGTTCTTATGTCTCGAGTGGGTGTTTAAATTTGAGCCAAAAGTTGTAATTTCGAGCCTTACGTTGATTTTTCGAGACTTACCTGAAAGTTTTCGAGCCATGTCAAGCTATTTCATGTTTTCGAGCCATTTCAAGTCATTTCAAGTTTTCGAGTGATTTCGAGCCATTTCTCAAATTTGAAGGTGTTTCGAGCCACTTTAGAGTTTCTCGAGCCACTTTAGAGTTTCTCGAGCCACTTGTTAATTTGTCGAGTCCTTCAAATTTCTCGAGTCAAGTTACATTCTTCGAGCCAATTGTTCATTTCTCGAGTCCTTCTATTTTCTCGAGTCAAGTTGCATTCTTCGAGTCAATTGTTCATTTCTCGAGTCTTCCTAGTTCCTCGAGTCCTAAGTCTCGAGCCAAAATCTTGGTAGTTGATTCATTTTCTTTGTGTCTCGAAGTCAATTCAGTTGATATTTCTTCGAAAATCAGTAACAAAGAACCAGTAAAAGATGAATTTAGCAAACAAGAGAGATGATATGTCTATGGGATTAGAGACAAAAGCTCCAGTATTGTTTAAAGACAAATATGAACTGTGGGTTTCACGATTCAAGTTGTATCTGAAGAGAAAGAAAGATGGAGATAAATTTCTAAGGTCTATTCTAAATGGTCCACATCCTATACCACTTACTACAGTTGATGGAAGGAAAGTACCAAAAGAGTTTACGGAAATGGATGTTGGAGAAAGAGAAAAGTATTTGATTGATGTTGAAGCTCAGAACTATCTGATTCAAGCTATTCCCAATGAGATTTTTCGCAAATTAGACAGTTATGATGAATCAGCAAAATCTATTTGGGATCAGCTTGAGAAAATAATGATGGGTTCGAAAGTGGAAAATCAGATGAGAATAACAAACCTCATGGATAAGTATGAGAATTTTAAGATGAAAGAGGATGAATCTCTGGAAGAAACTTATGATAGGTTTGTGGAGTTGATGAATGACATGAAGAAAAACAATATAATTAGGTCTAAAATGGATTATATTGTAAAATTCATCAACAACTTATCACCAAATTGGAAACAGTTCTCTAGGTTTGCGAAACAGCACAAAGTTCTGAATGAGCTGAAAGTTTATGAGGTTTATGAAAATTTGCAATTATTTGAGGAAGAGGTAAATGAAATAATTGCTGAGCGGAAAAAGAAAGAGAAGAATGAAGCAAATACTTTAGCTCTACTTACCGAGAAAGAGAAAAGTAAAAAGAAAGTGAGAAAGAGCAAAGCAAAGGTGTTTGAAGTTTATGAAGATGAAGAGGAAGATGAAGAACAAGAATATGATGATGATGAAAGAGATCAAATGTTTCAAAGCTTGTTGAGTTTAACTGAAGCATATAAGAAAAAGTACTATAATAAACCAGGTTCCAACAACAGAAGATTCTCCATAAGGGGTGATAGAGGATTTAACCGTAGCTATACTCAAAGAAAGAAGAGAGTGTTAAGGATACTTCTGAGAAGATAGAGGAAAGAAAGTTCCAGATGTAACACCCGTAATTTCGGAATTAGACCTTTTTGGACGAATATGAAAAATAGGGTTTTTAATCAAAACCTAGATTTTATGGTCTTGTTGGATAGGAAATTGAAATAAGAGTCCAACGGTCCTTTCGGAATCGAAATCGGAGTTGTAACGAAGAAGTTATGGCCGAGACAAAATATCACCGAAAACCTTGGGTAAAAGCATGTTAAATTAATATGCTTCAGACGTTGAAAGCATATTAACCTTGGTTAAAAGCATGTTGAGTTAATATGCTTCAGACGTTGAAAGCATATTAACCTTGGTTAAAAGCATGTTAAGTTAATATGTTTTAGACGTTGAAAGCATATTAACCTAAGGAAACGGGTTTAAAACCCTTCTTACCTTCATTTGGTCATAACTCTTGCATCCCTCAACCAAAATTGCTGAATTTTTCTCTCTACACTCCCCATTTTCAAAGCTCTTCAAGATCTTGAGGTTGGATCTACGATTGGAGCTAGCTAGGGTGGAAGCTACATCTCACCCACTTTATCTTCTCCATTTCTACCTCCACCACCATTGTTGCTTGAAAAAGGAGAAGCTCGATTTCTAGGGTTTTAGTTCGAATCCTACTTGGTAAGCTTGGTTTAAACTCTATTAGGTTGGATCTAAGTATGGGATAAGAGATGTGAACTAACCTAGGGTACGATTTACTTGATTATAGGTTGCTCTCGTATTTGACCTAAATCTTGGATTTGGGGGTTTTGGTTACAAACCCTCAAGGTGAGTTCTCTATATGGTTTTAAAGTATAGATCTAGTGTCGTATGATGTAGTTATGGAACTAATCCAAGGTATTAACTCCTTATCAGTTTAGGTGTTCACTCAAGCTTTAAGCTAGGGTTCTTGGTGAAAATTGGGGCTTTTGGCTTTACGAGCCTCGAGGTGAGTTGCTAAAATCGTTTTGTTAAAACTGAGAGTGCATCATCTTGTTTGATTTTACCTGCCTTGCTTGGTATTTGTGGATAAATATGATTGTGGATAAAATGCCTAAATTTCTAGGTTTAGGATTTGCCATGAAATGAATAAATGACGAATCTTGTATGAATGGCTTGGTTGGATTATTGTATACATGGAATAGTTTATCGTATGTAATTAGTGTATGAGTTAAACCATGTGATAACATGATGAATGTGTTTATGAGAAATGCGTGTTATTAAGTATGCCATGGATTGATGCAAAGGAATTGAATCCCGAGCATGTTGATTTATATGAAATGAATGAAAGTATTGAGACTTTCGATAATGCATAAATTGTATAACTAAAATGTTATGGAGCACCGCTAGTCAAAAAGTGGGATGCTATTGGCCACTAGTCAAAAAGTGGACCGGGATGTCACTAGTCAAAAGGTGAGTACCCATGTTTTTACGCAATATAAATTGGACAACGTGGCACTAGTCAAAAGGTTTACACTATGTCGTTTTTTGAAATGAGATTGATTTAAAGTGGCACTAGTCAAAAGGTGTGCACTTCAAGTTTACACGAGTTCGACTCAGTCTTGGGTGGCACTAGTCAAAAGGTGTGCACCTATGTCCCTCGCCATTCGTGTGGCCGCGAATGTGCCTGGCCTCTGAGGTTGCC
Source organism: Centaurea solstitialis (assembly GCA_030169165.1). Lineage (NCBI taxonomy): Eukaryota > Viridiplantae > Streptophyta > Magnoliopsida > Asterales > Asteraceae > Centaurea > Centaurea solstitialis. The sequence continues at coordinate 60,114,223 of CM058047.1, forward strand.
TATTTGAGTCTTCGTAGGAGGACGGCAATGGGGTGTCTCGACTCTGAGGTGTAACTTGCTTGGCGAAAGTGGGTCGCTCCCACGGTTTTCGAAGATTAAAGATAAACCGGTTAAACATGATGCACTTTGTTGTTAGTATGCTTTATTTATGATTGTTCATTATACGTGCATATCTCGTATGCCTTGGTATAAATTCTTATGTATCGTGTTATGTTGATACAACTCACTAGGCTCCTTTAGCCTAACACTTGCTTGGTGTCGATGTGTCTCTCAGGTACTAGGGACGCTATTCCCAAGTAGGTGCCGAGATAGAGAGTGAGCTTTGGGGATGTGTGAAGAGGCCGGACCTTCTAGACCGCGAGTTGATAGTAGAAACTATTGACCCTTTTGTAGTCTTTTCCTTGTTAGGAACTAGACTTGTTGATTTTTATATCGTTACATTTGAATTACAAATATTGTGATTGTACGTTACTTATTACCCCATTCTTGGGAAGAGCTCACGCTTTGGCGTAATTTGTATTACCACCTTTCGTTAAGGAAAGTTTTTGTTGACTCCAAATTTTAGGGTGTTACACCAGAAGGGATTACTTGTTATAAATGTGGGAAGACAGGACATATAGCAAAAGGATGTCCTACCAAAATGACAAAAGTGGAGATGTTACGAAAGAAGTTGGAACTGGCTGATAAACAAGAACAAGGGTTAGTACTAATGGCTGATGATGCTGAGTGGTTAGATTACTCTGACAATGATGATCAAGCTCAGATGTGCTTTATGGGATTGATTGAGGAGGAGTTAGAATCCGAGGAGGAAATAGAGAGTGATGGGGAAGCATCAACGGTAAACTCTTCTTTAATTGATGATGATAAACGAAAAATGCTTGAAGTGACAACTTTAATTCATAACAAAAATAAAGAACTTGAACTTGTCATTTTAAAGCAAACCAATGAAATTGCTGATTTGTTACAACAAAAGGAACAATTAAGTTCTCAATGTGAAAAGTTGCAACAATCAGTGAATGAGTTTGAAAAGATCAGAGTTGAACACAAGTCACAAAAGCTGGAAATTGATTTTTTAACAATTAGCTTGAATGTCGAAAAAGATTGTTTCTACTCTAAATAAGACGATTTCTGATCTTGATCTTAAACTTCATAAAATAGGTCAATCTGAGCACACAATTTTCTTAAATAGACAACATGAGTTTCGAGATTTTTACTCCAAAGAAGGTCTTGGTTTTACAAATCCAAATTATTTGAAAAAGACTCTTGGTTTTAAAAATCCAAATTATTTGAAAAAGGCTCTTGCGAAGAATGCTGCATTTTATGATCTTACAAGCATGTTAATGAATACCAGGTTTCCTTCTTTAAAAGGTTTTCAAATGAAGGAAGAATTTTCAGAGATGCAAGAAATGAAAAAAACATGATCCTTTGTATCATAATCCAAAATATCATAGGGTCAAGTTTATTTACAATGATGATACTTTGAAGATTAAATCCAATTCACTCATGGACTCTCAAGTAAACTTTGTATATCCAGAGTCTTCAAGCAATGTTGTAAAACCTTATATATCTACTATGGAATTAGAACGCAAAGTTTCATTACTTGAAAAACAAGTTGAGGATCTGAAAGTTCAAAACTCAACTCTTTTGTCCAAATTAAAGAATTTATTACTTGGAATACTACTGATGTTGAATCTGAATCACTCTCACTGGTTTCAGACATATTGAATGATTTACTAGATGATGTTTCAACATCAGTAGAAAACAGAAGTTGTGAAAATGAAAATTCTGATCCTAAACAGAAGTTGAAAGAGGGTGTAGATGATGAGTTGGAGGAGATTGTTCGTGTTCTAAATAACAAAGGTTACTACGAGTTTAAAGAACCATCAGCTATGTCATCTGATGATGTTGAAGTTCCATATGTTTTTGAACCTATTGACATACAACAAACGGTTATCAGTGACTCAACTCCTGCTCCGTCACAGTCTCTTACACCTTCTTAGGTGAACTCTCAAAATGGTTTATCTTCAACTGATTTGTCAGATAATATTCTTGAATTGGGTGAATCTTCACAGGGATCATTATCTCCACCTCTAAAAAATTCTGATTCTTTGTTTTCATCATCAAGATCCAAAGTTTGTCATTTTCATATACTATAAAATACTGAGTTTCAGTATCGCTATCAATTTACTATAAATATCTAGCAATACAGTGTATCAGTTATTTTATGCATTGTCAATTTCTATAATTTCTTTCTCTTTTTCCTTGGTTACTAATAACTGTGTTCAAAGTGTATTCAATAGTTAAGGGGGAGCTTGCAGTTTACAGGTTAGTGCAACTGTTGTTGAATAACCGGTAATCCAGGTATGCTTTATTTGAGTGGGAGTACTGTATATGCATGACTGTAGGGGGAGCATGGTATTCATAAGTCTCCATTGTGTTTAAGTATCAAGTTTTTGTCTTTTGTTCATGTTAACTCGAGTCTAACATGTCTCGACTCTCACATAGTTCATGCTCATACCACATGATTTATGTCTCGAGCAATGTAGATAATGTTCATGTCTTGAGTCATTTATCGACCTTACTATACACTCAATTGGTCGTTTTGTGAAATTTCTCGAGCAGTGTACGTACTCACTTTGTCCTTTTGTGACTCGAAAATTCTATTTCTCGAGTCATTTTGTCTCGAGCCTCTCATATATTGAGTGTCTACTTATGTCTCGAGCCTTTACATCGTGTTCGAGTGCATAAGGACATGCTCATGTCTCGAGTTGTAGCGTATTGTTCATGTCTCGAGTCTATGTCTCAAGCTGAGTTCATGTCTCGAGCCATTTTATGACTCGACACATGTTTCGATCATTACACGTGGCAGACAATTCACAGGTGTGTAGTATACGTGGCACACTCGAAGTATAGTTTCGAGTTTTATATATGTCTCGAGCCGACTCAAGACATCTTTTTCGAGTCAATTTCCATGTCTCAAGCAACTGGAGGCTTTTCGTTTCTCGGCTCGAAACATTATAGGTCCAATCTCTGTGTGCCACGTGTCGTACATAATCATTTTGAGAGATTACTGTTGGGAATCGAGGGATACAAGAACATGCACAGCGGATAACAAAAAACCCGATTCCCAATCGAGGATCCAATCCTAACCATAAACAGATACAATTTAGTGAGGTTTGATGATTTACCTCTTGAGAATAAATTTCCAGAAGGCTTGTAGGGGGTACACCGCTACTGACACGTCTCGAGGAACAGTTGCTAGACCACCAAGGATTACTATTCAAAACGAGAATATTTCGGTTCTCGCCTTCTTGCTTTTGGTCGCCGACGGTAGAGAGAAGAGAGAGATTGATTTTTGAGAATTATCAAATCAGTTGTAATTCAATCAAACCTTATGCCTTTATTTATATTAACTAATAAGGCAGTGTTTGATACCATATGGAATACCCTTATAATTATCAACCTGATAATTAAATATATATTCCATAATTATCTCTTTATTAATTAATTCAACTGATTAATTAATTTATACAAATAATTCAGCTAATTATTTATTTCTTTCTCTCTTCTTTTATAATTAATAAACGATTAATTATTTCTCTCAACCAAGTAATCCAAACATCCTCTTGTTTAGTGTGCAGCGGTGTGACCTACTAGTGTCTTATAACATTGGATACGGTAACCCTGTTACTGTCTCGCACATAATCCTAACAGACTCCCACTTGTGCTAGACATGTAACTATGTCTGTTACCATTAGCCTAAGGAGGTCCCTAGCCAGACACTTAGGTTAACCAGGTTATAAGATCTCTTACATCCAGAGATACAATTCTCGACTGAATTCGTACACCGGTTCATTCCTTTTACACGCGATATTTCTAAAGTGATTTAAGACATGGAGTGGAGGATTCATTTCTTAAAATCAAGTATTTCTTGACTCTGATTTCGATTGCCTGCAGTAACGGATATTACTAAATAACTCATGTTATTCTATCCGAGCGTGGCCACGCGTTTTCTGCCAATCTTAATCGTCAAGGGGCCCGGAAATATCTCTCTATTGAAAGAGGTGCAAATCCCTTCTTGACTACTTGCATTTGGATCCACGGCTTCCGCTGCATCTAGTCACGTCCCGTATGGCCGCCCTGTTACGGTGCAGTGTTAGTACGTGCTAAGAGTACAGTGGTCCTCGTGTTCCCAAACCAAATATCTCAGGTCTAAGGACAACCTATCAAGTCAGTGCCTATGACTAAGGCTCCATGAAGCAGACTTGATTACTGGTCACTTCCAATACCCAAACACTCTGATGAGTATCTACAAATACTTGGTCACATCACTTGTGCTTTTATTCTCTGCTTTGAATAAATCATCAAGTATTTATAATAGCGTTAAACTCCCTATTGAAATTCCCATTTCAATAAGTGGCTACGGAAATTTAGATTTCATACAAGACTTTGTAGAATCAAGGATACGTTAAATATGCGAAAAATAGTTAATTTAGAACAATCATGAAATTAAAACCTCCATTTATTTCCAACACACTGTGAAATAAAACTTTACATGATTACATTGTTTCTAAATTAGACTATAGTAATAATTAATAAACTAAGTACTAGCTACTGGCTTCCAGGTACTGCATCCCAATGGAGTTCGCATGTGCCTCATGCTTTGCCCTTGCTAGTGGCTTTGTCAGCGGATCTGCGACATTGTCTTCTGTTGGAATCTTGCATATTCTTACATCTCCTCTTCCAATGATCTCTCGGATGAGGTGATATTTTCTGAGCACGTGTCTCGACTTGTGATGCTCTCTAGGTTCCTTTGCTTGCGCCACGGCTCCTGAGTTATCACAGAATATATCTATCGGTCTCGAGATACTGGCTACCACTCTGAGATCCGATAGAAAATTCCTCAGCCAGACAGCTTCCTTTGCCGCATCACATGCTGCAATGTACTCTGCCTCTGTAGTTGAGTCTGCAATCGTGTCCTGCTTCGAGCTCTTCCACGAGATCGCACCTCCGTTTAGGGTAAAGACGTACCCTGACTGTGACCTGAAGTCATCTCTGTCGGTCTGGAAACTAGCGTCAGAGTATCCTGTGACACTAATTTCATCCTCAGAACCTCCAAAGACCAAGAACATTTCTTTCGTTCTTCTCAGATATTTGAGAATGTTCTTGACAGCCACCCAATGGGGCTCACCTGGATTCTGTTGGTATCTGCTCGTAACACTTACTGAGTAAGCAACATCGGGCCTAGTACATAACATGGCATACATAATTGATCCAATTGCAGAAGCATATGGGACCGATTTCATCCTGTCCTGATCTTCACTAGAAACAAGACACTGTGTTTTGCTTAACACTATGCCATGTTGCATTGGAATGAATCCTTTCTTGGATTCATCCATCCTGAATCTCTTCAGTACTTTGTCAATGTATGTACTCTGACTAAGTCCGATAAGCCGCTTAGATCTGTTTCTGTAGATCTTTATACCTAGTATATAAGCGGCTTCTCCAAGGTCTTTCATCTGGAAACATTTACTTAACCATTCTTTAACACTCTGTAAAGTTGGTACATTGTTTCCTATGAGTAGTATGTCATCTACATATAAGACCAGGAAGGTTACTATGCTCCCACTGAACTTAGTGTAAACACATGGCTCGAACTCACTTTTAGCGAAGCCAAACTCTTTGATTCGCTCATCAAAGTGTAAGTTCCAGCTTCGAGATGCTTGCTTTAATCCATAAATAGATTTTAGCAGTTTACACACCTTATTAGGATTCTTAGGATCTTCAAACCCCTCTGGTTGTTCCATATAGACGTCTTCTGTTAACTTTCCATTCAGAAAGGCTGTCTTGACGTCCATTTGCCAAATCTCGTAGTTAAAGTACGCTGAGATGGCCATTAGAATCCTAATTGACTTTAACATGGCCACTGGTGAAAAGGTTTCATCATAGTCGATACCATGAGTTTGTGTGAATCCTTTTGCGACCAGTCTGGCCTTGAAGGTGTGTACATTTCCATCCATGTCGGTTTTCTTCTTGAAAACCCATTTGCGTCCAACAGCCTTACAGTGTTGTGGCAAATCAGTCAACTCCCAGACTTGGTTGTCATACATGGATTGCATCTCGGCCTTCATGGCTTCCTGCCATTGTTCAGACTCACTGCCTGACACAGCTTCTCCATAGGATGTTGGTTCATTTAAGTCTCCACTGTCTTGAGAGACTAGGAACCCAAGATACCTATCTGGTTCTTGTCTTACCCTACTGGATCTGCGAAGGTCTTGTGTTTGCACTTCCTCAATCGGCTCTGATTGAGGTTCAACATTGTTATGTTGAATTTCTGGCTCAACAACTGGTGTAGTGTTTTCTTCGTCTACTATCTGTAGATCTACATCCTTTCTGGTGTTCTCTAAACTGAGAAACTTTTCTTCCAGAAATTTTCCATTTCGAGCAACAAACACTTTGTTCTCTTCAGGGTTGTAGAAATAATATCCCACGGTGGTCTTGGGATATCCAACGAAGAAACACTTGTCGGATTTGGGTTTGAGTTTTTCTGAGGTAGGTCGTTTGACGTAAACCTCACAACCCCAAATTTTCAGAAAAGATATGTTGGGTTTCTTACCCTTCCATAACTCGTATGGAGTCTTTTCTACCGACTTTGTTGGCGCTCTGTTCAGTATATGTGCTGCTGTTTCGAGCGCGTGTCCCCAGAATGATACTGGCAGCGAAGAATGACACATCATCGTTCGTATCATGTCAAGTAAGGTACGATTTCTCCTTTCTGATACACCGTTCATCTGAGGTGTATACGGAGGTGTAAGTTGGGATACAATCCCACACTCCATTAGATGATTGTCAAACTCATCACTGAGATATTCGCCACCACGATCTGACCGTAAGAACTTGATCCTCTTGTCAAGTAGATTCTGTACTTCATTCTGATATTCCTTGAATTTCTCAAAGGTTTCAGATTTATGTCTCATCAAGTAGACATATCCATACCTACTGAAGTCGTCAGTAAAGGTTATGAAGTACCGGTATCCTCCTCTTGCTACATGACTGAAAGGTCCACATACATCTGTGTGGATTATTTCAAGCAAGTCAGTAGCCCTTTCATTCTCACTGTTGAAAGGTAGCTTTGTCATTTTACCAGATAAACAAGATTCGCAATTATCAAAAGGTTTGTAATCGAAATTGCCAAGAAAACCTCCTTTTAGGAGTAGTTCAACACGTTTCTTGTTTATATGGCCCAAACGACAATGCCAGAGGTAAGTCTGATCCTCAATATCCTTGGATCGCTTACTTATATGATAGATTTCACTATTGTTGTCTTTAAGATTTACAGTGTATAGACCATCTACGGGTGTAGCTTTAAAATAGAAAATATTATCTTTAAAAACCGAAATCATTTTATAAGAATATTTATAGTAAAAGCCTTGGTCTACCAACAAATCAAAAGACAATACATTCTTAATCATATTTGGAATATAATAACAATTATTCAGTTCCAAAACTAGACCCGAGGGTAAACTAAGACTATAAGATCCCACGGCTTCAGCAATCAACGGAGTGCCTTCGCCCACTCGTAGGTTCGAACGGTCCTTCCTCAGAGTCTTTCTTCTAGTGAACCCCTGTAAATGATTACAAATGTGGTTACCACTGCCTGTATCAATTACCCATGATTCATAAGAAGTGATTAAGCAATCTATCATAAAGATACCTGGAGTATCGGGTAAACCGATATCCATCTGGTCGATGTTCATCGAGTGCTCGCAAATATCCTCGCTGCCGCACTCTGGGCAACTCAGATCTCCCAGCTCATCTATTATGTCAGTGTCCATGAGATTCGCAGGTTCGGGTACTGGCTCTAGACTGGCCAGGATATCTTCATGAACTTTATCCACGTCGCTTTTTGGTTCCTTCATGTAGGCACTAGCTGTGTCCTGAACTTCCTTTGTGAGGGAGAACCACATGAGATACACTAACTCTTCCTGAGTCATCTTGTACCCCAGACGTGATAAACATTTAAAAAGCCTTCTCATATCAACAAGATGGTTTTTAACTGACTGACCCTTCTGTAGCTTCAGGGAGAGAATCTCTTGCATGATCAATAGCTTTCCCGTGTGCTTGTAGAGACCTAGCTGGTTCTCCACATCTCTCACAACCTCGTGACATGATTTAACTCTTAAATCTCCCGTGAACTCGGGTGATATAGAGAAAATCAGAATGGACATTACATCCGATTCATCTGTCAAGTATCTAAAATACTCAGCAAATTCCTCTTCAGGGGCATTGCTTTTAGGTCGTGATACGGGTTTGTTGATCACATAAAGCTTATCCTGGGCACATAAAACGTTCCTCAAGTGTAACTTCCAAACTGGAAAGTTATGGCCCGTAAGCTTCCACTTGCCTATAATAAGGCGAAGTGACTCTTCAGGTGAGTAAAACGGAATACTAATTTGAGACATCTACAGAAGAATATAAAATTCCAGTTTTAGTTTATAATTATATAATTCTAATAAATTATTACCCTTAAAATAAATTTATTAGACTAGAATCCATATTTCACATGTGTCGGGAAGCATGTGATCATGTCATACCGACTCATGCGATCTATGGTAGGTAACACTATACCAATCGTATTCCCTATCTGAAAATACGACTTCTAGATCGTCGGGACATCGGATATCAATAATCCGTGCATATTTAGTCCCTCTAGTGCATTTTGGCCTGGTACCACCCAGTGAATAAATAATTACCAAAATAGATTGCACCACCCGGGACCTGGACAAACTCTGGCCGGTACCACCCGGAGATAATTCGCAGAGTTTTATCACCTTCCAGTTTCGGTTTGAACACGGGCGTTCATAGTGTGAGCACTTACAACGCCCTATGTACCTTACACCGGAAGTGCCCCTAAAGTGGGTTGCACTTACTAATCTATGATTTTTAACAAGGGTCTAAATTGCCAGTTTTCTATTTCAAAACCTTTGAAAAACTGGATCCAAACACTAACTGTATTTGTATCCTTTTAATTTTTAAACAATCCGTTCAAAAAGGGCAATTTATATTTAATAATAATTACGTAAATTAAACAACCACGCAATTTAAATATAAACAGCACAGTCATAGCTTAAACCCTTAAACTAATGTTGTTTTGTGAGCCAACACAAAACAACGGTCTCAATCCCTAAGTGACAAAAGTCTTCAACTTCTTGCACTCCCACTGGCTCCGAGATCCATGGTCGTCGTCTTGTCTCCGTCTTGATGCAATTAAAGTAATTATTACAAATGGATTCAAATGGCACGCAGGCCTCCCAACTATTCTAATAAAACTTTAAAATTACAAAAGGGTTGTAAATGGCTCGCAGGCCTCCCAACTATTCTAATAAAACGGATAAACACAACCACGGGTCTAAAGGGTTCAGCTATGACTTATCATATAATAAATTAAAACACATCTGAATTTTAATTTAATAATTATAAAACTAACTAATTAAAAATTAATTAAATCTTATCCTGAATCGTTTTAACCTTATCTGAAAAACGATCCTATATCCGAAAAATTATCCGGAAACGGATTTCAAACTGATACCCGTTAATGATAATAATGAAACTCAAAACGTCATCGAATCACTACCGATCCGCCGAAACTCGGTCGTCGATCGGCGGTTTTCAACGCCGGCGATGATGATGACCCGATCGCCACCACCACCGCCCGGACTACCACCGCAATCGCCGCCGGCAGCGGCGACTTCGATAGTCACCACTGCCGCAGCAACCACCGCCGTCATCTAATTCAACCGGCGACGGCAGCAGCTGAGGAGCCACCACCGCCGCCCACCGCAATAACAATTATCGGCAACAGCAGCGGCCGGAAAGCCACCGCCGCCGCCGCGATCGATCGAAAGAAAAACACTATCGCCGCCATCACCACAAATCGGTGGTGTGGCGGTCGTCGTGGAGAACGACGACAGCAGTAGTAGCTCCTACCACCATCGCCGCCTCCGGCGTTACGGACGAACACCACCACCGTTGCCATCTGCGGCTTCGGTGGTTCGGACCACAACCCCGTCGCCACCACACGGCTGTGTGGTGGTTGATTAACCTAACAGCCGCCGCAGCCACCAATTGGTGGTGCAGCGGTCCTCGGTGTTATGGCCGGCGGCGATCGACACCACCACCACCACAATCGGTGGTGTGGTGGTGGCTTTGCGGTTTTACTTCGGCCGACGCCACAACCACCAAGCGGGTGGTGTGGCCGGCGATTATCATGACAGCCGGTACCGCAACCACCAATCGGGTGGTGCGGCCGGTAGAGAATCGACGGCGATCGGCCTGGAGGTCCGGCCGGCTAACTGCCGCCGTTCCGCCGCCGATCGTCGTTTCGTTTGGTTTACAAATTTCAGATTTTTAACGATTTTATAAAACCTAATTAATCAAACAAACAGTTTAAACCTGATCTGTTAGGTTTTAGGAAGTGGCTCTGATACCACTGTTGGGAATCGAGGGATACAAGAACATGCACAGCGGATAACAAAAAACCCGATTCCCAATCGAGGATCCAATCCTAACCATAAACAGATACAATTTAGTGAGGTTTGATGATTTACCTCTTGAGAATAAATTTCCAGAAGGCTTGTAGGGGGTACACCGCTACTGACACGTCTCGAGGAACAGTTGCTAGACCACCAAGGATTACTATTCAAAACGAGAAAATTTCGGTTCTCGCCTTCTTGCTTTTGGTCGCCGACGGTAGAGAGAGAGAGAGATTGATTTTTGAGAATTATCAAATCAGTTGTAATTCAATCAAACCTTATGCCTTTATTTATATTAACTAATAAGGCAGTGTTTGATACCATATGGAATACCCTTATAATTATCAACCTGATAATTAAATATATATTCCATAATTATCTCTTTATTAATTAATTCAACTGATTAATTAATTTATACAAATAATTCAGCTAATTATTTATTTCTTTCTCTCTTCTTTTATAATTAATAAACGATTAATTATTTCTCTCAACCAAGTAATCCAAACATCCTCTTGTTTAGTGTGCAGCGGTGTGACCTACTAGTGTCTTATAACATTGGATACGGTAACCCTGTTACTGTCTCGCACATAATCCTAACAATTACCTTATAAATATTTCATTCATTGTCTGTTTCCAATCTTTCTGGAAACTCTCTGCTCATGCGGTTTTTGTTCAAGTCGAAGATTAAAGATTCAAGACTACAGATTGTTTTTTTAGTATTTGTATTAGTTTCTTGTTTGTGTGTGTTTTGTACACGTTTCCGAGTAACTACGAAGCCTATAGGTATTCACTCGCTCATATATCCATTAGGCTAGTAGTACAAACATTTTTTTGTAAGAACTAATCTGAATGCACGGGTTAACATCCTTGGGTTTGTATCCTTGGTATTTTCAAACGTATAAGTGTGCATGATCTGTTGTTCTGGATCATATGAACTTGAGGACTTGTGACGATCGTTCGTTTGAACTTAAGTATGACCTTCCTAATCATACCACATTGACATTCAATAATTAACGTGTATAAGTGAAATAATGGCATAATTGGTCTATCATGTACATGGACTCGAGCAATCACTCAGTCAAATGAAAAAAAGGGGTACTTATACAATGCTTATTAGTTGATTGTTCATTGTGTGTTAATCATGGTCATATCTTAAGAGCTTTTATTTCTCAAGTTCCACACTGTGTGATTTCTTTTTCACACCTCAGTATTTTTTCATAACTATTACAATAAAATGCATATATCTGATAATTTTGTTCAATAATTCACAGTTATGGAGAATTACAGTTTCCCGGATAGTGACAATCTTGAGGTTCCACATGTGTTGTCTATTCGGTCCTCTGAACATTTGCCGAATCTTGATGCGGATAGACAACTTATACAACGAGGAATGTTTCTGGAGTCTGCTTCGAACAATGTTCCGTACAATCCAGTGATTACTGCAATCTTACGCAATCATCCTCTGAACACTGTTTTAACCAAGACAATCAAAGTGCCGCTGATTTATGTTCAACAAGTGTGGAAAACCTTGGAATTCCATGCTGATCCTGAGTACCATCATTTTATGGCCAAACTAGATCATTTCACGATCAGTTTTGGTCTCAACAAATTTAGACGTGTCTTGGTTTCCCAGAGGTGAATAGCAGACCGAATGTTGAACAGTTTGAGGCTTTTTCTACTTTACAAGAAGCCATGGCGGGTGTTAAAACCATTGGTCATCTCACTGCATTAAATGCCGCGTCTCAATTCAACAAGTCCAAGCTTCCACCAACATATAACTCTTTGTTTACCATTCTAAGTGAAAGGATTATGTGCAAGACAGTAATTAGGATCACTATGTCCAATGTTATAAGACACTAGTGGGTCACACTGCTACACACCCAACCCGAGACCTATTGGATTTATTGTGTGGAATAAATAATAAATTGTTTATTTATTATTTATCGGTAATTACTTAATTGATAAGTATAATTAATTAAGGTAATTATTGAGAGAGATATTTCTTAATTAACAAGTATGATTAATTAAGGAAATCTTTGAGAGACATATTTCTTAATTAACAAGAATAGTTAATTAAGGAAATTATTTGGTTTGTGATTCTGTATCATTACCATGTATACCTATATAAATATAGGGTTAGGGTAATGGCCATAATCATCTGATTTCATTCTAACTTATTCACCAAGAATCACAAATCTCTCTCTCTCGTTCTCTCTCTCTTGTCGGCGTTGACACACACACACACCGGGAGGTTTTTCCGATCAAATCCTAGGCGGTCTAGCAGCCAGTCTCACGGTGGTGCAGTAGCGGTGTATCCCTCACTAGCATCCGGAGGATCGTTTGTATCGTCTAAAGGTAAACGCGAGAAAACCCTCTTGATATAATTGTGTTTAATAAACTACGGATGGATCATTGTTCGGGTTAGGTTTTTATCCGCTGCGTATTTGTTTATCTGTTTATCCGACCCGATAAAACCCAACAGTGGTATCAGAGCCACTTCCGTATGTTTATCAAACCTGTTTTGATGTTTAGGTTTTGATAAAATTGGTTTTAGGTTTTATAAAATCTGAAAAAATTTCGCGTTTTTATATAAATTTGTTTTTATCGTTTATCCGGTAACTCGTGGCAATCGGCGGCGGAACGGCGGTGATAACCGGCCGGACCACCGGGCCGATCGCCGGACGAGTCGTAACCGCGAACCACCCCACCACCGAAGCCGTGAACGGCAACGGTGGTGGTGTGTCGGTTTTGGACCACCGTGAACCACCACACCACCGAAGCCTAGATTGGCGACGGTGGTGGTGGCCGTTTCTTGCAAAAACCGCAAACCACCACACCACCAAAGCCACACCGGCGATGGTGGTGGTGGTCGTCCCATAACAGCAGCCGCGCCACCGATCGGCTAAGGCAGCCACGGTGGCGGCGGCGGTCTATTGCTTTAAACGCCGAAACGGCGACGGCGGTGGTGTTCTTTGCGCCGCTGCTGTCGGCCGTAGCCGCTGGTGGCGGTGGCGGTTCCTTGGCGCCGTTCATCGTCGCCGGTGGTGGGGGCGGTGGCGGTTTGTTTCGGTCCAGCAGGAAGGCGGCGGCGGTTGCGCTTCGGCGTTGCCGTCGTGCGCCGGTTTTTCGATTGAACGCCGATCGGCCACGCCACGGTGGTGGCGGCCGATCGCTGCTGCTGCTGTGGTGGTGGCGGTTGTCGATGGCGGTGTTCGATCAAGGCGGCGATAGGTGGTTCACGATCACAACCGCGGCCGAAGCCGCGGTGGTGGTTGTTTTGGTTTTAATCGCCGGCGAGGGGGTGGTGGCGGTATCCACGTCGCTACCATCATCGGAGATAACCAAAACCGATAATTGATAATGTTTATTTTTACCATTATCAAACCGACGGATAAACGTGTTTTGGTAATTATCAGTTAGGATAGTTATCAGATCGTAATAATTTCTCGAATTGGATAAAGGTTTTAATCGTTTAATTGTTATCAGTTTAATTTTATTATTAAAATCTTATACTAATCCAATTTAGATTATTACGGAAAACCAGTTTTATCGAAATCAGTTTAGTTAGTTTATTTTAAACTAGTTTTGTTGTCATAGCCAAGCCCAAAGACCTATGGTTGTGTTTAATGCTCTATTATCATTTTATTATTCTATTTTTGGTAAGGGAGGCCTGCGAGCCATTTACAACCCTTTTGTACTTTATTTAAATAGTCTAGTTGGGAGGCCTGCGTGCCATTTGCAACCCAATTTTGTATTTAGTTAAATTAGAATAGTTCCAATGGAGTAAAACTCGAAGACGGAGCTTCGCACGACCGGAGATGTTGGAGCTAGTGGGAGCACCAAGTTTTCATGCCATGTGGTTGTTTAGTCACATAGGATTTTGGACCGTCAGTTCTCGTGTTGGCTCACGAGACTGACAATAGATCTGGGCAAAAGCTATGACACTGTCTTGTTTTTTATCTGCGTGGTTGATTATGATTGCTTAGTCTTAGATAAAAAACAAAATTTTATGAAATCAGATTAAAAAGGTTCGATTACAGTTTGTTTTTCGAACCAGTGTTTTTCAAAACTAAAAACTGGCTAAATCCTTAGGAAAATCTTAGATCAGTTAGTGTGATCCATTTGTGGACACCTTTGGCGTAAGGTACGTTGGGCTCGAAGGAGTCGAACCTTTAGCCCCACGTTCAAACCCCAAGCTGAAGGGGGTGAAAAGACTCTGCGATATCGGGGGGTACCGACCAGAGTACATCCAGTTCAAAATGGTGCGATCTATTTTGGTAGTTGTTACAACTCACCGGGTGGTACCGGGCCAAAACACACTAGAGGGACTAAATATGCACGGATTCAAATATCCGATGTCCCGACGATCTAGAAGTCGTATCTTCGTTTAAAGATGCGATTGGTATAAGGCGTTACCTACCAGAAATAGCATGGATTGGCTTGCGTGAGCAAACCGCCTGTCAATTCATGTGAAATATGGATTCTAGTCTAATATAATTATTGTTCTAAGGTAATAATTTATTAGAAGTACAATCAGATAACTAAATCGGAATTTTATATTTGACTGTAGATGTCTGCTATTATCTTTTATTCACCTGAGGAATCTCTCCGCCTGATAATGGGGAAATGGAAGCTTACAGGCCAAAATTTTCCAGTCTGGAAAATGCACCTTGACAATGTCTTGGATGCACAGGGTAAGCGGTACGTGATAGAGAAACCCGTTTCACGACCCGGTTGCAATGCTCCTGAAAAGGAATTTGCTGAATACTTCAAATTCATGGCTGACGAATCTGATGTGATGTCGATTCTGTCCTTTTCTACCTCACCCGAGTTTACTGCTGATTTGAGGGTTAGATATTGCCATGAGGTCGTGAAGAATATAGAGAACCAGGTGGGTTTCTATAAGAAGAGTGGGAAGTATCTGATCATGAAAGAGATCTATTCTCTGAAACTGGAAAAGGGTCAATCTGTTAAAGAGCATCTCCTAGAGATGAGGAAGCTCTTTAAAAGTTTGTCACGCATGGGATACAAAGTTGTCCAGGAGGAACTTGTGCATCTCATGTGGTTCTCCCTCACTGATGAGATACGTAACACAGTTAGTGCATACATTGGAGAACCAAAGAGAGACGTGGCAAAGCTTCATGAGGATATTTTGGCCAGTTTGGAGCCAAAAACTGCAGCACCTGCTGACCTCATGGACACGGATTGGATTGACGAGCTGGGAGATCTGAGTTGCCCAGAATGCGGTAGCAAGGATATTTGTGCTCACTCGATGGACATCGACCAGCTGGACATCGGTTTACCCGATGCACCAGGTATCTTTATGATAGACTGTTTGATCACTTCTTATGAATCATGGGTACTTGATACAGGCAGTGGTAATCACATTTGTAATCATTTACAGGGATTCAAAAGAAGGGAGATGCTGGGGAAGGACCGTTCGAACCTAAGAGTCGGCGAAGGCCAGATGCTTGTAGCTGAGTCTATAGGGTCTTACAGTCTTAGTTTACCCTCGGGTCTAGTTTTGGAACTTGAAAATTGTTACTATGTTCCTAGAATGATCAAAAATGTTATTTCTTTCGATTTACTTGTAGACCAAGGGTTTTTCTATAAATATGATTATAAACTTATCTCTTGCTTTAAAAATGATATCTTTTATTTCAAAGCAACTCCCTCTAATGGTCTATATGTGTTAAATCTACAAGAAAATAGAGAAGTCTATCATATAAGTAAACGATCCAAGAATATTGAGGATCAGACTTACCTCTGGCATTGTCGTCTAGGTCACATAAACAAGAAACGCATAGAGAAACTCCAGAAAGGAGGACTCCTTGGGTCTTTCGATTTTAAACCGTTTGACAATTGCGAATCTTGTTTATCCGGCAAGATGACAAAGCAACCCTTCAACAAAGATAATGAAAGGGCAAATGATTTGTTGGGAATTATACATACAGATGTGTGTGGTCCCTTCAGTCATGAAGCTAGAGGAGGATACCGGTACTTCATCACTTTTACTGACGATTTCAGTAGATATGGTTATGTCTACTTGATGAGACATAAATCTGAAGCCTTTGAAAGATTTAAGGAATTTCAGAATGAAGTACAGAATCAACTTGACAAGAAGATCAAGTTCCTAAGGTCAGATCGAGGTGGGGAATATCTGAGTCAGGAATTTAACAATCATTTGATAGAATGTGGGATTGTTTCACAACTCACACCTCCGTACACACCCCAGATGAATGGTGTGTCAGAAAGGAGAAACCGTACCTTGCTTGATATGGTAAGATCAATGATGTGTCGTTCCTCGCTACCAGTGTCATTTTGGGGACATGCGCTCGAAACAGCGGCCCACATACTGAACGAAGTGCAAACACAGGACCTTCGCAGATCCACTAGGATAAGGCAAGAGCCAGATAGGTATCTTGGGTTCTTAGTCTCTCAGGATGATGGAGACTTGAATGAACCGACCTCCTATGGAGAAGCTGTATCAGGCAGTGAGTCTGAACAATGGCAGGAGGCCATGAAGGCTGAGATGCAGTCCATGTACGACAACCAAGTATGGGAGTTGACAGATTTACCCCAACACAGTAGGGCTGTTGGATGTAAATGGGTTTTCAAGAAGAAAACTGACATGGACGGTAATGTGCACACCTTTAAAGCTAGACTGGTAGCAAAAGGTTTCACGCAAACTCATGGTATTGACTATGATGAAACTTTTTCACCAGTAGCAATGTTAAAGTCTATTAGGATCTTGATGGCCATTTCAGCGTACTTCAATTACGAGATTTGGCAGATGGATGTTAAGACGGCCTTCCTGAACGGGAAGTTAACAGAAGACGTCTATATGGAACAGCCGGAAGGTTTCATAGATCCAAAGAATCCTAATAAAGTGTGCAAGTTGTTGAAATCCATATATGGATTAAAACAGGCATCTAGAAGTTGGAACTTACACTTTGATGAGCGAATCAAAGAATTTGGTTTTGCCAAGAGTGAGTTTGAACCATGTGTTTACACAAAGTTCAGTGGGAGCATAGTAACCTTCTTGGTCTTATATGTAGATGATATTCTACTCATTGGAAATGACGTACCAACTTTACAGAGTGTAAAGACTTGGTTAAGCGAGTGTTTCCAAATGAAAGACCTTGGAGAAGCCGCCTATATACTTGGTATAAAGATCTATAGGAATAGATCTAGACGGCTTATCGGGCTTAGTCAAAGTACATACATTGACAAAATCCTGAAACGATTCAGGATGGACGAATCCAAGAAAGGATTTATCCCAATGCAGCATGGCATAGTGCTAAGCAAAGCACAGTGTCCTGTTTCTAGTGAAGATCAGGACAAGATGAAATTGATCCCATATGCTTCAGCAATAGGATCAATTATGTATGCCATGTTATGTACAAGGCCCGATGTTGCTTACTCGATAAGTGTTACGAGCAGATACCAGCAGAACCCAGGTGAAGCCCATTGGGTGGCTGTCAAGAACATTCTCAAGTACATGAGACGCACGAAAGAAATGTTCTTGGTCTTTGGAGGATCTGAAGATGAGATTAGCGTCACAGGCTACACTGACGCTAGTTTTCAGACCGACAAAGATGATTTTAGATCACAGTCAGGATATGTATTTACCCTAAATGGAGGCGCGATCTCATGGAAGAGCTCGAAGCAAGATACCATAGCGGATTCCACTACAGAGGCAGAGTACATTGCAGCATCAGATGCGGCAAAGGAAGCTGTCTGGCTCAGGAGTTTTATCACGGATCTAAGAGTTGTAGCCAGTATCTCTAGACCCATTGATATTTACTGTGATAACTCTGGGGCAGTAGCGCAAGCGAAGGAGCCCAGAGAACATCACAAGTCGAGACATGTACTCAGGAAATATCACCTCATCCGAGAGATTATTGGAAGAGGAGTTGTGAGAATATGCAAGATTCCGACGGATGAGAATGTTGCAGATCCGCTAACAAAGCCTTTAGCTAGAGCAAAGCATGAGGGCCATACTAGTTCCATAGGAATGCAGTACCTGGATACTAGTAGTTAGTTTATGTTATCGATTATCAATGTAATTTTTGAAACATTATGAAAGTTTATTTCACTATGTGTTGGAAATAAAGAGATACTATTTTAAAGATGTTTCAAGAAAAATTACTTTTCGCATATTTAATGTTATCCATGATTTTTCACGAGTTCGAAGAATCTAAAGTTCCGTAGCTACTTGTTAAGGTGGGAACCTTAGCGGGATTGTAACGCTATTATGAGTGTTTGGTGGTTTATTCAACGTAATGAGTAAAAGCACAAGTGATGTGGCCAAACATTCATAGATACTCATCAGAGTGTTTGAGTATTGGAAGTGACCAGTTTCAAGTCTGCTTCATGGAGCCTTTGTCATAAGCATTGACTTGATGATAGGTTGTCCTTTGACCTGAGATATCTGGTCTATGATCATGAGGACTACTGTACTCTTAGCATGCTCTAACGCCGCACCGTAACTGGGTGGTCATAAGGGGTATGACTAGATGCAGCGGAAGCCGTGGTTGTAGATGCAGATAGTCAAGATGGGATTTACACCTCCCACATGGGAGAGATATTTCTGGGCCCCCTGACGGTTAAGATTGGCAGAAATGCGTGGCCACGCTCGGATAGAATAACAGTGGGTTATTTGGGAGATCCGTTACTGCAGGCAATCGAGATCAGAGTCAGGAAATACTTGAGTTTATGATTGAACTATCTCAGCTCCATGTCAAAACTCACTTTAAAATATCGTGTGTAAAAGGAATGAACCTGTGTACAATTCAAATATGAATCGTATCTCTGGCTGTAAGAGATCTTATAACCTGGTCAACCTAAGTGTCTGGCTAGGGACCTCCTTAGGCTAATAGTGACAGTTAAGTTACTTGTCTGGCACAAGTGGGAGTCTGAAAGGATTATGTGCAAGACAGTAATTAGGATCACTATGTCCAATGTTATAAGACACTAGTGGGTCACACTGCTACACACCCAACCCGAGACCTATTGGATTTATTGTGTGGAATAAATAATAAATTGTTTATTTATTATTTATCGGTAATTACTTAATTGATAAGTATAATTAATTAAGGTAATTATTGAGAGAGATATTTCTTAATTAACAAGTATGATTAATTAAGGAAATCTTTGAGAGACATATTTCTTAATTAACAAGAATAGTTAATTAAGGAAATTATTTGGTTTGTGATTCTATATCATTACCATGTATACCTATATAAATATAGGGTTAGGGTAATGGCCATAATCATCTGATTTCATTCTAACTTATTCACCAAGAATCACAAATCTCTCTCTCTCGTTCTCTCTCTCTTGTCGGCGTTGACACACACACACACCGGGAGGTTTTTCCGATCAAATCCTAGGCGGTCTAGCAGCCAGTCTCACGGTGGTGCAGTAGCGGTGTATCCCTCACTAGCATCCGGAGGATCGTTTGTATCGTCTAAAGGTAAACGCGAGAAAACCCTCTTGATATAATTGTGTTTAATAAACTACGGATGGATCATTGTTCGGGTTAGGTTTTTATCCGCTGCGTATTTGTTTATCTGTTTATCCGACCCGATAAAACCCAACACTAAGTCGGTGCCTCACTGGAAAGAAGACGGCTCAAGATTCGGCTACTCAATCATTTCTTATCTTCTTTCATGGTGTATTGTTTAACAGACACTATGACTTTGCGGCGCTCATTTTTAATGATCTCAAGGATCTACTGGATAAAATCCTACTCATTTGCCATTTCCTCAATTCCTAAGCATCTTAATTGCTAGTGCTATGGAACGCAATCCAGAGATTCCACGACGCTCAGATGCAGAATTGGTCAAGATTCATGACATGCAATCTATCCGCTATCCGAAGCAGCAGTTTCCCCCAGAGGTTCCTTTGTTTGAAGAACTACTTGCGTCTGCTGATCAGAATGAGGCTAGTGTGAGAGAGTATAGGTCTAAGTTTCCACCTATGGTCCAGCAAGAACCGGAGGGACCTACCCAAGGTGTTATCCCTAGAAGTGAGGGTTTAGTACGTAGGGACCAACGATCACGGGATCTTGGTCAGGGTGTGCAGAGGGAAAATACCGAGAGGGCTTCAGGTGGGGCTCATTCTGATCAGCTAGCTCATTCTTCTACTGCAAATGTAGCTGCGCAAATTGGTCAGATTAGTTCAGAAGCACAAATGGATGATGTTTTTGATGCAGTTGAAGTTGCTCAAGGTGCTCATTCACCGGTTCTTGAAAATCATACAGATGAGCAGCTGGTTGACTTTCATTTTTCACCTTTGAATGATCAACTTTTGCAATCATTTACTGGACCTAAGGAAGTGGCTGAGTCTTTAGATGTGGTGCCTCCTCCATTTGTGGCAGATTTTGATATTCAATTTTTCACTCCTGATGAAATGCATCAACGTTTGCAACGTCTTATGGGAACTGACTCATCTTCCGATGCTATTTCAGTCACTGATTCTCAAATGGTTGATCAAAGGTTGAATGAAGTATTTGGATCTTCTTCATCTATTCATACTCAGCTAATTGATGCTTGTTTGGATGATGCTACTGCTGTGGATGGTCCTACTGAGGAACTTCCTGGTTTTGATGCAGATGATGACCCTATGGATGATGATCAAGGGTCGAGCTTGATTGCTCAACAAGGGGGTACAAGGTTGGGTGAGGGTGTATTAGTTGAAAATCTGGATGTGAGATTGTGTGAATGGGAAGGAGAAAACAATGTTGAGAGTGAGACAGGGGCTAGAAAAATAGTACAAACCCCTCCCCACACCGAGTCTAGCCGGGCAACCACATCATCTGGGGGTGAGCATGTGTTGCCACCTACCATTGAACAAGACATGGTACACCTAGTCATGCATTGCAGAACCCCTCTAAGCCACTCTATCGTTTCTCAACAAATGGTAGATTCAAGTTCACACAGGGATCAAGCACAACTTGTACCTATCCTTCGTTTGGAAGGTGGTGGTACCGACAAAATGAGGCAGCCTCCCCAGCCCACGACTTCAATTCAAAGCACATTCAGTCTAGAGCCTATTGTATCTGCTTTCTCTTTGGCTAGGACACCTATGGTTATTCCACATGAAGTTAGCTTCAGTAGCTCTGCTGGAACCACCATAGTGAGTTCTGCATTTGTTGCGGGCTTGCGAGGATCGGAGGGAAATCCCATTAGTGTTAACACCATGCCAGCGCTAAACATCGGTCTCTTGAGTTCTACTCATGCGACAACGAGAAGTCTAAGTGACCTCGGTGTTAGTTTACCCTCATCATCCTTCATCACGGCTATTAGACGACAGTCTACTATCTTGGGTTCTTTTTCAACACCCATTGGTAGTTCCTTTTCTACATCAACCATTGTGTCTTCCACTTATACTGTATCTTCCTCTACGATATCTGCATCACCAACATTTTCTGTGCCTCCTCCAGTTAATACTTCTTCTTCGGCTGGTGTTGATTTGTCTCAGCTTCGGGTAGAGGTAACTGCATATAAGTTGATTACCCGTTCTATGTACCGAAAGAATAATCAGGAGATGGCTGAGGTAATTCAGGCTCAAAATGTAAAGATTGATGCCTTAGAGAGACAGGTTGTTGCCTTGGTTAAAGGAAAATTCGTTGTGTCTGCTGATCCTCCACCGCAGTCTACTCGTCCGCTGGCTGAGGATTTATCTGTTGCTGAGTTGAAGAGCTTGTTATTTACTAAGCTCTTGGAATCTGGTTCTCGTGATGATACGGATTTGGTTGGGGTCTTACAAGAGCAGACTCAACTTCAACGTCAGGCAGTTCAAGAGCAATGTCGTGCGGCACGTTTGGTTACTCATTCAGATTTTCAGAATTTTCAACAAACTCTTGATGCTTCTCTCACCAAGACATTTTCTGAAATCAATGCCATGTTTCAAAAAGGCTTGTCTCAACTTTCGGGACGTATTCAACGGGTCGAGGAGACATGTCAAGCGGCTGCGCAACGTCCAACAAGGAGGCATGATGATCATGATCGTCATGAGGGGGAGAGAAAACGGAGAAGCTTGGACAGTGAATCAACAAGGCAACCTTCATCTCCTAGAGTGCAGTTAGTGGACAGATTTGAAGAGAGACAACCAAGGGAGAAGCAACCGTATCGACAAAGAGATGCTATTGTATTGGTTGGAGGTGAAACAAGTAGAGGAGTTGGAGAATCTGATGTTCAGTCAACGTTTGATTTTCTAAGTTCTGTTCAAGAAGATGTGCCAAATTGGAGAGCTGGTTCTGAAGGCAAAACTATACAGAAAGAGATTGGTACTTCCGGTGGTTCTGCTTCAAAGTCTGAGTTAGACAGAGTTCTAGAATTACTAGAGAATGTGGCCAATGAGATTCACAACTATGAAGTGCCTGATGATGAACTACAAGCTGAGAGAGCTCAGGTGGATAGAAATATGGAGGATATGTGTGAGGATCTGACTTTTGAGTTTGAGCAATCTGTGGTTGAAGATGATGTTGAGGGTCCGAGGCTAGAGGATGTTCTTCCGGCAGATGACTTGATGCCAGTTGATCAAAAGAATGTAGACTTGTGGGAAAAGATGAAAGCTCGTTCAGGTTACTTTCTGAAGAAGACTAGTTGGGACAGATATACAAGAGTCAAGGATCCATACTTAGAAGAAAGATACAGTTCTAGATTCTCTCATCGAAAAAGAGATATTGATGTAGAGAAAGCATATGGGATTAGTAATTTGAAGGAAGATTTGAAGACATAATACTTGCATATGAGAAGAGTGAATGTGAAGAGAAAAGAATTGTTGGGTGTAGATAAGAAGTTTGTGAAGGTTGAAGGCTACAGAATCAACTCTTTGAGGAAATATGAATATCCAGAGATAACAATAAGCAGAGAAGATGGAAAAGAGTATGTGTTCACTGAAGCAGATTTTCAAAATATTGAGTTTGGTGTATTCCTCAGTATTATGTTAGACTTGAAGAGTAGGTTGATCAGGTCGTATGAAGAGATGGTTGTTTTAATTGCTGTTTTGAGACATCTTAGAGCATCGATCACATTGTCACACTTGTATGACTTTCAACTTGGTTTAGAAAGTTGGACTTCAAAGTTGTACTGTCACAAGCCAGCAAATGTACTTCGTGAAGATCTCAAGACTTTGCCCCTGTACACTGTGTTTCATGATGATGAAAAGATGATAGTGTGAGTGTATCCTGATTCAAAAGGTGAGCCTAAGGGAATGCTAGTTCATGAATTGATAAAGTTTAGTGATGGAACATTGAAGATGGTGGCAGAGCAACTCAGAAAAAGACTTCAGTTTGATCATGCAGGAATTCATTTGATTGATCCACCTGAGAGGCACTTGATCAAACACTTTGTCAAAGAGATTGAAAAGAGAATTGATGTAAGGAATGACAAAAAGATTGCAGAAGTCTGGTTCAAGATAAGAAAGATGTATCTAGTTGTGTAAGTGTTGTTTTGATGTTTGTGTTTGTCCCTCCTATTCTCTAAAAGGGGGAGATTGTTAGTACTGTGTTTAGAGATTAGTTGAGGGACTTCTTGTGTAATTTTCCTTCTTTATAGGGTTGGGGTATAAATACCTCAAGGCTTTAGTTTTGTAAGTCACGTTCTATTTTGCATGAATGACATATGACTTTTGCTCTCAACATTTTCTCTCTCTACTTTGATATCATCTTTCTTACTCTAGATTCATCATGATTTGATGATTTCATGATGATTTAGTTCATCTTTTACACTTACACTCACATTTATGCGTGTTCGGGTGCTTAGTCAATGTTCCAATAGAACCGCCAAAGCATTCGATTTGGACCTCAGAAACGATAGAGAATATAAGTCGGTTATGAATCCCCATCTATAATTTGCTATTTAGAGCCCTTGACAGGCGATCTCTTCACCGCTAGTTGTGACATCCGTCAATTTTGGCCTTCAGGTTAGCTACTCGTTTAATCACTCTGTAGTATTTCCGTAGGCTAAAAATTTAGTTATTTAAGTCTTTGAATGAAACTAGGTTAGTTGCGTGAAAAAGTTAGGTTAAAACCTAAAAGTTCCGAAAATTGGCCCGAACAAGCCCGAACCGGCCCGAAATCATCCGGTGATCCTATAATGCCAAATTTTGAAAACGAAATGTACGAAATAAAGACTTTTATTAAAAATATGTATAAACTGTTCCATATAGTCTAAAAATGCTTTCGAAAAAGTCGGTTTCTACCGAAAACGCGAGAAACCCGATACTGTGTTTGAGAAATACAGTGTAGAGATTAATTAATTATAAAAAAAAAATAAAAGAAAATAGAGGAGGAGGTGGGACCCACAAGAGGGCCGGCCACCCCCCCCCCTACCCTCTCTTTTCCTCCTCTTTTCCCTAAAACCATAATCATCATCTTCATTTCCCCAAAATCCTTTCAAATCTCTCTCTCTCTAAAACTATTTTCTCTCTTCCTTCTCTCTAAAATCTCCATACTTTCCAGCCCCAAATTCATCTTCAAGATCAGATTTTTGAGGTTTAAGGACCACATTCAAAGATTAAAGTATCCCAAACACAAGGTAAGATAGTTAGGTTAGAGTTTAACTTCGTTTTTCAACCATTTCAAGCTTTGTTTTCATGTTTCTTGAGGTTTAAACCTCCCCCTATGGATTCTTAATCCTTATTGTGTTTGGGAAAGAGATTCAACCTTAGAAATGTTGGAAAAACAATCTATGAAGGTGAGAATCTATGATTTCCCCATAAGAACACCATTTGGATGCAAAAATTCTTGTTAATGTTGTTTTTGACCATCAATCTTGGGCTAGACTTGTTTGATAGTTCATGCATGAGCTTTGATGGTATCAAATCATGGTTAGTTTGTTTTTCATGTATACAATCTGATTTGGGAGTAAAATAGTAAGAAAAACCCCAAATAGTTATGATTTTATGTGTTTTATTGATGGATATGATGTTGGATTTGAGACAGATTCTGTCAAGAATTTTGCATGTACTTTACACGACTCAAAAAGGGTCTTTTTGTATTCATTTCTTTATGAAATTTTTATGGGATGATATTTAAGGTGTTAGGGTTCAAACCCCACTGGATTTGCATAAAAACACCAAGATTTGAGTTCAAACCATCCTAAAACATTTTCGTGTGCAACAGCACTTGGTCAGAAACTTGAGTCACATTCATGCATGCATAACTCTTTGGTAAATCATCCAAATTACAAACTTTTTGATTCTAAACTCAAGTATTCTGAGTTAGATTTCTATAGAATCCAAAATCAAGTCATTTAGAGTAGTTTTGAGGGTTTAACCAATGAAAATGAATTGATAGTGCAATCTGTCCCATGATGGCAGAACCACATGCACAACTTCAAAGAGGCATATCTCCCTCAAAAATCACTCTAATGATTTGAATCTTGTCTCATTAGCTTGGTATGTGTGTTGGTTAGAAAATCCCTTTTGAAATTCGTGAATTAGTGGTGTAATGAATTATCTATGAGTTAAACTTTACCAAAAGTTATTCTGGAATTTCAGCTTTTACCACTGATTTTGTAAAATTGTTTAAAAATAGTAAAAGAACTCTAAAAATTGTGAAATTTGGTGGAATTGTTCCTAACATCCCCTAATTCAGAGGGTAAAAATTTAAAGACTTAATATTTAGAGGACCTAAGTTCAAAGTAGCAATTTTTACAACTCAAAATTTGTGACAGATTCTGGAAATTTCTTAAAAACCCAATTTTATAAATTTTGAACTTCCAAAATGTTTGGAAGACTTTCAAATGTGACAAAATGAATTTTTATTAGGTTGGACTATAAAAATAATATAATGGCATCATATGGATTTCGGTACGATTTTTGGATAAGGACCGTTGGACCTAGAACTTACGTTAAAATTCCGTGTTTGATAGGACGACCCTAGTTCGGAGCCGGGATTTAGGTCACGCATCAACCCTTACGAATCCGCACTAACACCCGAGGTGAGTATTCACAGCCCCATTTTTACCGTTCTTACGAAGTTTTTGGGGTGAAAAGCATGTTTATGAATAAAATGTGTTTAATTGTGAACTTGTTGCGAAATGAAATGAATTATCAAAATGAAATGATTTATTGTGACAAAATGAAATGAATCGTTTATTTGAAATGTTATGAAATGTTTTTATAAAATGAAATAAATTGAAATGTGAGTATGATAATGAAATGTATTATTGAAATGAAATGTTTTGTGTATATTGAAATGAAATGAAATGGGAATATGCTTTGCGTATCGAAATGAATTGAAATGAAATGAATTCGAGTATCGAAATAAAATGAAATGAAATGTTTTATGAGATAAAATTTTCGATATGTTGAAACATGATATAGTGAGCATAAAATGAAAATGTCCCCTGCACTACTATTAACCCTTACAAATTGGGCCTATGATACAAGTGGATAACGCTATTTGGATTGACATACCCACCTAGAACTGACGAGTAATAGGTGCACTGTATTGAAAAATATTCACCCCGGCTGGAATTAGTTTCCCCCGGCAAGGTTGGATAGGGGCGTAGCTATGTCATAAAATGAAGGATTGTAGTAACTCACTAATGCATATCATGTAATTAACACATCACTTGGAAAATTTACTCACTGTTTGATACCAAACTGCTATTTTTGGGGTGAATGAACTGATTCACCAAACTGTTTACAGAACATACTGCGAATAAACGTCTTATCGGAATGGATATTGTACATAACTGTTTTGCATCTATAAAACCTGTGAACTCACCAACTCTTGTAGTTGACACTTGTTTAACATGCTTTTCAGGGAATCCGAAAGTTTGATCAGGTCTTTAGTGGAATGTTGTGTCACCAATCAAGAAAATGCTTATTTTGGTTAAGTCTGTAAAATTTGAACTATGGTTGGGTTGTAATACTTTTTAAACTATTTTAATTTATATTATGAATGATTGATGTGGTTTATCTCCTATCGCGATGAAATCTTAACTGTCACACCTCGCGGTTCCGCTTTAGCGGGGTGTTACAGATTTGGTATCAGAGCCATAGGTTATAGAGAACATCGGTTTTTCATAAAAACCAAGTACTATAACCCGCTTTTTCCAAAATAAGTTAAAACTTTTAAGATTTCAAAGAATAGGAGAATTAGATACTAGTATGATTAGTATAGGTGTTATTCTAATATATCATAGATATGCGGAGCCTGATCACCTACGCCTAGCCACGATATAAGTAGGATAAGACTTATAAGTCGATCATACTGTTAGGGTTTAAAAGTTGAAACTTTCTGAAAATTTCCTGAAAAATGTGAAATTGTGTGAGTTTGCATATGACATGTACAGAATTACTTATTTCAGAAAAATTTTATTTTCCCGTAAATTAACTAAATTTTTTTATCGCAGTATCATGTCTCACGAGACAGACCCATCCGAGTACCGATCTCACGGGTCCCCTGAGCACCCGGTAGCGAGAACGGTAACTCCCGATCTCGGACCGCCGTGCCAGAGCGGGATCCCTATAGCGACAGTGACGCTGATTCTCATCAGGTCCCTGCCCGGTCCGCCAGCCCGGCGCGACCCTTTGGGCCTGAGACGCACTATGTGTTAGGAATAAAATCTGAAGAAGCAGTAGTTGAAGAAAGTACTGCTGCAAGATACTGCTAAAGGATATTGAGAAGATAAAGGAAGATGAGAAAATAACGATCCTTTTGAAGATAGTGATACAATCTTGGAGATAATTCTTATCAATCTGATTGTACTTATCTAAATAGTTTGTAATCTGTATAAATAGTAGCTAGCGTTTATCAGGTTAGATTACAAGTTTTCATAGAAAATATTAGCCTCAAGATACTTTGCTGATCCTTGCATTAGAGAAGTTTTGCACGTCTGTATTCTACAGATTGGGGCTTTTGGTTGTAAGTAAATTCTGATCAATTGATAAAAGTTATTTCATCTATATCTGCATTACTTGATTATTGATAGTTGTTTCCGCAAACTGTTTAACTTTTATTCTGAGTTTGGTTAAGTTTAATATTCGATCCTGACAAGTGGTATCAGAGCCATTATAACTCAGATCTGGTAAGTTGGTAAGTAATGGAAGGTATGGATAGTTTGATGATTTCTAAAGTTCCAATGCTCAAACCAAACGAGTTTGACATGTGGAAAATTAGAATCAAGCAACACATCCTTCTCAATGATTATACTATGTGGGATATCATTGAGAATGGACCTGTTGAGAAAAAGACCACTGAAGAAGGTGTTGTTGCTCCACCTAGGACTGATGCTGATAGAAAAATCAGACAGACCGAGATGAAAGCATTAAGTACCTTATTACTAGCAATACCTAATGAATATCAACACCAATTTAGCCATTGTGAGAATGCAAAAGTATTATGGGAAACTATTGAGAAAAGATTTGCAGGGTCTAAAAACACTAAAAGAAATCAAAAGGCCATTCTCAAGCAACAGTTTGAGAACTTCGCCTCTTTAAAGAATGAGACCATGACCCAAACGTTTGATAGATTCAACAAAATCATTGGTGAACTAGCAACGGTTGGGGTAAAGATGGATAATGATGACATAAACCGAAAGTTTTTGACATCTCTTGGAGATGAATGGACCATGTATACCATCTCATATAGACAAAGTGATAACCTTGATCTCAAAGATCTTGATGATCTTTATAATGATTTAAGGATCTTTGAGAAAGAGGTTGAAGCTAAAAGAAAACCCATTGGATATTCCCATAATACTGCTCTATTCTCAGACTCTACTGCTACTGAGTCATTAGGTACTGCTAGTTGCACTAAATCTGATCAAAGTCATGAGCAAATATTTGAAGCCTTATTAGCAAATCAGTCAACAATGCCTTTGATGACTGAGGATCTTGATCAAATAAATGCTGATGATCTTGAAGAGATGGATCTAAAGTGGCAAATGGCTATGATAACTGTAAGAATGAACAGATTCATGAAAAGAACAGGTAGAAAGAGCTTTGGAATGAGGAGAAGTGACAGGTTAGGTTTTGACAAAGGACAAAGAAGCACACAGCAGCAGAATCCATCCAATCAACAGCAGCATAATCACACCTCAAGTCAGAACAGATACCACAGGCCAACAAATCAAGAAACATCTCAGGCGTTGGTATCTCAAGAAGGAGCAGGTTTTGACTGGAGTGATCAGGCTGAAGAAGGATTGCAGAACACAGCACTCATGGCTGAAGTAACTGAGGACACATCATCAGAGATACCAAGAGAGGTAAGAACTAAACTCTGTTCTCAATCATGTTTGGAAACTGTTAGAAAGTACAGAGACCATAATCAATCCATGTGTGACAGTATTAAAAGGCTAGAATCAAGCAGAAGGGAGTCTTGCTTGATTATAGCTAATCTAGAGGAACAGATTAAGTCATATCAGGAGAATGAGGTTCAGTATGGATATGATCTAAATTATTGGAACTGGGAAAAGAAGGACCTTGAACTTAGGTTGTCTAAATCTGTCAGTGAACTAGAAAAGGTTAAAGAAGAACTTACAAGAGCTAATGAAAACATAGAAAAATTTTCAAAATCTTCAAAGGCTCTGGAAGAACTTCTCAAATCTCAAGTTCATGATGATTTAAAAAGAGGAATAGGATATCACACCACACCCCCACCTTACAACAACAACTTCATACCACCAACCACAGATCTACTTGAAAGACTAGACAGAACAGACCTTCCTTCAGAAGTCACAGAAGTAGATCCAAAAGAGTCCATTCCAACTGACCAAAGAAGGAAATCAGAGAAAAAGGACTCTAGTGTGCCAGGTTCTAATAGGAATAATACTGTCAACAAAGAAAAGATTGATGATCACTGTACTGTCCAACAGAAAGGATCCAACAAATCTGCAAAAGTCAGAGGAAATCAGAGAAATTGGAATAAGCAGTGGGCACAAAAGCAAGGCATTGATCTAAATAAGATAAACAAACCAAAACCTTGTTTATATGCTGTAAGCTGAACCACTTGGCTAAAAACTGCTATTTCAATCCTAAAAATCAGAAGGTTTACAAAAATAAACATTCTGACTTTGGGAAAGGAAATCTGGCAAAAAGGACTTGGAATAATCATTCAAAATCCAAAAGGAGGTTTGTTAAGAAACAACAGTCTAATTCTCAGACAAATATTGGTAAAAAGATTTGGGTACCAAAGAAAGTGGTCATTGACACCAAAAGTACTGCAAGCAATATAGAAAGCAGCAGTTTGAAAACTGATGCTGAACACAGGCACTATCAAAGATAAAGCTAGCAGTACTTCAGGGGATCAAAGAACTGAGGAACCCAAAATTGTTTCTACAAACTCAAGCCATGATATTCCAAATTCTGCTGATGTTCTAGAACCTAAAAGGTTGGTAACTCATACCTATGTTAATGAAAAAGGTGAATCCAAGACTGCTCAGGCTTGGATTCCCTTAAGTCACTAATCATTTACTTGATGTGCAGGGCAACCAAGGAGAGGAGGAGGATTTATGGCATGTGGACAGTGGTTGCTCTAGGCACATGACAGGCAATGCTACTCATCTTGAGGACTTTAGAAGGTTCAATGGAGGGTATGTTGCCTTTGGTGATAATCCTAAAGGTGGTAAGATTAGTGGAAAGGGTAAGGTAACCAAGAGGTGTTTAACTCTTGAGGAAGTGTACTATGTTGAACAATTAAGATACAACCTGTTAAGTGTATCACAGGTCTGTGACAAAAAGCATAGCATATTATTCAATGAAGATGAATGCATTGTACTCTCTCCAGAATTCAAGATAGTTGATCAAAGCATGATACTATTGAGAACTCCCAGAAGAGACAATGTTTATTGTTTGGACTTGAATAAAGCTTCAACAATTCCTTCACTAAGGTGTTTGATTTCTAAAGCTTCAAAAAGTGAATCATCCTTATGGCACAGAAGGATGTGTCACATGAATTTCAAAAACATGAACACCTTAGTAAAATTGAATTTGGTAAGAGGTTTGCCTATGAAGGAATTTGTATGGGAAGAAAATTGTGTAGCCTGTCTGAAAGGGAAGCAACACAAATCATCACACAAGTCCAAAGAGATAAACACCATCTCAGCACCCTTACAGCTATTACATATGGATCTGTTTGGTCCAACCAATGTAATGAGTATTGGAAAGAAGTCATATTGTTTGGTCATTATTGATGATTACTCAAGATTCACTTGGGTATTCTTTCTTAGAACAAAGGATGAGACAAGTGGACTGATCAAATCCTTTGTGAAAAGAGTAGAAAACCAAACAAATTTGAAAGTAAAAGTCATAAGATCAGACAATGGGACAGAATTTAAGAATGCTGACTTAAACTCTTTCTGTGATGAAAAAGGAATTGAAAAACAGTATAGTGCTCCTAGAACTCCACAACAAAATGGAGTTGCTGAAAGGAGGAATAGAACTTTGATTGAAGCAGCAAGGACAATGTTGGCTGATTCTAAACTTCCTATCACCTTTTGGGCAGAAGCAGTAAATACTGCTTGCTATGTGCAAAACAGAGTCCTTGTTGTTAAATCAAAAGGAAAGACCCCCTATGAACTGTTTAAAAAGAAAAAGCCCTACATTGGATTTCTAATTCCTTTTGGTTGTCCATGCACTCTATTGGATACCAAATCACAATTGGGTAAGTTTGACAGCAAATCTGTAGATGGTTTCTTTGTAGGATACTCAACCCAAAGTAAGGCTGTAAGAGTGTTCAATAGCTTCTCCAGGATAATTGAAGAAAGTGACAATGTCAAATACCTTGAGAACACTCCCAATGTGCCTGGTAGTGGACCTACATGGTTATTTGATATTGATTCACTGACTAATTCTTTGCTTGTGAGCCATGCAGTAGAAACAGGTACAACAGCACAAGAAGCAGCAGGTTCCATTCAGGCAACACCTTTAATACTTGTGCCAGTACCTACTGCTGATCCTGAAGAATTCTGTTCTGCTGATAGATCAGAACCAGCAACTGAGACTGAAGTAGCTCTCACTCCAAACATTGAACTAAGTCACTCAGATGATCAGGGCCAAAGTGAGACAGCTGAAGAAGAGAACAAAGAAGAAGAAGTGGTTGATGAACAAGAGCATAATGACACAAATCTTGAAAGTAATCTGCAAGAAGAACCTGTTCATCTGACAAGAACACAGAAGAATCATCCTTCAAGCCTGGTGATTGGTGATCTTGAAACTCCAATGGTTACAAGGAAGAAGGCCAATGCTCAATAAGAAGAGAAGATAGGACTGATGTCTTGTTTTCTGTCACAGATTGAACCCAAGAAGGCATATGATGCAATGAAAGATCCAAGTTGGGTAGAGGCAATGCAAGAAGAAATTCTGCAATTTGTCCTGCAGCATGTATGGGACTTGGTGGATTTACCTAAGGGACACAGGGTAATTAGCACCAAGTGGATTTTCAGAACAAGAAGGATGAAAGAGGGATAGTTATAAAGAACAAAGCAAGACTGGTAGCTCAAGGTTATACTCAAGAAGAAGGCATTGATTATGATGAAGTATTTGCACCAGTTGCAAGAATTGAAGCAATTAGACTCTTTTTGGCCTTTGCTTCATTCAAAAACTTCAAAGTATATCAAATGGATGTAAAAAGTGCCTTTCTTTATGGGAAGATAGAGGAGGAAGTATATGTGAGTCAGCCCCCTGGTTTTGAGGACCCAAATAATCTGGATAAAGTCTACAGGCTCAATAAGGCTTTATATGGATTACATCAGGCACCAAGGGCATGGTATGACACCCTGTCCACATATCTTCTGGAGAATGGCTTTAGCAGAGGAGTGATAGACAAAACCTTGTTTATCAAAAGAGAGAAGCAGGATATCCTTTTGGTTCAAATTTATGTTGATGATATTCTGTTTGGGTCTACTAAATCTAGCCTTTGCAAAGATTTTGAGACACTGATGCACAAAAGGTTTAAAATGAGTGCTATGGGTGAACTAACCTTCTTTCTTGGATTACAGGTAGAACAGAAGAAAGATGGCATCTTTATACACCAAACCAAGTATGTCCATGACATATTAGCTAAGTTTGGATTTAGGGATGTCAAACCAGTAAGTACTCCTATGGAAGCAAGGAAACAAATAGCCACAGATGTAGCTGGAAAGGAGGTGGATGTACATCAATACAGATCCATGATTGGATCCTTAATGTATTTAACTGCTTCCAGACCAGATATTATGTTTGCTGTTTGTGTTTGTGCAAGATTTCAGGTACAACCAAAGGAATCTCATCTTCAAGCAGTAAAAAGGATATTCAGATACCTCAAAGGACAACCCTGTTTAGGACTATGGTACCCAAATGATTCATCATTTGATCTATTGGCATATACTGATAGTGATTATGGTGGAGCAAACATGGATAGAAAATCCACATCAGGTGGGTGTCAATTTTTGGGAACCAGGTTAGTATCTTGGCAGTGTAAGAAGCAAACTTCAGTCTCCACATCTACTGCTGAGGCTGAATATATTGCTGCTGCTAATTGCTGCTCTCAGGTCTTATGGATACAGAATCAAATGCTTGATTATGGTTTGACCTTTCTGAATACTCCCATCTATATAGATAACACAAGTGCTATAAGTATAGTGAATAATCCTGTCAAGCATTCTAAAACAAAGCACATTGAAATTCGCTTTCATTTTATAAGAGACTGTAATGAAAAGAAGTTAATTCAGGTTTTGAAAGTCCACACAGATTACCAATATGCAGATTTGTTTACAAAGGCTTTTGATGTAGGAAGATTCATGTTCCTAGTGTCAAGTGTGGGCATGATAAATCCAGAATAACCTCTTTCCTTACTTAATTTGTGTCTTGTAAAATGTAATTTAGTGTTGCATGTGTTTTAGATTAATTACTTTTGCTATTTTTAGTACTAATGTGTTATCCTACTGTTAAAAGCTAGTGACTACTGCTCAAGGGTACTGAAGAGTTACACACGGATTGTAACTACTGCTGGACACGCGTTCAACCTACTGCTTTTAATTTTTATCCTCTTTAAAAGCAAAGATGAACCGTTTTCTTCCCTCCATCACTCTCATCACTTTTGCAATCGGAGATCAAACCCTATCTTACTGCTCTCTCTTTCTTGAATCCTTTCGAACCCTAATGGCTTCTTACAAATTCGTTTCTGGTCACAACAGGGTCGCATATCTCACTAAGGACGAGCACTCAACTGAATTTCATGAAATCATTGATTTCTTGAAACAATCGCACATTGCTACTGCTCTTTTGATGAATCCCAAAATCTTCATATCTCATATGGAGCAGTTCTGGAGACATGCTAGGGTTACCACTGTACACATGGTACCTACGATCACCACTGTGATTAATGATCGTATTCTGAACATCACTGAGGCCTCGATTCGACGACATTTGAGTCTGGACGATTTCAATGGTAAGACTTCTCTTCCTCTTAAAGATCTTTTTGAATCTGTGTTAGAAATGGGGTATGAAGGCAATCCACAGTGCCTTACTTTTCAAAAAGCTCAATTTTCGCCCCAATGGAAGTTTCTCATTCACACTCTTATTCACTGCATTTCAAGAAAAGCCACCTCTTGGAATGAGTTCAGCAGTACCATTGCTTATGCTTTGGTCCTTCTTTCCAAAGGTGAGAAGTTTAACTTTTCCAAAATGATTTTTCATGATTTGTGTGAACAGATCAAGTCTCCTATTTTGAAAAAGATTTTTCTGTACCCTAGATTTGTCCAAACCATTATCACTACTGAACTGGTAGGTTTGGAACATTCTGGAGATGTCTATAATCAGACTGAGTCTAGTGCCAAGGCTCTTCCTCATTTAAAGAAAACAAACAAATCTTTTTCTGGCACAGTCACTCCCTTGTTCTCTACAATGAGGGTAGTGACCCAACCACAAGGTGAGGACTCAGGCTTGAATCCTACATCTACAAGCACACCCCCTGAGATCCTACCCACACCTTCCACTCACAACAATCCTCAGATTCCTTCTTCATCAATCCCCAACCCCTCACTTCAAACATATAACAGAAGATCCAGGATGGTTCCTCCCCTCCCTGTGATCACACCCAATGAACCTATAAGCCCCTTATTGAACCAAAGTCCAGTAAGGAATCCTCAAAGGGAAACCATTGGAGATTCTCCCAACTCCCAGGAGGTGCCCTCTATGGAGATGCATGGGCATGTGGATAGTATGGCTCAATCTACTGCTTCTACACACAGTGCAGGGCAGGACAGATTGAACATAAATAAGACCATCTCCACGGCAACTCAAGATGGTGACACATCAAGAGGACCCTGGTGCCAAGAAACCACGGGGACAGATGGTGCCTCTGCTAGGCATAGGACCTCTGTTAATCTTTCCTGTGATCCATCTAGGATTGGTAACACATCCAACAATGGTGAGGATAGTCAGCACTTACAAGAATTGATGAAAACTGTACCTGTTCATACCAGGGAGATTGCTCAATTGAGAAACATGGTCAATGATCATACTACTCAGTTGCAGTCTTTATCCCTAAAACTTGCCAAGAAGGATATCATGCTCTCCAATCTAAGAAGATTGCTTCACTCTTTGTCCTCCAAAAGAAAGAAAAGGTCTTCTACTTTCACAAAGGGGGAGAGTTCTAGCAAAAAGGGAGGTTTGTCTAAGGGGGAGCAGGAGCAAGAAGAAGAGGTGCAAGAGGAGGTGCAGCAGGATGATGATACTGTTGAGGAAGTTGTGAAAGCAGTAGACAGGCCAGAGGTAGAGACACAGGCTATTTTACCTACTGAGAGAGAAGCAGAAGCTCTGTCTGCTCTGTCTGCTTTGATGCATTTGCCAAACAAAGTGGCATTTGGAGTACAAACTGGAGTTCACTTCAGAGAGCCAGCAATTCAGGTGCATGAAAGAAGAAGAGAACAAGAAGAGAAAAAGAAGGATAAGGGAAAAGGAATTCTGGTTGAAGAAGATCCAAAAACCAAGAAGAGAAAAGCAGAAGAGGAACTGTCTAAGGCCACAGCTGAGAGATTAGTGCAAGAAGATCAGCAAGATTTGCAAATAACTGTGGGAAGTCTTAAGAAGAAAAAGTCCATTGCTATAAAGAAGAATAAGAAGGATCCAAACACAGTTTACTGGGAGGATGAAAATCCCAAGATTGTGCATTGGGAGTGGAAAGAAGAAGGTGGTAAGGGCATGATGGTTGTGAAATGGAGCAATAATAAACTGGCAGAGTATGTTTTGTTTGATGAGTTTGTGGATCTGTGCACTAGGAAGGAGCTTGATGACTTTTATGCAGCAGGGGTGAGGTTGTATGAAAGGAAGCTGGAAGAAACAAATGCTATGATCAGGGCAACAATGAACTATCTGAGGTTCATGTATGCACCCACATCTGTACCTGGTTTTAATGTTGGAGTTATAAGATGGAAGGTTGCAGAAAGCTCAAAGGTAGTGATACTATGGCTGAAGAATGGAGAAATAGAGTATCAACTCTTTGAAAGGAATTACAGGATGTTGCCTGTAAAAGTAAATGATATTCTGAAGGTATCTAACAGATATCTCAGACTCACTCAAATGGAAAGAGAATATGTAGAAAAAGTGAGAAATATCAAGAGAAGAGTATTTGGAGAAACAGTCCCTGAAATACCTGAGCATAATCCAACTGCAAAGATTGTGGCATGGAAGGTTATTAGTCTGAGTGGCAAACTGTACTTCAAGCTTGAAAGAGAAACTGGATACAGTTGTTACTGCAGTACGTTTGCTGAAGTCATTGAATGCTGCTCAAGAGAGAATTTGGTTGAGATGTTTACTTTGGGCAAGCAGTTGGAAGGAGAAGAGCTCAGTGAGGAACAAGGAGAGGAGATTTGTGTGAAGATCAGTCAGGG
The DNA here is from genome assembly GCA_030169165.1 of Centaurea solstitialis. Lineage (NCBI taxonomy): Eukaryota > Viridiplantae > Streptophyta > Magnoliopsida > Asterales > Asteraceae > Centaurea > Centaurea solstitialis. The sequence goes on from CM058047.1 coordinate 60,151,589, forward strand.
ATTGGAATATTTGAACATGATGTTTCAACCTGAATTGGTTTCTCACATAATTGAAAGAGAAGTGGAGAGGGTAAAGGAATGGAAGCTACATGAAAACTGTGGAGTGTATACAGTTTATGTAAATGAAGGGATAATGGAGTGCTATTTGGTTGAGGGGGAGTATAAGCATCATGTGGAGAAATTGAGAATGATGAATAGAGCTGGATTGAAAGGTGGATTTGGTTCACCAATGGGTGATGAACTTGGCAGAAGGGTGATCAATCAGATCCTGAACTTAACTACTTAAAAATAGTTAAGTTAGGGGGAGATTGTTAGGAATAAAATCTGAAGAAGCAGTAGTTGAAGAAAGTACTGCTGCAAGATACTGCTAAAGGATATTGAGAAGATAAAGGAAGATGAGAAGATAACGATCCTTTTGAAGATAGTGATACAATCTTGGAGATAATTCTTATCAATCTGATTGTACTTATCTAAATAGTTTGTAATCTGTATAAATAGTAGCTAGCGTTTATCAGGTTAGATTACAAGTTTTCATAGAAAATATTAGCCTCAAGATACTTTGCTGATCCTTGCATTAGAGAAGTTTTGCACGTCTGTATTCTACAGATTGGGGCTTTTGGTTGTAAGTAAATTCTGATCAATTGATAAAAGTTATTTCATCTATATCTGCATTACTTGATTATTGATAGTTGTTTCCGCAAACTGTTTAACTTTTATTCTGAGTTTGGTTAAGTTTAATATTCGATCCTGACACTATGGCCTCAGAGGCAGGCGCACCGCTCGGAAGAGCGTGCCTCTGCCTACCCGGATGACCTTCCGCATTCCCACCGGGGATGGGGCGGGACCATCACGGGTCAGGGGCCAGGGTGGGTCATCGTCGTCCTCGTCGTCCTCATCGTCCGGATCCCCGCCGCCTTACCGACCATCGTCGCCGATCGTTCGAGTGCCTCCACCGCAGCCTGCCGCCCGACCACCGCCAGTCGCCCGACCCCCGCCGATAGCACCGATTCCTAGGCACCCGCACATGGCTCGTGCCCCGGTCCTTTGCCTGAGAGGCATGACCCCGACCGAGCGACAGGAGGTCGCTAGACTAGCCCGAGGCCAGGACATTCATGAGCACCTTCTGGACCACCATGACCACATGATAGACTCCCTCCTTGGTGTAGCTGGAGCGGACAGCCAGCAGTTGTCCAGGATAGTGGCTCTCCTCAGCCACACCATGGCATCACTCCACCACCTGTATACGGTGGTGTATTTGGTGGTGACCGTGGTGGTGCTCCTGCTTCTGTGGGCTGTTTGGAGGGTTAGGATCTAGGAGGTGGATTCGGTGACCAATCTTTTGATAAAAACTCTTATTTTGAGGCAGTATGCCTAGACTTGAACTATTTATGATTTATTATGGATGATTGTATGGATATTATCGTATTCTGAATTTATTTTGATGATATTATGACTCGTATCATGCTTAAATGAATGGAAGCTTTATGATTTTATCTATGCTTTACTTATGTGTTAGAAAATAACTATACAATTGACATGCTTATTATGGTTGCTTGAAATGTCTAAAAATGCTAGGATAAAATGATAGCATGATTTAGTATGGCATTTAAATTGCGAAAAAAATAAGTAGAATTGCAATTACACTTAGAAAACGGAAAGTGTCATTAAAACTTGTGGGCATGCTGTTGTTTTAGAAACATGCCTCCAAGAAGAGAGAACCCGGACTTGACAAGGCTCGTATCGGAGCAAGTGATGGCTTCATTACCCGGCATAGTCAGCCAGGTGGCTGCTGGGCTGAACACCAATCAAAACAACAATCAAGGGTCAAGGGAACGGGATTGTACATACAAATCCTTCCGAAGCTGCAACCCCAAAGAGTTCCATGGAACAGAGGGAGCTGTTGGATTGTTAGCATGGATTGAAAGTATGGAATCAGTCCTTCACATAAGCAAGTGCCTGGAAAGGAACAAGGTCGAGTATGCTGCTTGTCTGCTCCAAGGGCGAGCTTTGACTTGGTGGAACACCCAGGTGCAAGTCCGTGGCCGTGACGCAACCGGTCAGATCACCTGGGAGGATTTCAAGAAGATGCTGAAGGAGGAGTTCTGTCCAAGAAGCGAACTTCAAAAGTTGGAAGCTGAGCTATGGCGCCACGAGATGAGAGGAAACGACATCACCACATACACTACCCGATTTCACGAGTTGGCTAAGTTAGTACCCCATTTGGTGACGCCGGAACAAAACCGAGTCGATAGGTATGTTTGGGGTTTATCCCCTGAGATCAGAGGGAACGTGACGGCAGCTGATCCAAAGAACCTACAAGAGGCAGTTAATTTAGCAAACCGCCTTACCAACAACGCTATCCGGTCAGGAACGTTTGCGAGTGACAAGGCAAAGGGAAAAAGGAAGATGGAGGAGACTACCAAACCGCAATTCAGAGGAAAGTCGGGAAAGGATAGAAGAGTGACTAGGAGCTACGGAATGCAGACTCAAGTAGCAGAAAAAGAAAAGGGGACGTCTCAAAGGTGTGGCAAATGCGGGAACCTTCATGCTGGGAGATGTGTTGTCTGTTCCAGATGTGGCAGGGGAGGCCATACTGACAAGGATTGTAGAAAGAGAGCCTGTTTTGAATGTGGAAGCTTCAATCACTACCGGAATGCTTGTCCCAAGTTGAATCCGAGACCTTACGCGAATCAGGCACAGCCGGCGAATCCAGGGAACCAAGGAAACCAAGGAAACCGAGGAGGACTAGCTCGGGGGAGAGCGTTTGTTATTGGAACGGAGGAAGCAAGGCAAAACCCAGACGTAGTTACAGGTACGTTTCTTCTCAACAACTATCCTGCTACTGTGCTTTTTGATTCCGGAGCAGATATGAGCTTTGTGTCGCTAGAATTTAGGCCTAAGATAAATAAAAAGTCACAGAATCTGAAAGAGGATCATGTAATCGAATACTCCAACGGAGAATTAGTTAAGGCTAGCAAAGTAATCAGAAAATGCACTCTAGGTTTAGCTGGAAAGGATTTTAGCATAGACTTGATCCCGATCAAGATAGGGAGCTTTGACATAATCGTCGGTATGGACTGGATGTCCAAACATCGAGCAACAATATGTTGTGCTGAGAAGATAGTCGCATTACCATTACCTGAGGGAGGACTACTCGAAGTGTATGGAGATAGGCCAAAGAGAGACATTAAGATCGTGTCATATATGAAGATGCGAGGTCATCTACGGAAGGAATGCATAGCGTTCATGGCACACGTCATAGATACAAAGGCAAAGGAGAAGCGAATTCAGGATATTCCAGTTGTGCGAGAATTTCCAGAGGTATTTCCGGAAGAATTACCTGGATTGCCTCCGCAACGACAAGTGGAGTTTCACATTGACTTAGTTCCTGGAGCAGGTCCCATAGCAAAGTCGCTTTATCGACTAGCACCGTCCGAGATGCAAGAGCTGTCAAATCAACTTCAGGAGCTATTAGACAAAGGATTCATCCGACCCAGTTCATCACCGTGGGGAGCCCCTGTGTTGTTCGTCAAAAAGAAGGACGGATCTTTTCGTATGTGCATCGATTACAGAGAGCTGAACAAGATCACTATTAAAAATCGCTACCCTCTTCCGCGCATCGACGACCTGTTCGATCAACTACAAGGAGCAACGTACTTCTCCAAAATCGATCTTCGATCTGGTTACCATCAAATGCGAGTTCGTGAGGAAGACATCGCAAAGACAGCGTTTAGAACCCGCTATGGTCACTACGAGTTCTTAGTCATGCCTTTTGGTTTGACGAACGCTCCGGCAGTGTTCATGGATTTGATGAACCGAGTATGTCGGCCATACTTAGATAAGTTCGTGATTGTCTTCATTGATGAAATCCTAATCTACTCTAGGAGCAAGGAGGACCACGAGCATCATTTGAGGCTGATATTGGAACTGTTAAAGGCCGAGCAGCTATACGCCAAATTCTCAAAGTGCGAGTTTTGGATTCGAGAAGTTCACTTTCTAGGACATGTAGTGAATAGAGATGGAATACATGTTGACCCAGCTAAGATCGAGGCTATAAAGAAATGGGAAGCCCCGAAAACACCGACGGAAATTCGACAATTTCTCGGTCTGGCAGGTTATTACCGAAGGTTTATCGCAAACTTTTCCAAGATCGCGCAGCCGCTGACAGCCTTAACGCAGAAGGATAAGAAGTTTATTTGGGGAGAGAAGCAAGAGGAAGCGTTCCAAGTGCTAAAGCATAAATTGTGCAACGCACCCATTCTAGCATTACCCGAAGGGACAGATAACTTCGTGGTATATTGCGATGCCTCACATCAAGGCTTGGGATGTGTTTTGATGCAAAACGAGAAAGTCATCGCTTACGCATCCAGACAGCTGAAAGTTCACGAGAAGAACTACACCACTCATGATTTGGAGCTTGGAGCAGTGGTGTTTGCCCTTAAGATATGGAGACATTATCTCTACGGCACCAAATGCACCATTTTTACGGATCATAAGAGCCTCCAGCACATACTTGATCAAAAGATGTTGAATATGAGACAGAGGAGATGGGTTGAATTGCTCAGCGACTACGACTGCGAGATTAAGTATCATCCAGGGAAAGCGAATGTTGTTGCTGATGCGTTAAGCCGAAAGGAGCGGGTAAAGCCCACAAGGTCGCGAGCAATGGGATTGGTAGTGCAGACCAGCTTAAAAAGTCAAATAGTGGAAGCACAAAAGGAAGCTCTGAAGGCTGACAACCTAAACAAGGAAACTCTTCACGGCATAGAAAAGGAATTTGAGGAGAAAGAGGATGGAGTGTGTTACTTCAAGGGAAGAATTTGGATTCCGAGGGCGGAGCAATTGAGAAAGATGATCATGGATGAAGCTCATCAGTCGAAATATTCGATACATCCAGGATCCGATAAAATGTACAAGGGACTGAAGGAGCATTACTGGTGGCCCGGTATGAAAAGAGATATCGCCATCTACGTGAGTAAATGCTTGACTTGCGCAAAAGTTAAAGCAGAGCACCAGAAACCGTCCGGACTTCTTCAGCAACCGGAAATCCCGGAATGGAAATGGGAGCAGATATCGATGGATTTCGTGACTAAGCTACCCAAGACTAAAAAGGGTCATGATACGATTTGGGTAATCGTTGACAGACTCACGAAATCAGCACATTTCTTGCCAATAAAGGAGACTTATAGCATCGATAAGCTTGCGCAGCTGTATGTCAGTGAGATTGTCATGCGACATGGAGTCCCGATATCAATCATCTCTGATAGAGACAGTAGATTTACCTCGCGATTTTGGCAATCGCTTCAAGCAGCTTTGGGCACTCGTGTGGATCTAAGCACGGCTTACCATCCTCAGACCGATGGACAGACTGAGCGAACCATCCAAACATTAGAGGATATGCTACGTGCTTGTGTGTTAGAGTTTGGAGGTAGTTGGGACGATCATCTACCCTTAGTCGAGTTCTCCTACAACAACAGCTATCATGCCAGCATTCAGTGTGCGCCATACGAGGCACTGTATGGACGCAAGTGTAGGTCCCCACTTAATTGGTTGGAAGTGGGGGAGAATCGATTGTTTAGGCCTGATGTCGTGCAGGAGACCACCGACAAAATCAAAATGGTTCAAGAAAAGCTGAAAGTGGCCAGGGATCGCCAGAAAAGCTATGCCGATAATCGGCGAAAGCCGTTGGAATTCCAAGTGGGTGATAAGGTGCTGCTAAAAGTATCACCATGGAAAGGGCTAATAAGGTTCGGAAAGAAAGGGAAACTGAACCCTCGTTTTGTTGGACCATTCAGGGTCATAGAAAGGATCGGACCTGTTGCCTATAGGTTGGACTTACCTATAGAGCTGAGCTCAATTCATGACACGTTCCACGTGTCCAACCTAAAGAAATGTCTGTCGGAGGAGACAGTAGTCCTGCCTTTGGATGAGATTCAAATTGATGAGCAACTGCGCGTCTCCGAGGAACCAATCGAAATTCTTGATCGAGAAATCAAACAACTCCGACGTAGCAGGATACCGATAGTCAAAGTGAAATGGAACTCTAGGCACGGACCAGAGTTTACTTGAGAGCGGGAGGCCTACATGAAAAGCAAGTACCCGCATCTCTTCACAGAAAACCCCGGCAGTAGCAGCAAGAGTTAAATTTCGGGACGAAATTTCTTTCAACCGGGGGTAACTGTGACATCCGTCAATTTTGGCCTTCAGGTTAGCTACTCGTTTAATCACTCTGTAGTATTTCCGTAGGCTAAAAATTTAGTTATTTAAGTCTTTGAATGAAACTAGGTTAGTTGCGTGAAAAAGTTAGGTTAAAACCTAAAAGTTCCGAAAATTGGCCCGAACAAGCCCGAACCGGCCCGAAATCATCCGGTGATCCTATAATGCCAAATTTTGAAAACGAAATGTACGAAATAAAGACTTTTATTAAAAATATGTATAAACTGTTCCATATAGTCTAAAAATGCTTTCGAAAAAGTCGGTTCCTACCGAAAACGCGAGAAACCCGATACTGTGTTTGAGAAATACAGTGTAGAGATTAATTAATTAAAAAAAAAAAAAATAGAGGAGGAGGTGGGACCCACAAGAGGGCCGGCCACCCCCCCCCCTACCCTCTCTTTTCCTCCTCTTTTCCCTAAAACCATAATCATCATCTTCATTTCCCCAAAATCCTTTCAAATCTCTCTCTCTCTCTCTAAAACTATTTTCTCTCTTCCTTCTCTCTAAAATCTCCATACTTTCCAGCCCCAAATTCATCTTCAAGATCAGATTTTTGAGGTTTAAGGACCACATTCAAAGATTAAAGTATCCCAAACACAAGGTAAGATAGTTAGGTTAGAGTTTAACTTCGTTTTTCAACCATTTCAAGCTTTGTTTTCATGTTTCTTGAGGTTTAAACCTCCCCCTATGGATTCTTAATCCTTATTGTGTTTGGGAAAGAGATTCAACCTTAGAAATGTTGGAAAAACAATCTATGAAGGTGAGAATCTATGATTTCCCCATAAGAACACCATTTGGATGCAAAAATTCTTGTTAATGTTGTTTTTGACCATCAATCTTGGGCTAGACTTGTTTGATAGTTCATGCATGAGCTTTGATGGTATCAAATCATGGTTAGTTTGTTTTTCATGTATACAATCTGATTTGGGAGTAAAATAGTAAGAAAAACCCCAAATAGTTATGATTTTATGTGTTTTATTGATGGATATGATGTTGGATTTGAGACAGATTCTGTCAAGAATTTTGCATGTACTTTACACGACTCAAAAAGGGTCTTTTTGTATTCATTTCTTTATGAAATTTTTATGGGATGATATTTAAGGTGTTAGGGTTCAAACCCCACTGGATTTGCATAAAAACACCAAGATTTGAGTTCAAACCATCCTAAAACATTTTCGTGTGCAACAGCACTTGGTCAGAAACTTGAGTCACATTCATGCATGCATAACTCTTTGGTAAATCATCCAAATTACAAACTTTTTGATTCTAAACTCAAGTATTCTGAGTTAGATTTCTATAGAATCCAAAATCAAGTCATTTAGAGTAGTTTTGAGGGTTTAACCAATGAAAATGAATTGATAGTGCAATCTGTCCCATGATGGCAGAACCACATGCACAACTTCAAAGAGGCATATCTCCCTCAAAAATCACTCTAATGATTTGAATCTTGTCTCATTAGCTTGGTATGTGTGTTGGTTAGAAAATCCCTTTTGAAATTCGTGAATTAGTGGTGTAATGAATTATCTATGAGTTAAACTTTACCAAAAGGTATTCTGGAATTTCAGCTTTTACCACTGATTTTGTAAAATTGTTTAAAAATAGTAAAAGAACTCTAAAAATTGTGAAATTTGGTGGAATTGTTCCTAACATCCCGTAATTCAGAGGGTAAAAATTTAAAGACTTAATATTTAGAGGACCTAAGTTCAAAGTAGCAATTTTTACAACTCAAAATTTGTGACAGATTCTGGAAATTTCTTAAAAACCCAATTTTATAAATTTTGAACTTCCAAAATGTTTGGAAGACTTTCAAATGTGACAAAATGAATTTTTATTAGGTTGGACTATAAAAATAATATAATGGCATTATATGGATTTCGGTACGATTTTTGGATAAGGACCGTTGGACCTAGAACTTACGTTAAAATTCCGTGTTTGATAGGACGACCCTAGTTCGGAGCCGGGATTTAGGTCACGCATCAACCCTTACGAATCCGCACTAACACCCGAGGTGAGTATTCACAGCCCCATTTTTACCGTTCTTACGAAGTTTTTGGGGTGAAAAGCATGTTTATGAATAAAATGTGTTTAATTGTGAACTTGTTGCGAAATGAAATGAATTATCAAAATGAAATGATTTATTGTGACAAAATGAAATGAATCGTTTATTTGAAATGTTATGAAATGTTTTTATAAAATGAAATAAATTGAAATGTGAGTATGATAATGAAATGTATTATTGAAATGAAATGTTTTGTGTATATTGAAATGAAATGAAATGGGAATATGCTTTGCGTATCGAAATGAATTGAAATGAAATGAATTCGAGTATCGAAATAAAATGAAATGAAATGTTTTATGAGATAAAATTTTCGATATGTTGAAACATGATATAGTGAGCATAAAATGAAAATGTCCCCTGCACTACTATTAACCCTTACAAATTGGGCCTATGATACAAGTGGATAGCGCTATTTGGATTGACATACCCACCTAGAACTGACGAGTAATAGGTGCACTGTATTGAAAAATATTCACCCCGGCTGGAATTAGTTTCCCCCGGCAAGGTTGGATAGGGGCGTAGCTATGTCATAAAATGAAGGATTGTAGTAACTCACTAATGCATATCATGTAATTAACACATCACTTGGAAAATTTACTCACTGTTTGATACCAAACTGCTATTTTTGGGGTGAATGAACTGATTCACCAAACTGTTTACAGAACATACTGCGAATAAACGTCTTATCGGAATGGATATTGTACATAACTGTTTTGCATCTATAAAACCTGTGAACTCACCAACTCTTGTAGTTGACACTTGTTTAACATGCTTTTCAGGGAATCCGAAAGTTTGATCAGGTCTTTAGTGGAATGTTGTGTCACCAATCAAGAAAATGATTATTTTGGTTAAGTCTGTAAAATTTGAACTATGGTTGGGTTGTAATACTTTTTAAACTATTTTAATTTATATTATGAATGATTGATGTGGTTTATCTCCTATCGCGATGAAATCTTAACTGTCACACCTCGCGGTTCCGCTTTAGCGGGGTGTTACACTAGTTTAGACGATATGTTGAAGCGAAACAAGACTGTCATCGATGACGTGTTCATATTCGTAGTGGCCACTGACATTATGAGCAATGATGACATGGAACCACGTACTATTGTTGAATGTCAACGTAGAATGGACTGGCCTCAATGGAAACAAGCAATCCAGGATGAATTAGATTCCTTAACGAAAAGAATAGTGTTTGGACCTGTCGCTCCCACACCACCCAATGTAAAACCAATTGGTAACAAATGGGTTTTCGTAAGGAAGCGTAATGAGAATAATGAGATTGTTAGATACAAAGCTCGCCTTGTGATGCAAGGTTTCTCTCAACGCCCTGGTATTGATTACCAGGAGACGTATTCTTCCGTAATGGACGTAATAACGTTCCGCTACTTAATCAGTTTAGTAGTTTCCGAAAAACTGAATATGCAGCTTATGGATGTGGTTACAACCTATCTCTATGGGGATTTAGACACAGAGATATACATGAGAGTTCCTGATGGACTTAAGTTGCCTGAATCAAGTAGTTACCAACCACGGAACACGTTCTCGATTAGATTGAGACGATCACTATATGGATTAAAACAATCTGGACGGATGTGGTATAACCGTCTAAGTGAATACTTGATCGGCCTAGGATAATTGAATAATGAATTATGCCCATGCGTGTTCATAAAGAAATCCACTTCAGGATACGCGATTATCGCAGTCTATGTAGATGATATGAATCTCATAGGTACCTCGAAAGAGTTGTTGGAAACTGCTGAAATTCTGAAGAAGGAATTTGAAATGAAGGATCTTGGGAAGACACGGTATTGCCTCGGCCTGCAGATCGAGCACCGTAAAGATGGGATTTTAATCCATCAAGAAAATTACACCCAAAAGGTGTTGAGACAGTTTAGTCATCATGATGCAAAACCGTCATCTACCCCCATGATCGTCCGTTCTCTAGATATTAAAAAGGACCCGTTCCGTGCAAAAGAAGACGATGAAGAGATATTGAGCCCCGAGTGTTCATATCTGGGTGCAATAGGTGCATTATTGTACTTGTCCCAATGTACTAGACCGGACATTTCATTTGCTGTGAATTGTCTTGCTCGACATAGCAACACGCCACCATTGGAATGGCATCAAAGACATTTTCCGTTACCTTAAAGGTACTACGGATATGGGTTTGTTCTATCCCTACGCATCATCGAGTGAGGATACCGCAATTGGTACTCCGAAAAACACGACCCTTGTTGGCTACGTCGATGCAGGTTACTTATCAGACCAGTATAAGGGACGTTCTCAATCAGGTTATGTCTTTACCATTGGTAATACGGCGATATCCTGGAGATCTCGTAAGCAGACTCTAGTTGCTACTTTGACGAACCATTCTGAGTTACTCGCACTCTATGAGGTGACTAGAGAGTGTGTATGACTTCGAGCAGTTATTGGCCATATCCGAAGTACATGTGATTTAGCGCATGATCCTGATGAACCGATTGTCATTTATGAGGACAACGCTGTTGTTATTGATCCAGCAAAACACGGTTACATCAAAGGAGATACCACTAAGCACATCTCGCCAAAGTTGTTTTTTTACATATGAACAACAAACACTTCAAAAGATTGAAGTACAACATATTGGATCGGAAAAGAATCATGCAGACTTATTCACTAAGTCACTGCCAAAGTATTCGTTCCAAAAACATGTCAAAGCAATTGCACTTAGGAAGCTATCTGAGCTACCCTAAATGACATACCTTGTTGTATGTGTAAGTGAAGATTGCATCCTGATGAATGCTTAATGTCGTGTAAATCTTCATATCATATACATGTGAGGGGGAGCATCCCGTTGAATGCTAGTGTACTCTTTTTCTCTTTAGTTCAAGGGTTTGTCCCATAGGGTTTACCTTGACAAAGTTTTTTTTAACGAGACACAACTTGATCCTATTCTCACTAAGTATATCAAAATCAGGGGGAGTATCTAGTAGCATACTTCTAACCATTGTGTACTCTTTTGTCCTTCGATTAGAGTTTTTTTTCCCATTGGGTTTCCTCTAACAAGGTTTTAATGAGGCACACCATGTATGGTTATATCCCTTTTTCCACTACTGAATTTGTGTACTCTTTTGTCCTTCGACCAAGTTTTTTTCCCACTGGATTTTCTTGGCAAGGTTTTTAATGAGGCACAATTTTTTCTAGTCAGATGGCGCATACACTTGTATAGTGTGTTGGCGCATACATTTATCCAATGCATGAATAGCTCAAGACATCCACATCGCATTTTTTCCTTCGACTGGAGTTTTTTCCAAAGGGTTTTCTCCGGCAAAGGTTTTAACGAGGCGAATGTTTGATGGATTATCAGAAGATACAAGACTTTACAGTGTAGTGCGGTTTGGTGTAAATTAGATACCCAAGGGGGAATGTTGTAACTAATAATTTGTGAGTATTGAGTATCTCATTTAACACCATTATGATGGTCATTATGTATGTTTGTAACTTCCATTTTCATTTATGTCTTGGCTCATCCCCTCCACTATATAAAGGGGTTGAGGCCTCACTATCATATGTACCTTACACTTCACATTCTCAATTTATGAGCTCTCTTGTTCTTCATCGATGCTCACTTTAATTGATGTATATAAGTTGAATTATTGATGAATAAAATAGAGAAGTATACATATTCAGGCATCTGTTAGCGCTAGCTTTGCTTGTGGATTTGCTACTACATCCTATGTGAATTGTAACTCCAAGTAAACCGCATTATGCGGATCCAACACATATGATTAGAAGGTTGTGATCGCTAGCCATGAAACTTGCATACTATGAGGATTTAACATGGCTAGGGTATGCGGGTAATGAACATACTATGCAGACCTAATCTAGTGGTCGAGTACATCGTATGATTTTAATGCAAGTTCAGTTTTTGATATTACTATTTTAACCTTCAATATGCTTTATGTCTGAATGAAATATAACTTTTTGGTAAGTTTTAGGGGTATGAAATATCTTGGAGATACATAACTTCAAAAATACATATAAATGTGAGATAAACAAATAAATTTCCCTCGTAATAACCTTTCAAGTATTATCTCGAGCAATGAAATTATCAAATGGTTGTGATTTGTGAAGCAAATGAATCACCACCGGTGTTAAAGTGTAAAAATTCACGCATTGGTGGTGTGAAGTGGGCACAAGACTCGTTGGAATCAAAAGACGATCAATAAACTTTTATAAACATATATCATTAAAAAATAGGGCATTAAGCCATTGTTTAAAATAAACTTGCCTATCTACTATGAAGACGATTACCAAATGCTTATCAAGAACGTGCTTACGGACAATAGTTAGCACCCTTCCTTACCTACTAGGTAACATTTTTGATCATCGAAATAGATTGTGATAGGCGTGTTTTACCCAATAAACATTTACTAAGAGTCTTCTTTTTCACTTACCGGGTAAGATTCTTGGTGGGTAAGATTCTTGGTTCTTGTTATTTAAGACAATATGATAAATCACTCGATAAGCACTTACCTGGTAAGAGTTTGTTAACGACCCAAAAATGGAGATAACGCACTACGTTAATTGGGAATTACTGTAATATAATATTAAACAATGAATGTATTGATTGTTTATATGTGAATTGTTCATAATGATAGTTTTTTAGTTTAAGTGGGTTAGATTCTGACAAGAAGTTGAGGTTAAATAGAGAAAGGTGACAAATGTGTAGGTTCCAAATCAACACCCAGTATGAACACAATATATCTCTTAAAGTTGATTAGAAAAAGTTGAAGTTACAAATGAATGTTTAATCACCTATTTATACTACTACATAATGGACTAGGCTTTTACAAATGGATGGGCCCTAAACAATGGGCCTCAACCACAAATTACAATAAAGGAAACTAACTTTGAAACTATTACAAAAATGACACAACTAACAAAATATCTAACAATTTCCCTCTTTGTGTCAATTTCTTCGTCTCCGACGATGATGGCTCAATGACTTCCTTCTTGAAGCATTTGTCTCCTTGACTTCCTAGATGGTCCCTCATCTTTCCGAGGCGGTGGTGGTGGCGGTCTCTCTTGTCTATTCCCGGTTGATCGTCCTTCGATCATCCTCAACCCATAGTAAGACACGAGGGTCATAAAATTCCTTTGTCTAACACCCAAGACAAGTTTGTATAAACACCTTGTACAGCGGACAATGGTCAATGCGGGGAGGAGTTCATGACTGGAGATGGTGGTCGAGTCAACACACTTGGAGATTCTCATGTTGTAGGAAACGGCGTACGCAGGACAGGTAATTTGTGGTGTAGGACTCGACTCAATTTGTCCACCTGATCACGAGTGATGGGACATTGAGCTCTACAAAGCTTTATGCCTTGATGAATGGGTAAAGACCCTTTCTTGGAATTTTCCATATTGAACTTTTTCAATACTTTATCCACCTATGTACTTTGGCTTAATCCTATTAGATTTTTGTTCTATCCCGATAGATCCTTATACCCAATATGTATGTTGCTTCTCCTATATCCTTCATAGCGAAACATTTCCCAAGCCAGGATTTTACATCATTTATGGTTGGGATATCGTTTCCTATGAGGAGTATGTCATCCACATATAATACTAGGAAAGTTACATTACTCCCAATAGCTTTGACATATACGCAAGACTCATCTTCACTTATAGAAAATCCAAATGCTTTGACCTTTTCATGGAAGCAAAGATTCCAACTTCGAGAAGCTTGTTTAAGTCCATAGATAGACTTCTCAAGCTTGCACACTCTATTGGGATGCTTTATGTCTACAAAACCTTCCAGTTGTGTCATGTACTTAAAAGTTTCCCGTTAAGGAAAGCGGTTTTGACATCCATCTACCATACTTCATAATCATAGAAGGTGGCTATGGCAAGCATTATCCTAATAGACTTGATTTTAGTTACTAGTGAAAAAGTTTCATCATAGTCAACCCTTTAGGTTTGAGTATAACCCTTGGCCACCAACCTAGCTTTGAATGTGTGTACATTCCTGTCCATGTCGGTCTTCTTCTTGAAGATCCATTTACAACCAACAGTCTTACGATCGGGTGTTTGATCAACCAAAGTCCAAACTTAGTTATCATACATGGACTAAATCTCGCTGTCCATTGCCTCTTTCCATTTAGCAGCCTCAGGGCCTTCCATGGCTTCCTTATAGTTAGTTGGTTCATCCAAGTTAACAAGTGTGCTATCACTTATCAATGTATCCCCATCCGCGATAATATGAAGACCATAGAACTCGGGAGGGTGGCTAACTCTTGTGGATCTACGAAGAGGTAATGACTTGTCAACTGGCTCAACAGGTATTTCTACCTCAGGTTGAGTGCTAGTGCCAACATCAGGTATTTCATCATTTGATTCTTGAATTTCTTTAAAATCAATGTTACTCCCACTGACTTCTTTAGCTATAAGTTCTCTTTCTCGAAATACTCCTCTTCGAGCTACAAACACCACATTTTCAGTGGGTCGGTCAAACAAATAACCATAAGACTTTTGTGGGTAACCGATGAATAGACACTTCTCAAATTTGTCAGCAAGTTTATCTTGGCTCTCGTGTCTTACGAAAACCTCACAACCCCAAACCTTGATATGTGCGAGTGAGGGTTTCTTCCCAGTCCACATTTCATGAGGTGTCTTTTCAACCTTCTTTGTTGGTACAAGATTTAGGATATAGGCAGCTGTCTCTAAGGCATATCCCCATAAATAGATTGAAAGAGGAGCTCGAGTCATCATGGAAAGAACCATGTCTATTAAGGTTCTATTGTGCCTCTCAGCAACACCATTAAATTGTGGTGTTCTAGGAGGTGACAATTGTGAAACAATTCCACATTCCTTAAGATACACATTGAACTCGAGACTAAGATACTTACCACCCCTATCAGAATGTAGTATTTTAATTTTTCTAACCAATTGATTCTCTACTTCGTGTTTAAACTCTTTGAACTTTTCAAAGGTATCTGACTTATGTTTAATCAAGTAAACATAACCATATCTACTATAGTCGTCGATAAAAGTCACGTAGTAGCGATTGCCATCTTTGGTGGTGGATCTAAATGGACCACACACATCTGTATGTATTAGGTCTAACAATCCTTCACCTCTTAGTAAAGAACCGGTGAATGGTGACTTGATCATTTTAACAAATAAACAAGACTCACATTCATCATTCGACTTTAAGTCAAATGATTCCAAAACTCCATCCTTTTGAAGTTGGGCGATGCGTTTCTTGTTTATATGACCAAGACGACAATGCCACAAACATGCATGGTCTAACTCGTTTGAAGAATCAATAGCTAGCTAATTACTCAAGTTATTATCAGAAACAACATATTCATAAACACCATTGCAAGGAGTGGCTTTAAAAACAAACAAGTCATCTTTATAAACCAAAATATTCCCATTCAAATTATCAAAATAATAATGGAATCCTTGTTTAAACAATGCATGAAATGAAATGATATTCCAAGACATATCGGATGAATAACCGCAATCTACTAACTTTAATCTAAACCCACTATCCAAGACAAGCTCAAAAATCCCCATCTTCGTAATAGGTGATGAACGCCTATTGCCCATGATGAGATTTAGCTTTCCTGGCTGCAACTCTTTGCATTTACTTAGTCCCTGTAAAACAGAATAGATGTGAACACCACATCCTGTATCAAGGAACCAAGAATTTGAACATTTCAAATTAGTGTGTTTGATTAAGTACATACTTGAAACAGTGGAAACTGATTTGCCCTTTTTATCTTTCAACTCTTGAAGGTATTTTGGGCAGTTTCTCCTCCAATGCCCTATTTGTCCACAGTGAAAACACATTGCCTGTTTTGGATCTCTGGAAGGAGGGATGTCACGATTAACCGTTCTCTTTGACCCTTTGTTGGACTCTCCAACATTAGCTTTCCCTTTCCAAGCGGGTTGAGCAGTGGCTTTTCGTTTCTTCCATTTTCCAGTACGAATGGCATTAACCTGTTCAACATCAGTCGAGCTTGCTAAGACATGAGACTTTTTCATGCCTTGCTCAGCTCTTTGGAAAAGGTTATGCAGTTGCATCATATTGGTCTCACCATCATTCATATGAAACTGCATAATGAACGGATCATAAGAATCTGGAAGTGAATCAGGAACCATGTCAATGGCCAAGTTCTTGTCGAACTTCACATCCAGTTTCTCGAGTCTTTCAATGAGCCTTTGCATCTTTTGCACATGGGCACATACTGACTCACCATCCTTGTGTTGACACTTTTTCAGGGCCTTAAGAACCTCCAAGTGCTCTTGTCTTTGTCCCTTAGCAAACATTTTGCGAAGCTTCTCATTTATTTCATATGCCCAGCTCTAATGGAACATCTTTTGAAGTTTATAGGACATAGTGGACACCATGATGCAAGATGCCTTGGTAGAGTCTGTGCAATGTTTGTTGTAAGCATTTAGATCCACCATTAAAGATGGCAATCGCTACTACGTGACTTTTATCGACGACTATAGTAGATATGGTTATGTTTACTTGATTAAACATAAGTCAGATACCTTTGAAAAGTTCAAAGAGTTTAAACACGAAGTAGAGAATCAATTGGGTAGAAAAATTAAAATACTACATTCTGATGAGGTAGTGTCATGGTCGATTTCGATGATTTGTTCATCGAGTACATATTCCTTGTTTTCATAGTGCAAGGTCAACCTTAGGGCACGCATCCAATCAAGATAATTGGGTCCCACAAGCTTTTCCTTCGCAAGAATAGTAAGAAGAGTGAAACCGGAGTTTCTGATAGGAGCAGTAGGAGGAGGAGGAAGATCATTATTGATTCCAGACATCCATGAGACAAGTGATTTTAGTTAGTGATATTTAAATAATCCTTAATTATTTACCCAATTAATATATTAAGGCTAGGATCCAAATTTTTAACATTCACTATATAAAGAGGTATGTAGAGTCTCATGGACCGGTCTACTTGCAGTCAGATATAACAAAGAGCCAATGATGGCTCTATAAGTCTTTTGATCGACAGGCTTCCCTTTTGGGTCAGCACCGATCAAAGTGCCTGAGGCCATGAGAGTTTTAGCAACGGAGGATGTGTCCATATGAAAACGTTTTTGTAGAACTTGAAGTCCCAAAAAGAAGGACAACTCCGGGAGCATACTCATCTCAAACCTGGTGGTCATGAGAGTAATGAACCAAGTGCACATATCTGAGTTAGTAGAACCAATTATGATGTCGTCGACATAAATTTGAACTAACAAAGCTGCAAATAGGCACTCATTTTGAGTTGCAGACCTTGTCTTGACTGGCGTGGACGTTCCTTCCTTATTGGTGCTGAAAGCTTATTCCCAAACCGAACGTTCCCGCCATATTTTTGTTTGAAGTTAGCGAGAAGTTCCTTCCGGTCATGTGCTTGGAACACCCTGAATCCATGTACCACACATGACCGTCCTACAAAATCACGGAGAAACATTTTTAGGTACCCATTTGGGAATGGGTCCTTTTCTGATTAGGATTAGCAGGTTTGGATACAAGTTCCTGTTTTCCCTTAGGTGGAGATTTTTGTTTGGGTTTTGGATTAGGTTTCTTGTTATGAGTATGATGATAGCGACGATTGTAGAATCCATGATAGTTAAGAACAAAGTAATCATTCACGTAAGCATTTGCACAGTACCCAAATCTAAATTGATTTTGACAACGAAAATTGCTATGACATCCATAAACAATATGTTCACAACTCTTCATTCACATCTGCCATCAAGCATAGTTGATCTTTTCCTTCATCACTATCCACATTCCACGCATCATCTTGAGCTAGCATGTAGACAAGACCTCTTTCCTCATCATCAGTTGACATTTGCAGCCAGGCTTCATCTTCAGCAAGCAGTGCTAATCCATCATCTTGCCTTTTCGCCAAGTTCATTTTGTTCTTGTAGTAGTCGTACTTGGAGACATGGTTGGTGCAATTCTTATCTAAGTGCCCAGGCTTCCCACACTTGAAGCATGTTGGACTCCCATCCTTCTTGGGATCTTTGCCTTTGTCATCTGTCTTTGCTTTCTCTTCCGGCTTGTGGTAGAGAGCTCTACTGCCTTGTTCAAGTCTCCTTGGCTCTTGATCAAACCTTCTAGGTTAGAAGGGAGGTTGATCCGAAGCTTTAGACTAGGGAGGAGGAACAGATGTTGATGAAGGATGCTTTGGTGCCAGAGGCTGTTGTTGGTTCTCCCCCTCATGATCATCAGGGTCATCACTTCCCTGATTATCTTGTTGTTGTGTAGCCTCTGCAGAGCACGTAGTAGGGTTGAGGGTTAGAATACTGTCTAGTTGGTGGAGACTTGTTGTATGAATTTGGCAGTGTTCCTGTGAAAGCGTCTGAAGTCTATGGTGATTGCTTCATTCTGTCGAATGACAGTTTGAGCTAAACTTTGTACCATAGCCTCAAAATCATGCTTAGTGCAAAGCTGATTTAGACAGGCTTAAGAGGAGGAGGAAACTTGGCCCATAACAATCGCCGAGTTTACCATCTTTTTGATCTCTTGCTCTAGAGATGAGTAGTTGGAGTAGCCATCCTCGATGAGATCAGTGACCATATTGCGGCTGGCAGAGAAGAGTTCATCTTGAAAACGTTGAAAATGTTTTGCAAAGGGCACATAAGAAACCAAAGCTTGATGAAGTTCGGTTTGTAGAGTCTTGGTGACCTCTGTGAGAGACTTTAAAGCCTCAGTGTTTGCCTTAAGAGCCTCTGTGATGAAATGGAAGGGTTTTTGCATCTATACCTTCTTACCTTCAAGATGTTCTTGAAGTTCTTTGGTGATGAAATGGAAGGGTTTTTGAGAAATAATAGAGAGTGATTGAGAGAGAATGGAGAGGAGGTGTGTAAATAAGTGATAGCTTATGCATGTAGGTATAACGTTTAAATATAAGTGATAACTTATTTATTTAGTTAATGCTTATGCATTTCGTTTGGAAAGATTATGCGTGTAAGTTGGTGGTTAGCAAGAAAAGATTAAGCGTGGGACGTTGGTGGTTAGCAAGAAAAGATTAAGCGTGGGACGTTGGTGGTTAGCAAGAAAAGATTATGCGTGTAAGTTGGTGGTTAGCAAGAATGGCCTATGTCGTGTAAGTTGGTGGTTAGCAAGAATGGCCTATGTCGTGTAAGTTGGTGGTTAGCAAGAATGGCCTATGTGTGTAAGTTGGTGGTTAGCAAGATTATAAGGGGGAACAAATATGAGTATTTTGCAGGTTTGTTTGGAAAAAATATGTGATGTTATATAAATTATCGTCAAAGAGAGTTGTCTATCATCATGCAATTTGAACGCATAAATTGTCACGCAAATTAAAAGTGTAGTAGTGATGTTATATAAATTATTGTCAAAGAGAGTTGCATACCTTTGTTATATAAATTAAAAGTGTAGTAGAAGGTTGAATACAGATGTTGTTTCGATTTGGTTTAAATAGATGTTCAAAAAAAATGTTGGATTTAACATTAACATCGTTTTCTTTATTTTTTCTATATGTTTGAACATGATATTTGTGTGCTTCATTGTTAGTAGTGTTAGTTATCCTCAAATGGATGGCAAAAACCATGGGGTTTTAAATGTATTTTGTGTAAATATTGAACATATAATGTAAATAATGATATACATGTATGGAAACTTTTGTAACTTAATCTCAAAACTTTGAACCTTCATAACTTTTGACTCGGACCTCGGATGGCCATGATTTTTTTTTTAAAGTTGCTTAATTTTTCGAGATCTACGCGATGGCAAACTGCCGAAGGCGGTTTGGCCAAAAAAAAATTTCAAAATCAGCCTCCTTGACCTTCAATTTCCAACTTTCTCATCAATTTTGACTTTTGACCCACCTTTGACCATTCAATGTATGTACATTTTTGGCTCAAGTTCAAATCCAAGCAAGGACATTTTAAGCAAACAATAAAACTTTAAACACTATCAATACATATTAACAATGTGTTTTATCCTTCCTCTATAAAAACAACTAATATTTTTTTCGACGTTTTTGTAAATATATAAGGCACGTGGAATCGAAGCCGCTTGGCCAAGGTGTGAGGGTTCTCAGCCAAGGTGTCGTGAGGGCCCCCGGGGCCGGTGTTGGACTTGGTATGCAAGGCGGACGTCCTACCTTATGCTACCAGGGCCTATGGCTTGGTCGGCCACAGGTCGGGGGGGAGCAGACCCAATGGTCCCCCTTATATACCCTTATGAACAAAAAGCTAAGTGACAGGAAGAAACATTGGTTTTTCCATCTATCATAATTTTTGAAAACCCAAGCAAACGGACTCCGTTTGGGACGAAACTTTGCATGGTGCTCCTTGGACATATGTTAGGAGGATCCATGCCGAAAAATTCGGTGTGCGGGGTCGGGAGGGCCCCCGGGGCCGGCGTTGGACTTTTCGCGACGGTTCGGACCAAATTTTGGAAACCGGCTCAAACGGACTCCGTCTTGAACGAAACTTTGCGTGGTGCTCCGTGAACATGTATTAGGAGGATCCGGGCAGGAAAATGCGGTTTTCGGGGTCGGGATTTTACCGGGCCCGGGGTTGGACGTGTCGGGACGGCTTTTGAGGCATGTAACTTGGAAACCGGCTCAAACGGACTCCGTTTTGGACGAAACTTTGCGTGGTGCTCCGTGAACATGTATTAGGAGGATCCGGGCGGAAAGTTTCGGTTTTCGGGGTCGGGATTTTACCGGGCCCGGGGTTGGACGTGTCGGGACGGCTTTTGAGGCATGTAAGTTCGATACCCGACCAAACGGACTCCGTTTTGGATGAAACTTTGCGGGGTGCTCCGTGAACATGTATTAGGAGGATCCGGGCAGAAACTTTCGGTTTCCGAGGTCGTGCGTATCGGGATGGCCTTCGAGC
This sequence comes from Centaurea solstitialis, assembly GCA_030169165.1. Classification (NCBI taxonomy): domain Eukaryota; kingdom Viridiplantae; phylum Streptophyta; class Magnoliopsida; order Asterales; family Asteraceae; genus Centaurea; species Centaurea solstitialis. The sequence goes on from CM058047.1 coordinate 60,172,743, forward strand.
CATGTATGACCCGAGCAAACGTACTTCGTTTTCGGCGAAACTTTGCATGATGAAACCAAGCCAGCATGAGGATTCTCGGCCAACGGTGAGGGTAACCAAGCCGCGGTGCGAGAAATGGGCGACGATCAAGGGACGGGGCACGCGTGCTGGCGAC